>JAWNOU010000040.1:0-429759 GCA_035045725.1 Drosophila ezoana | reverse complement strand
TGTTCACACAAGAAGTGTATCTAGCCGTCGCTATTTTAATGAAGTTGGTTCCGACTCCGGAACCAGGAAAAACATATTCACCACTTACACTTACACTTACAATTACAATTACACTTACACTAACACTAAAGCATTGTAACCTAATATCAGAAATATAGACCAGAAGAAAAAATAACCTGCAAGTGAACAAACGTGTTTTCCTTCAAAACATTCTTCAAAATTTGAGCAGAGCAAAAACGCTCCCCCAACAATACTGAAATTGAGCAAAATTCATCTGGAAGCCCTGCAGACGCCCTACTACAACATTTGGTCCTTCGAGCCGGATATTTCTACAACATTTGGTTACCAATTCGTGCCCCTCTTACACACATTTGGTATATCCAGTTCGCCCCAGCAAGCATTGGTGGATCTGCAAGAAAAGGTTCCAGGAACAGCTATAAATTCAAACAAGATAAGTAGCAGCGCACCTACCTCAACTTGTCCATTGCCAAATTTCCGGCAACTCCAGTTAATTAATTCTTTTGTGTGTCTGAACATATTTTTTCGCTTCACATTGTCCGTGGTTAAAGCGAGGGGCAATTGTATTTAAAAAATTCAACAAAAAAACCCGCATATAAAATATTGTTCGTGGCCATTAAGGCATCTAAAAAGTGATAAATATTGAAAGAAATAAAACAGAAAGTGACTCCGATAAGGTCGCCATATTGGTGTCTGTACATATGTATATACATATATGTACAAGTGCATACCCAAAAATTTAACCGATCGCCATATTGATGTACGCAAGTACATCAAGACATATCTGCACACATAGGCTTTCGCTCCGTTGAACAACAAGTGTATGCGCTCCTCCATTCCAACCTTCACCAAAGAATCACACACTAAATACATATAAAAAAACCACACAATTCTAATTGGTATTTAATTAATTAAAACCACACTGTGCAAATTCACCTGCATGTATACACACACACACATCCTATTATATGTGTATCGTTTGTTATTTTTTCCTCCACAGCAGCTTCAATATTAATTTATATAGTTATTTTTTACCAATTAATTGGCAAGTGCAAAACGTAAACAAACAACAGGGTTGTAAAGTGTCAAGATCGGTTTTCGATAAACTGATTCTGTGAAACTTTTATATTTTGTATGTTTCCACCTTGCCATTGAGCTGCGTTTACTTAATAAAATACAAACATATACAGTACTTTTTCTTATTCTTATAAAAAATTTATAAAACATAATTATAAGTTAAGACGTTTCCAAGTTGCGTAATAAATCGAATATCCGTGCGATTTTTCTTAAAATAACAATTTATATAAATAATTCTATGACAAAAAACCTTTTCATTGAGCTGCGTTTAGAATAAACGTGCTTCTTCTTGAGCTCAACCATCGATAATCATCATTTTTTTTGCGCGATCCGTTTCCACTACACGGCCGCTTTGTCAAAAGAGAATAAATCCTTTTCTCTGGTGTTTCAATAAAGAAATAATTAGATTTTTTCTCAATTAAAGGAAACTAAATAAGAATCAATTTAGTAAATTATTAGTAAAATAATTAATTTAACAAAATTTTCCGATTTCGTTGGACTCAATAGTGCACACCATTTCGGTCATTCCATTTCATTCTGATATCTCGATTCCATCGTTCCTGTGCCATTTCTTGTTCCGTTTTCTCTCTGCTGATTCAAATTATTTGTATTTGATCACATTTCACCTGGTTAGTACAATTTTTGGCTCTGTGAAGAGCCTAGTATGCCAATCGGTGGTGATCAAAACAGCCAAAAACGACTCACAGCACCGTCCGTCAAGGAGTCAAAGCGACCTTTAACTTCACCTAGAGCAGTTTTCGGGAAACTCAAGGTCGAGAGTACCAGCACAACCGTCCGCAAGACTGTGAGTCCGATTCCAACAAGAGATATTACCCCAAAAATTACCCGTTCGACTACGCAAAAAATGCAGAAGTCAAGCGAAATGGCACTGAACGACTTCGTTTCTATAACTGACCGACTAGGCCAGTTTGAAGTGAAGATCAATGACGCAGCGGACAGTGACGTGTCACTGTTCACTCTCCAAGTCCGACGAGATCAGATTAAGACTTTATGGGAAAAGGTAGAACGCGAGTACGAGTTATGTTCCAAAGCTCTCAACCAAGGCGCTTGCAGCAGCAGTGACCTGGTGGCTATGCAAGCTAAATATGATTACTCGTACTCCGTTTACGAGCGATGTGCGGCTCAACTAAGCGAAAAAATAGAAAGAGCCACGGCGTTAAATAGACAAGCTGAGCAACCCCCCTCCAACTTCTCCATGTCCAGGGGTTGCAGTCTCCCGCCATGCGACACTGAAGTTTTCAGTGGGGATTACCTACGCTGGCCTACTTTCCGAGACTTGTTTACAGCTGTTTATATTAACAATCCAAGATTGACGCCGGTGGAAAAATTGTTCCATCTTAATTCCAAAACCAGCGGCGAAGCTAGAGCAATTGTCTCCAAGTCCCCGCTCACGAATGACGGCTTTCAGTCAGCGTGGGCGAGCCTGACGGAGAGATTTGAGAATAAGCGACTATTAGTCAATAGTCAATTGAAAATCCTTTTCAATCTCCCCTCAGCAACACAAGAGTCTGGAGCCGCCCTTAAAGAGCTTCAGGGCACAATCCAGGGATGTTTAACGGCTCTCGACTTGTCCAGGGTGAGCACCGAAAATTGGGATTGTCTGCTAATTTTCTTGTGCTCCTCTAAATTGCCTAAGCTCACGCTGTCGTTATGGGAACAATCGCTCCACGATAAGGCAGAGATCCCTCAATGGTCCGAGATGAATTTATTTCTGATCGACCGATATCGCACCTTGGAGGCGATAGAGGATGTACGACCTACCGCACATACGCCACTCCAGTCCAAACCCACAAGAAAAGAGTCCAACCACCTGAGAACCTTCGAAGCAACAGTGACTGCAAAGCCACAGCACTGCAAATTGTGTCAGAAGGAAAACCATCCCGTGCGTCTATGCCCACGTTTTCTACAAATGTCCGTACCCGAGAGAGTTTCCGTCATTAAGCAACAAAAGCTGTGCTTAAACTGCTTCGCCAGACAGCACCAGTTGAAAGACTGCACCAGCGCACATAGTTGTTTCACGTGCAAGGGACGTCACAACACGCTACTCCACCGTGACAGACCCCAGGTGCCCTCAGCTTCCACAACACCAATAGTTTTGAACCCTCCTTCACCAATACAGTCCACTTCTACTTCAACCCAAGCTACCGTTCAAAACTATTTTTCCGCAAACTCACATGGTGTTCTCCTCGGCACGGCTGTCATCCAAGTGTGTCATTTGGGCACAAAGTATACAGCCCGGGCATTAATCGACTCTGGGTCTGAAGCGACCTTTATTTCAGAGCGATTGTTCAAAAGGGTTAAACTTCCTTATCAACCCGTCGACGCACAGGTCTCCGGTTTGAATCAAGCCATTTCGGCTCAACCTCAAAAACTTTGCCATTTTAATATTGGCTCTCCTATAAAGCCCAGGGTTCATATTGAAACCTCGGCTTATGTTCTTCCAAAGCTGGCAGGCAATTTGCCCTCCTACACCATCCCCCAAACTGCTTTGGAAGAACTTCCATCATTACACTTGGCCGATCCCTCTTTCTATAGGAGCTCACAGATAGACGTGCTTCTCGGCGCCGATATCCTCCCATCCATATTGTTAGGTGGCTCCTATCCCAACATATGTGGCACTCTCCTTGGTCAAGAAACGATTTTCGGCTGGATCCTTACAGGCCCCGTTTCTAAGACCAGTGCCAAATCTGTCGCATCCTTTTCGACTCAAGTCTCGCTGAATCCAAATGCGAGCTTGGATAAACTGCTCACGAAATTTTGGGAGGTGGAGGATATTCCAGTTAAGCTGGAAAAGGAATCCGACCTTTTTTGTGAGCGCAATTTTCAAAAAACCACTAAAAGGGATAAAAACGGCAGATACTTGGTCACACTGCCATTCAAGAATTCCGATCACATCCAGTTAGGCCATTCAAGGTCCATCGCACTAGCTCAATTTCTACGAAATGAGAATCGTCTGGCAAAAAATGCCCCCCTTAAGGAGCAGTACGATGCGGTGATCCAGGAATATCTGGACTTAGGTCACATGCGACAAGTCCCTCCAAGCAATGGTTCAGATAACTTTTATCTACCACACCATGCTGTTCACAAGCCTGACAGCACCACGACCAAGCTCCGCGTAGTGTTTAACGCCTCCCACCCGTCATCGAATGGTAAAAGTCTGAACGATGTGCTACATGCAGGGCCCGTTCTGCAATCCGACTTAACCATTCAAATTCTAAGATGGCGCTTCTTCCGATATGTCTTCAACGCCGATATCACGAAAATGTATCGGCAGATACTTGTGCATCCCAAACACACGCCCTATCAGAGAATTCTGTTCCGAACAAAGGACAACGAGCTTCGTGACTTCGAACTCAGCACAGTCACGTTTGGAGTTAACTGTGCCCCCTTTTTGGCAATCCGGGTACTACATCAGTTATCTGATGACGTTCGTTCGCTCTATCCCTTAGCAAGTCACATTATCGCAAACAATATGTATGTCGACGATGTACTAGCGGGAGCCCATTCCAAATCAACAGCAGATCAAGCAATTGCAGAACTCCGCAAGGCCCTTGAATCTGCCGGGTTCCCCTTGCGAAAATGGACATCCAATGAAAAGGACTTGCTAAGAGCGATTCCCAAGGACCACTTGCTTCACGCCGACTTTTTAGAGATCGAGGAAGCCTGTTCGGCAAAGACTCTCGGGATCAGATGGAAAGCTGACACCGATGAGTTCTTTTTCGCTCCATCCGAGCTAACAGCCAAACAGTCCGTCTCCAAACGTGAAGTCCTTTCACAGATTGCCAAACTGTTCGACCCAGCAGGTTGGCTGGGTCCAGTCATTATCCAGGCAAAAATATTCATGCAGGAGATCTGGCTCCAAGAACTGGGCTGGGACGATCCGCTACCTGAGAGTCTTCTCATTAAGTGGAATTTATTTCTGCAAGAGTATCCGGGCCTCAGTGCGATTCGCATCCCTAGATGGGTCGAATTCCGCCCACAGGGGACTATTCAATACCACGGGTTTTGTGACGCTTCGCAGCGTGCATATGGGGCCGCCATTTACGTGCGCACTGAGATACAAGATCGCATCTCAGTACATCTCCTAACAGCGAAAACGAGAGTCGCTCCGGTGAAGACGGTATCCTTGCCACGACTAGAGCTGTGCGGAGCAGCACTTCTGTCCGAGTTATCCGCTGCACTCAGTCCCCAGCTACCTTCCGCTGGCGGCGAATGGTTCTATTGGACAGATTCCACAATTGTGCTAGCTTGGCTTCATAAGCCACCATGCGCCTGGACTACCTTTGTAGCAAACAGAGTCGCGAAAATTACTCAGGCCACCGACTCCAATAAATGGTCCCATGTACGATCCGAGTACAATCCAGCGGACCTAGCGAGCAGAGGTGCCCCACCACAAGCGTTAGTCAACAATGAGCTGTGGTGGCACGGGCCAGAATGGTTACTCCTACCTCAGAACCAATGGCCCATTCCTTCAGATCCCCTCCCAGATACGACAATAGAGCAACGTACGATTAAGGTAAACCTCGTAAACACGGCTCCCTCATTTTCTTTCCTCGAGCGCTTCTCCAAGTTCGATCGAGCCCTGCGAGTGTTAGCCTACATCTATCGCTTCTTCAAGCGTTGCAAACGATTGTCGCTCCCGTCAACTATTGAAATTGACAGCAACGAGATTTCTTATGCACAAGAAAAACTCATTCTCCTGACCCAGAGACAAGCATACTCGTCAGAGTACACTTGCTTGAGCACGAAAAAACAGCTCATTTCCAGCAAAATCCTTAATTTGAACCCCTTTTTAGATGGTAAGGGAATTATTCGAGCATGTGGTCGTGTAAGAGCGGCCGAAGCACTCGGCTACGATGAGCGGCATCCAATCATACTGCCATACACATGTGCATATTCGCGTCTCTTGACCGCTTTCACCCATCTTATATCCTTGCATGGAGGCAACCAGCTCATGATGCGTTTAATACGATCACAGTACTGGATTCCAAAGCTGAAGGTGTTGGTCAAATCCACAATTCATTCCTGCAAAATCTGCGTCATCCGAAAAAAGAAATTGCAAACGCAGCTCATGGGCGACTTGCCTGTGGAGAGAGTCACATTCTCTCGACCGTTCACTCACACAGGAGTCGATTTTGCAGGCCCCTTCGATGTGAAAAATTACACAGGTCGAGCCTGTCTTATTACAAAAGGCTACGTGTGCGTCTTTGTGTGCTTCAGCACCAAAGCCATCCATTTAGAAGCTACATCTGACCTGACCACAGAAAAATTCCTAGCGGCATTTGCGAGATTTGTGGCACGACGAGGGTGCCCAAGTCAAATGCATTCCGACAACGGCAAAACCTTCGTCGGAGCGGCCAAAGTCCTCTCGCGCGATTTTGTAGAAGCGCTTAAGACTCAACTCCAGGCCACTTACAGTCTCCAGAAACTGTCCTGGCACTTCAACCCTCCTAGTGCACCGCATATGGGTGGCCTGTGGGAGGCAGGTGTGAAGAGTTTCAAAAATCTATTTTATAAGTCTACATCGACCTCCAAATACACCTTCGAAGAGCTTTCCACGCTCCTATCCAAAGTTGAAGCATGCCTGAATTCAAGACCGATATCTCCAATGTCGGAAGATCCTACTGATCTCCTAGCTCTGACTCCCGGTCATTTTCTAGTCGGGGGTCCTCTACTTTCCGCAACAGAGCCAGAGATCAAGGAAAACGCCGCGTCCATCATCAACCGCTGGCAGCGCTTGAAGGCTTTGCAACAACAGTTCTGTCTCCGTTGGAAACATGAGTATCTTTTAGAGTTACACAAAAGAAACAAATGGCAAACTCCAACGCGAGACTTACAACGGGACGATCTAGTCATTATTAAAGAAGATAATCTTCCAGTTAATGACTGGCGTCTTGGTCGAATCCAAACGACCTATCCTGGCGACGACCAAAGAGTCCGAGTGGTCGACGTGTTAACAGCCCGAGGTGTCTCCAAGAGACCTATCTCTAAGCTGATCCTGCTCCCGATAGAATCTAGTCTCCATTCTCCATCCAGTAGAATCTCCAGTAAAGACTAGAATCCTAGATCCATTGGTCTGCGGACCATCCGTATAAAGCCGCATCAGTAATGTCTATTATGTTTTTTTTCAACCTTCTTCACGTAACAGCACGATGTCTCCACGCCAACAACAAGGCCGATCCAAGAGCCGACCGGCAACGGAATCGTTCCGATGCCGAGTATGCCGAGGAGTCCACGCGCTGCGAAAGTGCCAGCGGTTCATGCGGCTGTCTCCAGAGAAGAGACTCCGAGCAGTTCTGGTGAACAAATACTGCCCAAACTGCCTGGCTCACCAACATTCCGGGGAGTCCTGTCGCCGCAAGGACAAGTGCCGCAAGTGCCAGGGCGACCATCACACCTTGCTTCATTTCCAAGAAGCACGTCGCATGCCATCTCGATCTCCAGAGCGATCCCCAAAAATGCGCAGCACCAAGGCCCAAGAGCGACGCTCCGCGCCGCCTTCATCCGCTGGTTCCATCTCATTGTCTACTTTAATGGAACACAAAAGGACAACCGTGCTCCCGAGAGCACTCATCCGACTGGGAAACGGCAAGGCGACCCGCGACACTCGGGCACTTTTAGACCCGTGCTGTCCGGTAAGTCTTATCGACGCATCCTTGGCAAAGGCCTCCGGGCTATCCGTCACCCGCGTCGGTAAAGACAACGCTTGCTCCGCCATTATCAGTTCCAGGACCTCTAGCTTCCAGCGAGAGGTCATCCTGCAGGTGATGCCAAATCTCCGGTATCGAACTCCGACGAAGCTCGTCAGCGAGAAACTGAACGAGCCTTTCAACAACGTTCGATTGGCAGACGATCGCTGGTTCCAGCCGGAAATCTCCAATCTGGTTTTGGGCTCGGACATCTATCCAGACTTGATTCTCCAAGGCGTCCTGCCGAGCCATGGCGGCGCACCATTGGCCCAAAACACAGTCTTCGGGTGGATACTGTCCGGCTCCTGCGCTCACCAGTAAACAGAGCCACTACCTCCTAATTATTCCATTTTTTTTTTTTTTGCAATACTGCAAGGCGGGCGGCATGTTCACACAAGAAGTGTATCTAGCCGTCGCTATTTTAATGAAGTTGGTTCCGACTCCGGAACCAGGAAAAACATATTCACCACTTACACTTACACTTACAATTACAATTACACTTACACTAACACTAAAGCATTGTAACCTAATATCAGAAATATAGACCAGAAGAAAAAATAACCTGCAAGTGAACAAACGTGTTTTCCTTCAAAACATTCTTCAAAATTTGAGCAGAGCAAAAACGCTCCCCCAACAATACTGAAATTGAGCAAAATTCATCTGGAAGCCCTGCAGACGCCCTACTACAACACCATAATAAAGCCAGTAGTGAAAAATAACAATATTATAAATTTAGAATTTAACGAACTTTTTCATTGTAATAAAACAATTTACGGCATAAACAACAATTGTAAAAGATATCATAATATTAAAATTTGTAACAAATCAAAAATTGTAAACCTGAACACTAATAACTGTATACCTAAGTTAGTTAGTGGAGAACAAGCGCTCTGTGGCTTTAGCAATGCAGATCATATCCCCGAGATCGAAGAAATCGACGATGGACTAATATTGGTGAACGACTTCAACGGCACTATTAGATGGCAAGAAGAGAAAAAAAGCGTGAGAGGCACCTATATGATCAACTTCTGGAATGAAACTTTATTAATCAATAATCAAGAATTCAGCAACTTGGAGGTCACAGTCATGACCCCAGGGAACCCTATAATACAAATAACCCCAATAGAAAACGAAAGGATTAAGATTCTTTCTCTCGAAGCATTGGAAGAACTGCACATCAACAACATAAAAAACATGCAAAAACTTCAGACGCACTCTATAGCAAATAGAGTCGGTTTCATAACTCTGTTCACAGTTGCCATCCTTCTTACCTGTGTATTACACGTATTGAAGAGAAAAAAGAAAAATATAATACTGCAACTGAACAAAGAACAAGAAGGCCCCAGAATAGAACCAACGCATATCCAAATACAAAATACAGATGCCAACAACCTCAGGTTCAACAACATACCTTTCTTCTGATGATCGCTTGAGGACAAGCTTAAATCAAAGGGGGAAGAGTTAACAACAAATAAATTCATACAGTCTCAATAAGCATTGCAACACCTCATAAGAAGTGCAGCAAAATGCTGACTTGGTGTCTGTGCCATTTCCTCCACGCGCCGACTGGCAACCGCCGAAAATTCCAAGAAGAATTGCCCAACGGGCCAACAACATCAGCAGCGACGCCGCTGCCAACGCCGCTGCCGCTAAGCCACAGGTTACTAGGGCTAGAATTGATTTAAGTTTATTTAGTTGCAAATTGACATCAATAAAAGGAAGACTTGCTTCCGCTAAAAAAATATATATTTTTTTCATCGTTTAATAAACTTTGGAATTAACTTATATAAATAAATTTCTCTTCAAGCTGCTGTGGAGGAAAAATATTAAACTGTGAATTTGCACAGTGTGGTTTTAATTAAATAAAAACCAATCACAATTGTGTATTTTTTTTTATTATACCCTGAACCCATTAAAAATGGGTAAAAGAGGTATTATGTTTTTGTGCAAAATGCAAATGTATGTAACAGGCAGAAGGAAGCATCTCCGACGCAATAAAGCATATATATTCTTGATCAGCATTAATAGCCGAGTCGATCTAGCCATGTCCGTCTGTCTGTCCGTCCGTCCGTCCGTCCGTCCGTCCGTATGTATGAACGCAAGGTTCTCAGAACCTATAAGAGCTAGAGACAATGAAATTTTAGTCGTAGGTGCTCCTAGTGCCCGCGCAGATCGAGTTTGTTTCCGATAAACGATAACTTGCCCCGTTTCCAAGTAATCGATAAAAATGTATATCGAAATCCCGTTTTTTTTTAGCAATTTTGGTAAATAATATGAGCTAGAGTTACCAAACTTGACATGTAGCTTCTAGAAAAGTATATATATATCGATTATCTTTCATTTTATACCTATCGCCAACTCCCCGCTACTCTCTATCTATAAGCGCGAGCTGCATTTGGTATTGGAATATGAGGGTTCAGGGTATCCCCTAGTCGGGAGCTCCCGACTAGAACCTCTTACTTGTTTATATTTAGGTATGTGATTATTTGGTGAAGGTTAGAATGGAGAAGCGCATACACTTGTTGTTCAACGGAGCGAAAGCCTATGTGTGCAGATATGTCTTGATGTACTTGCGTACATCAATATGGCAATCGGTTACATTTTTGGGTATGCACTATATATGTGCATATGTATATACATATGTACAGACACCAATATGGCGACCCTTTTTTTAGAGCCACTTTCTGTTTAGTTTTTCTAATATTTGTCACTTTTTAGATGAACAATATTTTATTTGCGGTTTTTTTTTTAAATACATTTGCCCCTCGCTTTAACCACGGAGAATGTGAAGCGAAAAAAAATATGTTCAGACACACAAATATGAATAAATCGGACTGGAGTTGCCGGAAATTTGGCAATGGACGAGTTGAGGTAGGTGCACTGCTACTTATCTTGTTTGAATTTGTAGCTGTTCCTGGAACCTTTTGTTGCAGATCCACCAATGCTTGCTGGGGCGAACTGGATATGCTAGATGTTTTAAGAAGTGTATCCAACTCGAAGGACCAAATGTTGTAGTAGGGCGTCCGCAGGGCTTCCAGGAGAACTCTACGAAATGAAGTATCGTTGGGGGAGCGTTTCTGCTCTGCACAATTTTATTAATTAGGGTTGAGAAAAAACACGTTTTGTTCGCTTGAAGGTTATTTTTCATCTAGTCTGTATTTTCAGAGTACATTACAATGTGTTAGTGTAAGTGAGGTGAATTTCATGTTCCATGTACTGGTTCCGGAGGTACACGGCGGTTGGATGGCGACTGCCGGATACACTTCTTGTGTGAACATATCTAACAGGAAGAAGGAAGCATCTCCAACCCCGTAAAGCACATATATTATTGATCAGCATCAATAGCCGAGTCGATCTGTCTGTCTGTTCGCCACCCGTATGTATGAATGCAAAGACTTTAAAACCTATATACAGACTTGAAATTTAAGTGTAGTGTAATAATATGGACATTTCGGTCAACAAGTGATATGTTGGACATCAAATTAATACTCTTGCATAACACTGCTCAATCAGAAATGCATCCATGTCTTTTAAGTTGTCTTTATTCATTGAACTTTAAGAATTAATATCTTATATTCTAAGCCTAAGCTGCGCAGAGCCTAAACACCGGCAGAGATGTTAGAGCATTATGTATTCCTTATATGCTATAATATATATAATATATAAGCGAGGATAGTAGCGAGATCGCGAGAGAGAATGTTATATGCATACATAAAGAAGAGACGTTCTCGCATGCTAAGCATGCTGACTGGGCACTTCTACAGCCCATTGCATACTTGTGCGATCATATTACTTTGCACTTTAAATATGCTTGGGAATTTGACTTACGTAAACATTGCAGCTGTGCTACAAAGTGTTTCAATTAAAATGACACTGGGTACAGTGTCTATTCGATATGTATGTTTATTACAGTATACTACAGTAGACCCTCCTAGTGCCTGCGCAGATCGAGTTTTTTTTCCGATAATCGATAACTTACTCCGTTTCCAAGCAATCGATAAGAATCGATATCGACATCCCGTTTTTTGAGCTTTTTATGTAAATATTAAGAGCTAGAGTCACCAAACTTGATATGCTGCTTTAACAATATTATATATATCAAAATATTTGTTGGCTGGCTCGAGGTCCGAGTTTGTAAAAACAAAGTAATGAAAACAATTTTATTCAGTATTTGTTTCCGATATATTTCGGTTGCACATCGGCAAACCGTCTTCAGGGCACTAACACCAAGATACAAAGAACAATTAACAATTATAATACAATAAATTAAACATTATTTCGATAATTTTACATACATTATTTTACACGTCTGCGCTCTTTGACGTGGAGATTGTTACTGAGGCTGTTTGGCTGTTTAAGAGGTGTCTGTACAAGTGAGCGCAATTTTCTGTGTCTGTCTTATAGTTTAGTCGTTTGTTGGTTGGTGTGTTAATTATGTGTAGCATTTCCAATGTGTGTCGCTTGTTGTAGTGTTGTTCTTGTTGTAAGATTGTTGTTTCATCAAAATTTGGTATATGGTTGTTTTTCATACAATGGGTCATAAGTGCTGTTTTCTGTATATTATTTTGATGTCTTAATTTGAAGTCCGATTTATGTTGACTAATCCTTGTTTTTAGCTTCGACTTTGTTGTACCTATGTAGACACTATTGCACTTGTTGTTGTTTTCCCCGCCACATGGTATTTGGTAAACGACGTTGCTTTTGTCGATCATCGGGATTTTCGACTTTATCTTGTTGAAGAAACAAATATTTTAGACGACTTATGCGCGTATAGAACACTGAGACTGGATCCGACATCAAGACTACAGACAAAGAATAACAACTTTGTGGCACAATTATTCAGGATGGGTCTTATTTCAAAGGACGAAAGAAATAAGATGACTACAACAACAGCGGTACCTCCGAGGATATATGGACTACCAAAAATACACAAGGAAGGAACGCCACTGAGACCAATATGTTCTTCCATCGGATCTCCATCTTACGGGCTGTGCAAATACATAATACAAATATTAAAAAATCTGACAATGGACTCTAAGTACAACATCAAGAACGCGGTAGATTTTAAAGACAGAGTTAACAACGCCCATATTAGAGAAGAAGAAACATTAGTATCATTTGACGTAGTATCCTTATTTCCCAGCATACCAATAGAATTAGCACTTGACACAATAAGACAAAAATGGACCAAATTAGAAGAGCACACGAGCATACCAAAACAACTATTTATGGACATAGTTAGATTTTGCATTCAGGAAAACAGATATTTCAAATACGAAGACAAAATATACACACAACTAAAAGGAATGCCAATGGGATCACCGGCCTCCCCAGTAATCGCAGATATATTAATGGAGGAACTGTTGGACAAGATTACAGATAAATTAAAAATAAAACCAAGGCTCTTGACAAAATATGTAGATGACCTCTTTACCATAACTGACAAAATAGAAGTGGAGAAAATTCTAAAAGAATTGAATTCCTTCCACAAGCAGATCAACTTTACCATGGAATTAGAAAAGGACGGGAAATTACCATTTTTAGACTCTATTGTAAGCAGAATGGACAACACACTCAAAATAAAGTGGTATAGGAAACCCATAGCCTCCGGACGAATACTCAACTTCAATTCAAACCACCCAAAGAGTATGATAATCAATACAGCACTAGGCTGTATGAATAGAATGTTTAACATATCGGACACAATATACCACAAAGAAATTGAACATGAAATCAAAAAACTCTTGACCAAAAATGACTTCCCACCAAATATAATCAAAACATTATTAAAAAGACGACAAATCGAAACAAAAAAGCCAACAGAACCTGATAAAATATACAAATCACTAATATATGTACCACGACTATCAGAACGGCTCACAAACTCAGACTGTTACAACAAACAAGATATAAAAGTAGCTCACAAACCGACGAATACATTACAAAAATTCTTCAACAAGATAAAGTCGAAAATCCCGATGATCGACAAAAGCAACGTCGTTTACCAAATACCATGTGGCGGGGAAAACAACAACAAGTGCAATAGTGTCTACATAGGTACAACAAAGTCGAAGCTAAAAACAAGGATTAGTCAACATAAATCGGACTTCAAATTAAGACATCAAAATAATATACAGAAAACAGCACTTATGACCCATTGTATGAAAAACAACCATATACCAAATTTTGATGAAACAACAATCTTACAACAAGAACAACACTACAACAAGCGACACACATTGGAAATGCTACACATAATTAACACACCAACCAACAAACGACTAAACTATAAGACAGACACAGAAAATTGCGCTCACTTGTACAGACACCTCTTAAACAGCCAAACAGCCTCAGTAACAATCTCCACGTCAAAGAGCGCACACGTGTAAAATAATGTATGTAAAATTATCGAAATAATGTTTAATTTATTGTATTATAATTGTTAATTGTTCTTTGTATCTTGGTGTTAGTGCCCTGAAGACGGTTTGCCGATGTGCAACCGAAATATATCGGAAACAAATACTGAATAAAATTGTTTTCATTACTTTGTTTTTACAAACTCGGACCTCGAGCCAGCCAACAAATATTTTGAAATATGGAAAGGTCGCCAGAACCATCAATAAATATTATATATATATATCAAATATCTTTCATTTTATACCTTCCGCCACCACCCCGCTACCACCACAGGGAAATAATTCAAGTTAATAACCCATATTATATTGCCAACCAATTTAAGCCGCAATTTAAATGCAATTGACTTTTTGAGAATATACAAATATTCTTGTACAATTAGATATACTGTAGAAAATTGCATTAAAGCTCGGTTTTTGTTTTGTTTTTCGGTGTTTTGACTGCGCACGTGCTTGCGACGCAAATTCTGTACATACATATGTACACACACACATTCATGCGCGTGCTTCGAAATCTTTCAACATAAAACATAAGACTCAATTATTGGTATGGCTGTTGAGTAGAGGCAGTGGCAAGAGGTGCGGTCTGTCGTGAGCTCCAGCCCTACCGGGGAAACTATTTTTTTTCGGCTGGTCTGGCTGTTGAGTAGAGTCAACAGTCGACCTGTTAAGGGAACTTTTATTTTTGTTTGGAAAAATTATTTGTTGATATAGATTCGGTTTCAAGTCCGAATATGTCTTATATTTATTTCATAATTTTGGCAATTGTGATTTGAATTGTGGTGGACAATTTTTATACCCTGAACCCATTGAAAATGGGTAAAAAGGGTATATTGTATTTGTGCAAAGTGCAAATGTATGTAACAGGCAGAAGGAAGCATCTCCGACCCCATAAAGTATATAAATTCTTGATAGCATCAATAGCGGAGGAGCTCCCGACTAGAACGTCTTACTTGTTTGTTGTAAGTTACGTAGTTTGGCTGACAATACCTTGAATGATTCGCCTTTTACTGTGCTTGATAATTTTGCAATTATTTGAGCGAAAGTTTGATCATTGCTTATCAAGTTTCTCGCATGGCCTTTTAGTTTTGTGTTGATTAAACTGACGGCAGCTAGTTCATGGATGCCTTGTAAGGAATCTATTGATTTAATGCATTAAACTTTGTAGGTTTTCTGCCTGTCCATCGAATTCAGGTAAGAGCGATTAGGCTAGTTTGAAAAACTGTACAACTGTCTGAGCCATGTTTTCTATTTTTATTTCTTCCTATACTATTTTTTAACCATGTCTTAAAAGACTTATAGTAGTATTGAAAGTATCTATATATTCTTCGATTTCACATATTTTTATGAATCCGCTATGTAATCACAATACGTTTAGTATGCGAGTACGAAAATCTGGCTCATCTCTATAGGTGAGCCTAGTATTGTTTCTATATCTGACATAGTTATATTATACCTTGGAACTATCTTATGTTTGTGTGGCTTTACAGGCCGCACTCTAACCAGGCAACGCAATTATGGCTCAGCTATACATTTTTTTTTTTAACAATAATAGTAAAGTAATAAGTAATTAGTAATGCATCAGCTGGGCGTCGTCGGATGTGGCACGCTGACGCTCCTTCGTTGGCGCAAGGGGCGGAATGAGTCTCGCACTTGTTGCTATTTCCGCTGCAGTCTTCTAGTCTTCCTTCGTTGGCGCAAGGGGCGCCCTTCTGGCAGGTTTACAGGCAGTCTACACAGTATAGCGGACCTTCACAGTCTGCTTGGCACTTCTTCTTTAACTTTGGGATTTGCTGCTTATTGGGGGGAGGATTTTGTATTATTTTTGTACTGAGATTTCTTATTTTCGAGCTAGAGGTTGCGGAGTGCGACAGATGTTGTTTTTGCTTTTGAACTGACTCTAAATGGTCGAGTTCGGCCGCTAATTTATTTGCGGTGTTCCATTTTAGCTGACTCTCTCACAAAGCGGCCTGTGGAGCTCAGATTTTCATTCTTTTATTCTCTTCTGAACTCCGGTGCGTATTGTCTTCTTTTGTTGTTGCACACTCATAACCTATACTCACTCAGTAGACAAGGTCTTCATTCATTGTTCCCGTTGTTGTTGTTGCAGTTGGTATCGTCGTTCTTGTTTTTGTTGTTGCCGTTGTTGTTCTCGTTGTTGTTGTTGCCGTTGATGTTCTCTTGTTGTTGTTTATTGCAAGTTAGGTATTTTTCTTGTCACGGTCGCCATGTAATAACGCATATACATACAAAAACGCAAAGCGCGTCAGTGCTGTTTTATGTCTACATTCAGAGTGTCTTTATTTCAAATTTAAGATTCATACTAAGCCTATGGATACATATATATATATACTTATGCTGTTATCGGTTAACAGCTACAAAGAGAAAGAGAGTGTGTAAATTGCATATGACAGTATTAGTGAACATATATATGTTGCTTATGAAATGCGCTCAGAAGGAGAGTGGGATATGCAGCGTAAACATAAACGGTCAGCTAGAGGAGCTAGTGAACCGCGCTGCGTAACTTGGGCTAGAGCCAATACATAATTGTTATTGTATCCAACAAAGTGCCGCATACTTTTTATTTGAATAGAGGGTTTTCTTTTAAGGCATATACCCACTACAGTAATGAACTTCAAATTGGAACCGTTGTTCCAGTGCCTATCAGTTCCAGTGCCTATCACGCGCTCCTTCCTGAAAGGCTCTCGATCGAGTTGATCCACTTGTGTGCCAGATGATCCGTTATCACGTCGAATCGGTGCACCTCTAGGTAGCAACGCAACTTCCGGATCAACCAAACTGTTGCCAGGCACTCTTTCTCAGTGGCGGCAAAGTATACCTCAGCTTTCAGCAACTTGCGGTTCCCGTACGTTAGTACTCGTTCTTGTCCCTCTATCGTCTGCGTCAGCACTTCGTCGGGGCCATACTCACTCGCGACAGTCTGCAAGACGAGTCTGGCGGAAAAGTCTGGACAAGCCAACACAGGGGCAATCGTCAAGCTATCCTTCAATTACCGCAATGCCTCCTCCTGTTCTTCATTCCAAGCCCATTTTCGCCCCTTATTTAAGAGTGCCGTTAGTGGCTGTACCTAAGTCGCGAAGTTGGGAACGAGTGCCTGTACCATGACGCACTTCTTTCTATTCAGCCTGAGATTGGCCGCCCTTAACCGGCGGAATACCTCCCTCAAACTATCTACATGATGCTTTTTCGTTGCTCATATTGCCTCCGTGCGGCGACAACAATCCTGGCTACTTCTGCCCCGGTTCCCACATACCCAACAGAACAAGACGGGTTCGATGGGACATTCCCTTGCAAAGTGCCCTCCTATGCGCACCTACGACATGCTCGCCGTGCATCATACCCGGTTCCGGCCTTTTGGCGCATCATGTGGTGGGTAACATACGCAGGGGCCGCTGCCGGCAGGGCGGAGACCCAACTATCCACAACGGTCGCTCCAGATCCGATGGAAGTAGACAGGAATGGGTTGAGGTGTCCCCTCGGGGGCTGTACCGTCATCGCCCACTCTGCACTACGCGAACTCGTGACCACCTGACTCCCTGACCTGCATCAAGAGTATTCCGCCATCTCTCACTCTCGTACTCCACAGCCAGCTTGGTCGGCTTGGACAAGGTGGTGAAATCTTGCCTTCGCACGTAAAACCTGTGTTCAGGGGCGGCATTCTCATATATTCGGTGAAACTCCTGCTCCTGCTCATATCTGGCATGATGCATTAAAGCCCTCAGCCTTAGATACTGCACACTCTAAGTCTCCTTTTCTTACTTTTCCGCAAGGGCTCCGAACAGTGCCACAGGGCCTAAGCTTAGCGAAATCGTGTAGGGTAGCGCGTAGTAAGTGAATGTGTGTAAAAATGAAGTTAGTAAGGAAAGTCGATTAGTTCTTTTAATGATGATTTTTGCGACCTTTCCGTGATATAATTATCTAGTTGGCTGGCACGAAGGTCGGGGTTGTTTAAATAAAACAATCTTTTCATTGATTTTATTGTATTTTGCTTATAATATATTTCGGTTGCACATCGGCAAACCGTTTTCAGGCAATTATTTTAAATGTCTGCGTGTAGATTCAAAGCGCTTTGTATTTCCTATTAATCCTAACCTCGAGCACCTGAGTTAGCCGGTGTTCAACCTAACCTCTTTCCATAACCAAGTGTGCCGTGTATGTGTGAATCGTAACTTAGCCTGCCGACCGCGTAAGCAATCCCGGCCGTGTGTGTGTGATTCAGGGCTTGGCTTGCCGACCGCGTGAGCCATCCCGGCCGCGTATGTATGAATCGATGATTTATTTAGTGACCGCGTGAGCAATCCCGACCAAGAGTATACACTCCCCTCCATATCCTATGAAAGTATTAGGAGATGTAGCTTGATTGAAGCACTTCCTCCCCTCTCTAAACCCCCCATCCCGGCAAACTAACAAAAATTTGTAAATTGCTGGACCTGGTAAGACTGAGAAGTGTACCCCGGCCAGCAGCTTCCTTTCAAGCGGCGCCCGGGCAGAGATCTACGAGGCGTTTAAGGCCGTAGCATGTTTGCGAATGAAAGCCCCGAAAGTATGACAAAATAAAAAAAGTGCATACAGCGTATTTTAAGTCAGGAATACCATAGAGGGTATGTACCCTAGCAGAGGATAAGAGAAAAAGAATACATCATATATGGGTAAAATGCAAATCTGGGGTATAAGGTAGTTAAGCATACCGAGACCGTCAGAAACCCAGTCGGGAACCCCATCCTTATTTCACCCTCTAGGGCTGAAGAGTGTTTCCCCGCGGAACACCTCTGTCATCGGTCGTAGAAGGCTTCATCGAGGAAGAGATGAGGATCCGCCGATGTCGACGAACCCGGTTCCACGTGTCTGAAGGCAGCGTCACCATCTTGAAGTAAGGAGGGGGGAGGTGTGAGGTGACTACTTGGATCACCCAGTTAAGTTTAAGTTAATAGTTTAAACGAGTTAGGCAGAGTTACGGTAAGAAGCTGACCTAAAGAAGCTTTCTAGCTGACCGTTTATGTTTACGCATATCCCACGGTCCGTCTGAGAATGCCGATATCGATTCTTATCGATTGCTTGGAAACGGAGTAAGTTATTTATTATCGAAAACAAACTCGATCTGCGTTGGCACTAGGAGGACCTACAGCCAAGAGATCCTTGCGTTCATACATTTGGACGGACGGATATACCCTTTTTACCCACTTTCAATGGGTTCAGGGTATAAAAATGAGTAAATAAATAAAATGTTCAAAAACATTTATAAATAATAAAGAGCCCCAATTATTTCTATAAATATAAGCCTATTTTAGTAATATAAAATGTATTTCGACAGAATTAGCTATGCTAAACAGATTAGATATAGATATTAAATAAAATTAAAGAGGTACCACATGGAATGGCACCAAATAGTAGAAAAAATAAACTCACGGATCAAACTTGGATAAGTCCTATAAGTGCCTAAATAAAAGCGTACCAGTTTTGCAACCAACCATAATTAAACACACTGAGATTCTTGTATATGAATACAATCAAATCAGAAGTTTACTTAAGGAGTGGCAGCATAAGCTCACGAGCTTACACAGAGTCCAAACTTCATTGTCCCAGTCTCTTGAAGGAGCTTATATCAGTGATGGTCTAAGCCCGGAACTAGCTTACAAATACAGCTTGACATTAGCTGTAAAGGCCATGACGCAAAATTAGTGCTTAAAAAAAAAAAGTGCATACAGCGTATATTATATTTATATCATATATGGGTAAAATGCAAATCTGGGGTATTAGTTAGTTAAGCACACCCAGACCGTCGGACATCCCGTCGGGAGCCCCATCCTTATTTCTAGGGCTGAAAAGTGTTTCCCCGCAGAACTCCTCTGTTATTCGTCGTAGAAGGCTTCATCGAGGGAGAGATGAGGATCCGCCGTTGTCGACGAACCCGGTTCCAAATGTCTGAAGGCAGCGTCACCATCTTGAAGTAAGGTGGGGAGGAGGTGTGAGGTGGTTACTTGGATCAGCCACCCCACAGGCTTGATCCAAGCCATGGAGCCGTTAAGTTTATTGTTTAAAAAAGTTAGGCAGAGTTACGCAAAGAGCCATTAGCTAGTTAATTTATAAGCATTATAAGTATTAGTAATAAGTAAGGCAAGATCCGTTTCTAATGTAAATAGAATATAAGCATGGTTAAACAAACTGATTAGTTGCTCAACACCGTCTTCGAGAGCGCATCGTCAAATCGGCGGTGAAGAGCGAAAACTCCGAGCGAAAATGCAAAGGCTCGCGGCGAACTTGAGCGGCAGAGTCAAGCGCACGGCTCGATTGCGAGATTGCTCATCACGGTGAGCAGACGCGTGTTGAAGAAGACGAAGCAAGGGACATAACCATGAGTGTGCGGCGGAGCGCTAGGTCTCCAGGCATTGCTCAACAATGTGAAATAAATGAATAAAAAACATTTGTAATGCAGCAGACGACCTCAGGTTGGCAACGCAAGCGGTATTCATCGAACGTTAGACTATTATCAGGGTAGCTACACCGCGGGCCTAGGTGCAATCTTGAGCAGCTAGTGGAGGGGCCCACCGTAAAGTAGTACAAGATATGGTTATTCGAAGCACTTTCTCCCTCCCCCTCTAGATCCTTCAGCTAAGTGTAGTGTGTATATGCCTTAAAAGAAAACCTTCTATTCAAATATAAAGTATGCGGAACTTTGTTGCTTACAATAACAATTATAAATTAAACAAGCCGAGAGCCACTATATGTATTGGCTCTGACTCATATTACGCAGCGCGGCTCACTAGCCTCTCTAGCTGACCGCTTATGTTTACGCTGCAAATCCCACGCTCCGTCTCAGTGCATTTCATGAGAAACATAGATATGCTCACTTACACAGGCATCTGCAAGCTACACACTCTCATTCGCTTTGTAGCTGTTAGCCAATAATAGCATAAGTATATACATGCTCCCATAGGATAAGCATGATTCTTAAATTTAAAATAAATACATTCAGAATAACCAAGCAAATCATCACTGACGTGCTCCAATGTACATGGCGACCATGACATGGTCACGCAACGAGGTAACATATAATCAAAAACAAGAACAACAATAACGACTACAACAAAAGACAGTCACCAGCACAACAACAACTACAATAACGACGCAGGTGCAGAAGATAAAATACAGCGGCAGACCACATATAAGTTTCTGAGTGTGTAAGGTATGTGACTTAAATGCATGATATGTCCGTACGCATAACTCTTGATCACAGAGACAACAGCACATTCGAACGCTGTCCTGTTCTATCAGCAACAACATAACAGGGGTAACCGTGGAAATTACCATGGAGGAGGTAATAAACACAATGATGGTTACGGCAATTACAATAACAACAAAAGAGGACGAGGCCAAAATAGAGGAAACTCTAGAGGCCGTAGCAACTCGAATCGAGGCCACAACAATAACAATAATAATTACAGATAAGCCCAGAATAACTCGGGAAACTTTCGATACCCTTTAGATGCGCAACAATAGAGAACAACAAGGCTTACATTATCAATCTCAATCTAAATATACTTGTATCATTTAATAACGTAGCAATAGGAAAATAACTTGTTTTTATACCCTTGCAGAAGGTCTTGAAATATGAAACGCATAGAAGGAGACATCTCCGACCCCAGAAAGTATATATTTTCTTGATCAGTATCAACAGCCGAGTCGATATATCCATGTCCGTCTGTCTGTCCGTCCGTCCGTATGTATGAACGCAAGGATCTCTAGCTAGATCCTCCTAGTGCCCAGAGATCGAGTGCAGAGTGCAGATCGAGTTTGGTTCCGATATTCGATAACTTGCCCCGTTTCCAAGTAATCGATAAAAATCGATTCTAAAATCCTGTTTTTTGAGAAGTTTTGGTTAATAATAAGAGCTATAGTCACCAAACTTGACATGTATATTTTAGAATAGTATATATATTTGCATTTGGTGTTGGAAGAAGAGTGTTCAGGGTGTCCCCTAGTCGGGAGCTCCCGACTAGAACCTCTTACTTGTTATAATGTAGAATCAGGAAAGAATCTTAAATTTTTAATAGATGCAGGTACGGACATCTCAATTTTAAAAGAAGATTCCGATGTCCTCAATGACATCCAGTTGAATGCTGGATATCGGCTGCGCCAGGTGCGGAGCCCCAAACTGCCCGTAGATATGATGCGGCCTGCGGGGTGGTTACTAACCGAGGCGGCTTTGAGGGTTTTGCACGATTGGTGGGAATGATGAGGTTAGTAAAAGAATGCCAGTTCACGTGCTCATTTTAAACTTCAACTTTTAATGATCTTAACCTAAATACTATAATTATTAATTTGACCAGAGCATACGTCCGTTGACTTGGACTGACGCTCACAAACTTAGCAAGCCAGCTGCAGCCCATCAATTTCGTTCCGCATTCTGCTAAGCGGTGGCTGTGCAATTGTTGTACGCATTTTTCGTTGGTGCGTTTCGGTCAAGAGACGCTCGCTCCCCTTCGCTTTTTTGATGAGGCATAGCAGTTTTTTAATTCGTTTGGCAAATTCGATTTAATTTAAATTAATAATTGTTAAATCGAATTTAAAGTCAAATATGGCTGCCAAGGAAAGAAACGAAATATGTCAATTAAAATCATAATGCGTTAAATGATCAAATAATAAATGGTAAATTGAACCTATAAACTACAGAATTAGAATGTAGATAAGAAATCTGGCACTTCCCAAGCTTAGTGGAAAATACTCCGAGCTTAAGAATTTTGTTAGCCTGCTCGAAATTCAATCATCTGATCATGAGATCTCTCTGGTGAAGCTTTAGGTACTGTTAGAGCGTTTCAAGTCACCGAGGACAAATATTGAAAAGCATTGGACAGCCTAAAAAGAGTATACGATAATGAATGTCTAATATTTAATGAAAATATTTCGACTCTTTTTAGCCTACCAAAACTAACGCAGCTTTCTGCGGCATTATGGAGATCAATGATTGACACTGCCTCCGCCATCTATGGCTCGCTTCTGTCAATCGGTGATGACAAAAAAATTTCTAACGGGATTCTTATTCACCTCGTTATGAACAAAGTTTACCCAATGACCAGACGAAAATGGGAGGATCAATTCGATTATGTAATCATTCCACCATGTAGTGATTGTGAAACAGCCTTGAATGGTGATATCAACACCTTTCTGCTGAAGAATCAGCCAAAGCTTCGTCCGATGGCCCGCAGCCAGAGTCAAAGGCTGTTTCCAAAAACAATAATCGAGGTTCGTTTTCGTGTTCTGTAGCTAGTTGAAGAAACGATCAAGTGACCCCAAAATGTTTATATTGCGGTTCCGAAGGCCATTCGATATTGAATTGCTCAGCATATGCCGCGTTATCAGTACAGCAGCGGCTTCAGTTCGCTATGGCGGCTCCCTTATGCATCAATTGCCTTCGGAAGGGGCACACTGTAGCCAAATGTAAGGCATACAAGTGCAGAGTATGCAGTCACACACTGTTGCATAGATACTCTGCCGTTTCTAAAACTCGAGCGTTACCACCACCCCTTGACTCCGCACAGGATCAACCATCAACTAGCTGCCGCAGTCGTTAGCGTTAAAACGAGAAGTGGCGACTTCGTTTTGGCCAGAGCTTTACTCGATTCTGGATCACAAATTAATTTTGTTACAGACGAGCTAGTACAACGATTGCAGTTGCGTAGAGAAGAGGCCAGTATATGCTTACTTGGGATTACTCAATGCAATACTCAAGTAAGAAAGAAAATTCATACTGTGGTGAAGTCGCGAGTCGATTGCAGTGAGCTGTCATTAGATTTTTTCATAAGCCACAGAAGATCGACATGCTCATCGGTCGGATTAAAAAAGGTCCGATTCTGCAAAAGACACTTGTTGGCTGGATTGTATCAGGCCGTTACACGCCGTTAAGTCATGAGAAGACTCATGCTGTCAATCTGAGTCTTATACCTCGATAGACAAAACATTGCAGAAATTTTGGTCATTGTAAGAGTTGCCTTCAGCCAAAAAGGTCCAAACAGTTAAACAGCAGTTATGTGCGAGCCACTTTCAAGTTAATTTGGAAATACTGCCGTCAGGTCGGATTAAAGTTAGGCTGCCATTTAAATCAGATCCCAATCAGCTTGGTAACTCATTCGAGGTTGCTAAGCGTCGTTTTTTATCGCTTAAATCCCGAGCTTAAGCGCATGTACTTGGAATTCATGGGGAATATTAAACTTAAGATCACATGATAATTAGATTCCAAGTACATTTTAAGACCCCAAAGCACATCGACGAAGTTACGCGTTGTTTTCGACGCGTCCTGTCGGACATCGTCTCAAATTGAGTTGAATAATCTTCTAATGGTTGTACCGAAGATTCAAGAGGAGCTGTACTCGACTCTGCTTCTATTTCGACTCCGGCACGACTTTTATGTCGATGATTAACTAACTGGTGCTGCCTGCGTAGAATGAAGATGCCTTTCAATTCAAGATTCGTTCATGGGTCCTAGAGCGGCAAAACGGAACATTCTCTCGGCGACATCGCGGCTATTTGACCCGCTTGGCCTATTAAGCCCTCCGGCAGCAACTGAAACCAACTCTGATTCAGTTGCATCGAATAAATATACCACGATACGTGTTTACAGAGCCGACTTCACCGATCGAGATACATGGTTTCGCCGACGCCTCGAAAGAGCGTTTGGCGCATGCGTATGCGACTCTTCCCCGACTTGAGCTGTATGCGGCTCACTTTCTCGCAGAACTTTGTCATCGAGTCAGAAATCTCATAAGATTACCGATTGAACGAACGGTTTTTTGGTCTGATTCTGAAGTCACGCTTCATTGGATTCGGTCACATCCTTCGTCTTTGCCAAAATTTGTTTCAAATCGATGGACAGAGTAAGGTGAATGGCGCCATTAACCTACTAAGCAAAACCCAGCAAATATTGTTTCAAGAGGCTGCGATGTTGATGAATTACTTGCGTCGATGTGGTTCGACGGGCCTTCATTTTTGAAGGAACCAAGAGAATCCTGGCCGGTCCACCAGCATTTGAAAACAGACGATATGCGAACTCTAGAAGTACGCAAAATAGCTGTTGGACTAGCAGCTATGGTAGACCGACCAGATATCTTGAAAACCATCGATTGTTTCTCATCGCATGCCAGGCTGCTGAGAGTGCTTGTTTATGTGTTCCACTTCATTCAAAAAATTAAAAATAGAGAAGTACAATTTGAGAGTATCCCTACGGCGCTCGAAAGGAAAGAAGCTTCCGAGAAAATAGTTGAAGTCATCCAACGAGTTGAATTTAAAGATGAAATAGATAGAGTTCGAAAGGGCATACGCGTGGGTCAAAGCCTGCAGCGTCTTAATCCATTTATACATGAGTATAATGGATATTGGTTGCGAGTAGGTGGACGACTTGTAAATGCTCCTATTTCATATGATGCCAAGTTTCCGCAACTTTAAAAAAAAAGCTCGCAATTCGATAGAAGCTTTATTAGATACCTGCATTTGACAAATTGTCATGGTGGCCCAAGAGCACTCGTGAGTCTTCTTCGGGAGCGACTTTGGCCTCGCCTGCTAACACAAATTATGGGAAATTTACCAGCAGATTGACTCCGAGCGCTCCGCCCATTTTCTATCTGTATCGTCGATTTTTGTGGTCCAATTAGCACGACTTTTCGAATACGTGGAGAGCCTACGCATAAAGCGGTTCTTTTAGAACTATTATCTGACTTATCCACTAATACATTTTTAATAATTTTCAAAGTTTCGTCGGCCGTCGAGGAGGCCCACAGACCGTCCATTGCGAAAACGCGACGAACTTCGTAGAAGCAAGTCGCCAGTTCCTGGAGTTGCGAGCTCGAATCGAGGAAGAGGCGGCCGCAATTCGCGAATTTGCGTTCATACCGCCAAGAGCTCCGCACTTCGGGGGTCTGTGGGAGGCAGGTGTGAAGTTTGCAAAGCACATACAGCAGCTTGCTGCATACGACTCCTGTCGCAGTGGAAGCCGTCCTAAATTCCAGGCCCCTGGGAGCAATAAGAGGGACCCAAGCGATTGCGAAGCTCTAACGCCAGGCCACCTACTGGTGGGAGGCCCATTGAGGGCTCTGCTAGCAGAGGGGACCCCGGACCAGCAGGGTTTCACCTGCTTGAATCGATGGTGAGCTGTCTCGTTGCTCAAGCAACAGTTTTGGCGGCGATGGTCAAGAGAGTATGTGGTCGGACTCCAAGTGCGGAGTAAGTAGCACCGTCGCCTGCCAAACGTCGTCGTGGGAGAGCTGGTGGTCGTCGCCGAGGACAATCTGCCGCCCCAGCAGTGGCTGATCGGCAGAGTGACGGCAGTACACGCAGGAGAGGACGGCGTCGTTAGAGTGGCAGACATCAGGACGGCTAGCGGCGGAAATTTTAAAAGGCCGATCCACAAGTTGGCTCAGCTACCCATGGAATGAAGACCCCAAGCGCTTCATGGTGGCCGGTGTTGGCGAAGATCCGCGCGATGAAGCATGACGTCTAGTGTAAATTAGGTTTAGGGCGGAGCGAGAGCGCAATGAAGCTTTATCACTCGCTTTGGAGCGAATTGGTCTCGCTTCGGCGCCTTAGCGTAATGTAGGCTTAAGTTCAGTTGTCGAATTATATCAATGTGATACGCACAAAACCGCATGTCAATATTTTAAAGCCACCACAAGTTTTAATTTGTTTAATTATATAAACTAATATAATTTTTCAGTTACATTTATTAAATATAAGCCCATATCTTGTTACTGTTACAGCGGCTTAAAGAATTGTTACAAAAACTGCAAGCACAAAAAAAATGCATGTATGAGCATCATAGTTTATCTAAATGCATTTAATTTTGATATCCTGATACAAATTTTTCAATCATGAACTACGTTTCCGACCGTTCTGATGGCAGTTATATGAAATAGTGGTCCGATTCAGTAAGTTCCGACTTAAAACTAAAATTAGCTTTAATTTATATATAAGCTATATATAATAAACTTGAGGGGATTAGCCACCCATGCTCGTGGAACGTTTTGTGCTACAAAATTTAGATATCACCTTTCAACTAAGTACACGCCTGCCGAAAATTGAAATCTACCCATTCCATCTTGATCTCCACTTCTATTTAAAAATATGTTTAAGGTGCATCGAATAAAGAACCAATTGCTGGAATCAGAACCACCGCCCTTGTTAGACTTGTGGTAAGAATCTTGAGTTCATTAAAAAACCTCCGTTTACAGACCCTCATTTTCGATCCAATAGCGGAGAACTCTGATAAAATGAAAAATAAGTTTGAATGTGAGTTCAAAAGTCATAGTAATAGGTGGAATTTTCGAAACCTTTCAACATTTTTCGAAAAGTGTGAAACATCCCTTAAATTAAAAAGATCCAAGAATTTTGAAAATAAGTTTGAGGCCAAACGGATGGTTACAAAAAACTTTCATACAAACTTTTTTCGCTAATTAATTACTGATGTGGGTAGCATTCCTACCAGGGATAGTTTAATTTTTGGGGTGGAGTTTCCCGAAATACCGTCTTATCGTGCACCGTCATCACATAAGGTAACTTCTGAAAATGTACGCTTCCTAGCTCTTACGGTATGGGTATCAGTCAGTCAATAAGGTAATAAGTCAGTCAGTCAGAACAGAGTCAAAGTAGACCCTATATTAGAAGCTGCTCCAGTCAGCGTTCACATTGTGAAGTCACGTTGCCTTCTAACTTCTAGATTCAGCTCCTATTTTGACTGACATCATTCAAAATTAAACATGATTGTTCACGAGTTTAAGAAAAACAAGCGAAATGTCACCCTTTTGGGACCTTTGATACAATGTCCTACCGTTACTGCCACAAAAAACGAACTTTGTCTTCTGATCTAGGTTCTATTCTACATCAGAATGTCAGCACTTCCTTTCATACGGATATAATCGCATTTGCAGAGACATTGTTAAATTCAACCATAACTAATTTTGAATTTTTTTCAAACAATTTCATAGTGCTAAAAATGATCGGCTGACTCGAGCTGGTGAGGTATTAATTGCTACTGATGCTGTGATTATCTCAATTAAGATCAAAATTCCATTACGTGATATTTATATCAGATGCTCATATTTTCCATCTTCTTTTGATATTTAAATTTAAATGAAATATATTACTTTGTAAAGGAGCTACTAGCGGGGTACAAGTCTCGGTCTCACCAGGGCCAGCAAGTTACAAGACATTGGTTAATTTGCTAGTGTAATATCCGTTATGATTTTTATAAATTTATTACACGTCAGTGCTGATTTGCTTGGTTATTCTGAATGAATTTATTTCAAATTAAAGAGAGAGAGTGTGTAGCTTGCATTTGCCTGTGTTAGTGAGCATATATATGTTGCTCATGAAATGCGCTCGGACGGAGCGTGGGATTTGCAGTGTAAACATAAACGGTCAGCTAGAGAGGCAAGTGAACTGCGCTGCGTAATATGAGCCATAGCCAATACATAAAGTGGCTCTGGGCTTGTTTAATGTATAATTGTTGTTGTATGCAAGAAAGTGCCACATAATTTACATTTAAATATAGGGTATATTTGTATATAGGGTTCATTATGTTCTTGTTCTTGATAACGCATCAGCTACATAAATGTCTTTTCCCTTTAGATACTCGACTGTGAAATCGTATTCTTCTAATTCGAGCCGCATGCGTGTTAATTTTGAACTAGGATTGATCATTGAAAACAAATATGTTAATGATCTGAGATCTGATCGGACTGTAAAATGTTTGTCATAAATATATGGTCGAAAATGTGTAATTGCCCAGTGTATTGCTTTTAATTCTTGTTCTGTTCCTTAGTATGGTATTATGGTTTTGCTTACTTGCATCAGTTATTATGCAAAATTCTTGGCTGGAATCCTTGTATTGTAATAAAATTGGGTTTATTAGTGCCGATTTGAGATGGTCGAAGGCATGCTGGCAGTCGGCTGTACATTCCAACATATACGGCAAAAAATTGCAGAATGCAATCATCGTGTATCGTGTGGGACTGAATAGTTCTTAATGACGTCGTATTTTTTGTCGTCTGGTAAGATTCCTTTGTCGGTTTATTTGTGTCCCAGAAATGTGACTTCATGCAAAAAAATGAACATTTTTCAGGATGTAACTTTAGGTTGTATTTCCTTCATTTCTCAAAAACATCAGCTAAGTTTTTAAGCATATGTTTTTCGGAACTTACTATAACTATTAGATCGTCCATGTTAGGGAATGCTTGAAAGGGTTCAAGTCCAGAGTATGCAATAGTCATCATTCTCTGAAATCAATTTGGCGCTATTCTTAACAAAAAGGTAATCGCGTAAATCGATATGAGCCATTGCTCGTTGAAAAAGACGTTATATTTCTTGAACTTTCTTCAAGTTGAATTTGGTGATAACCTGACATTAAGTTAAGGCATGATAAATATTTTGCTCTACCTAGTTGATTTATGAGACAAATGTTTTTTATTACTCTGACGAGCCTGGAAGTGCTCTCTTTGGAACTAGTAAAAGTAGGCTATTGTATTCTGACACTGATGGTTCGACAATTATGTCGGAGATTAATTTGCCTACTTGTTTTTGAATTTCTTCTACCTGACTATGCGTGCTTCGATAGTTTTTAATATAAATTGGTTCAGTATCCTTCACTCTCAATTTTTGTCTATAAAAATTATTTGTGTTTAATGATTCGGATTCAAGTCCGAGTACATCACTATACTCGGTGAATTATTCTATTAATTGTGGTTTAAATTGTTTTGGAAGTTTTTACTTAGGAGAGCTATTACTGTGTTTTTTCTGTTTTCTGGAGTAGTTTGAACTACGTCGTAGTTCGAAAGTGGTTCAAAGCTTAGATTATTTATATTAATTTACTGGTCTTTATTAGTCGTATTAAGAAATCGGACAAATTTGTTCTTTTGAGTCGCAACTGTGTTTGCAAAGTCAATACCAGGTTGAATTTGCAGATTTGGGATTAAAATACTATCTTCCCTTGAAGTTAGTTCAACCTTTCGGAAAACTTCAGATCTTGCTGGTAGAAGTATTGAATTGTTACCAGAACTGTATGTTATTGGAACAGAAATTTGGACATTTATATTGTTTGGTCTTATTATGAATCAATCTTCGGACGGTCTATTTTGCAATTAAGACCTTTAATGAAATCTATGCCTATTACTCCATTATAGGTATAGCGAAATTTGCATCAACTATAAAATTGTGAGGAATTATATATTTGTCTGCTTGTAACTCTATTGGGGCGTGGCCTTTGGATTTTTAGACGTCTTGACTTATACCTTGAATGTCTATAGTGTTTGTTTGGGCTACAGCCAATCAGCAAGTAGGCAGGTCAAATTAATAATTATATTTTCAGTTAAGTTCAATAAAAGTTGAAGTTTCAAATGAACAACCCCGCTCGTGAACTGGGATTCTTTTGCTAACCTCATCATTGCCACCAATCGTGCAAAACCCTCAAAGCCGCCTCGGTTGGTAGCCACGCCGCAGGCCGCATCATATATACGGGCAGTTTGGGGCTCCGCACCTGGCGCAGCCGATATCCAACACATTTTTGGTGCCTCCTGCGAGGATTGATTCTTGGCAATTGGACTGAGGAAATTGGGATTGGACATTGGATCGTGATTGCTGAAGACAGAGCGCCTTAATTGAAAAGGTGAGTGCAATTTGACACTAATGTGTAAGGTTAGGTATTCATAATGGCCGAAAATATCATGTATTTAACTTTTGAGCAAACTACACTGTTAACATCGTTGGAGAAATCACTGAAAAAATACAAGGCTGATGAATCGGTACATACGGAAACCCAGCCCGAAGCCAGGATCGAATCGCTGGTAGAAATTAACGCAGAATTTTAACGCAACCATCAGAAGCTTGTACGAGTGCGAGACAACAAGGAGATTAGAACAATGTATTTTGATACGGCAATCAGGGATGTGTTTGAAGAGACCTACATCGTGGGAGTAACTAAGTTACGTAATGAGTTGTATGAGCACATGGAGCACAGACATCCGGCATCTACCACATTCAATGAGACGTGTTTGCATCAGACTATGAATGAACATTGTACAACCCCTATGGAGGATATGAAGTTGCCCAACTTTCAGTGCTGCCAACTTTCAGTGGTAAATTCATAGATTGGCCGTCATTCAAGGAGGTGTTCCTATCGCGTGTCCATCACTGTCGGAGACTGACTGACTTACATCGCTTCCATTATTTAAAGGATTCGCTATCAGAGGAAGCTGCTTAAGATATAGAGATTGGATCGCTATATGATCCACAGGTAAAGCATAAGATATTTGCGTATGTCCTACCCAAGGTGAGTCAAAGAATGCCTGATAGAAGAATAGATACCACAACTAAAGGATTTCCGTTTAGCCGATCCTAATTATTTTATTCCGCAAGGTGTCGACATTATGCTCGGGAGCGATATTTATGATGAGCTGATGCTAGGTGAAGCATACCGAGGACCAACAGGTTCACCTCTAGCACAAAATACGCATTTGGGCTATATCGTGTATGGAAAGATAAACGAACGTGCGTCGTTGGTATCCTCGCACACAGTGAAGAGACACACTCATGTTGTAAATGCGTAGCTCGACAATGTTTCACGTAAGTTTTGGGAACTAGAGCAATTCGACAATGAGTCTCCAGGTCTCTCACCGGAGGAGAGGTGGTTGCGAGGACATTTATGTCAATACTCATCGTCGCTTATCTTCGGGAAAATATCTTGTGCGTCCACCTTTTTTGTCCCATCTGGATCAAACTATGGTGATTGGTTCGTCATATCGAAGCACACTGAAGCGACTAGATTATCTGGACAGGCGCCTGCGTGCAGACCCCAGGTTGAAAGAAGCATATTGCCACACCATTTATGAGTATCTGGAGCTGGGCCAAATGGAACGGGTTACTCCTAAGATTTATAACATCATGAAATAATCCGAAGAAGGAGTTCAACATTGTTATCTACCGCATCACGCAGTTATAAAGGAAACATCATCAACTACGAAGGTCCGAGTTGTGTTCGATGGCTCGAGTAAGACAAGCAATGGGAGGTCATTGAATGATATCTTAGCAATTGGGCCAAAATTACACTTGCTGCTGCCTGGAGTTATTCTCAATTGGCGTGGTCTAAGATTCGTGTTTACGGGGATGTACAAAAAATGTACAGGTGCATCAATATTCCAAAGGGAAGATACCCAGTATCAGTGCACATTATTGAAACCCGATAAGAACGATTACATCGAGGTGTATGCATGCTTAACAGCTATGTTTGGAACTAGTTCAGCACCCTATTTAGCTCTGCGAGTCATGCAACAGCTAGCTGCGGACGAAAAGGAGACATTTCCATTGGCAGTGGATGTGGTGAAACATCAGATGTATGTTGATGACATATTTTCTGGAGCGGATAGTGTTGTAGAGGCGGAAGCTATCCAGAGTCAAGTCATTGGTATGTTACGCAGTGGCACATTTGAGTTGAGAAAGTGGGCAAGTAATTGCCTAAAATTGTTAGAAAAAACACCTATCGAATTTCGAGAAGCGAAGGGATTGTTGCACCTTGATGGCGAGGACACAATTCGTACGCTGGGTATACATTGGAGCCCCGTGGAGGATGAATTTCGATTTCATTTAAATTATGGTCTATCAGCAGGCTTACCGACGAAGCGGTCAATACTGTCAACAGTTGCGAGGTTATTCGATCCTAAGGGATGGCTGAGTCCAATTGTTGTAACCGGGAAAATACTAATGCAGGATCTATGGAAGGATAAATTGGCTGGGATGACATAGTGCCAGCAGCCGTTAGAAGAGAATGGGAGAAGTTTTTAACAGACTTGACCAATATTTCAGACATACGCTTACCACGATATATAACATGGGGATAATATAACGCAGCAGCAGAACTACATATCTTTTGTGATGCATCAACTCAAGCCTATGAAGCGGTTGCATATTTACGTGTTCCAACCGGGGAATACGCATTTCATACGGAGTTGCTGCTGGCATAATGTAAGGTCTCGCCTGTTAAGCCACAATTAACCATATCCAGAGCCGAGTTGTGTGCTGCTCTTGGAGCTGCAATAATTTATAAGTATTTAAAACAGAATTTTCGAATTAATATTGTATTAACTTCTGTAGTACTATTTTTTGGTCCGACTCAATGGTAGCCATCAGTTGGATCCGTGGAGGAGGTGCAAACTCGAAGGTATTTGTTTGTATCTCGAATGGAAGACAGTGGGGACATGTTCCCTCGATTGTTAATCCTGCCGACCATCTGAGTCGGGGAATTAGCGTATCTAAGTTGACGTCATGAGAAATGTGATGGCATGGACCGCAGTGGTTACAAGGTCCGGAGGAAGGATGGCCTTGCAATAACATTGATCAACAGTCACTCTCACATGTGAGTATTAAGACAAGAAGCTTCACTTGCCACAAGATATCATTGGCAGAGATGCCTAGATCGATGTTCATTGGTCAATATTCATCGTATACCCGACTTCTTCAAGTTATGGCATATGTTTAACGTTTTACTTGAAACTGTCGCATAATAGAGTCTGAGCGTAAGCGAAGTGAGGTATCAACATAAGAATTAAAGGAAAGCCTCAGAGAAGTAATAAGATTGGTGCAAAAGGACTGTTTTGAAAACGAATGGAAGGCACTCTTTTCTAGCAAGCCGGTCCCAAGAGATAGCAGTTTATCACCTCTCAACCCATATTTTGATTTGGGGAGCGCGACTTACGGCTCGGAGGAATGAGTGAATGAGAGACATCCATATATATTGCCCTATAATCATTATTTTACGAGTCTTGTCGTAAATTATAGTCATGCTTCCACCTTGCATGCATTGCATATATAAGAAAGAAATGTTGGATCATCAATGGGCGTAACGCAGTTCGTTTTGGTATACATAAATGTATCAAGTGTTTTAAAATGAAACCTAAGTTTGCAAGTCAACAAATGGGAAATTTGCCAGCGGTGCGTGTGTGGCCCTCGAAAGCTTTCTCATCTGTCGGAGTTGACTATGCTGGACTTATTAATATTTTGCCATCCAAGGAAAGAGGACGTGTAGCTCAAATGGGATACGTTGCCGTGTTATGTATATGTTTGGTGACCAAGGCTATACATTTAGAGCCAGTTGGAGATTTAACGTCAGATGCGTTTTTAGGAGCCTTACATCGATTCATAGTGTTGTGTAGGTTTATATATCCAATTGAAGTAGCACGTCAGTGCTGGTTGGCTTTGATATTCATAATGATTTTATTCAATTTTTATAACGTGTGCTTAGCCTATGGGGATATACATATATACTTATGCTGTTATTCGTTAACAGCTACAAAGAGAGGGAGAGTGAGTAGCTCGCATATGCCTGTATTAGTGAGCATATATATTGCTCACGGAATGCGCTCAGACGGAGCGTGGGATCTGCAGCGTAAGCATAAACGGTTAGCTAGTGAGGCTAGTGAACCGCGCTGCGTAATATGAGACCGAGCCAATACATGAAGTGGCTCTGGGCTTGTTTACGTTATTATTGTTATTGTATGCAACAAAGTGCTGCATACTTTATATTTGAATACAGGGTATTCTGTACGGGCATATATGCACTACACCTCCCCTTTTAGGGAAATAACGTAACATTATGAATGTGTAGTTATTAAATGAACTTAATTATTGAGGTTTTCTTTCCTTTTTTTTATACCCTGAACCCATTGAAAATGGGTAAAAAGGGTATATTGTATTTGTGCAAAATGCAAATGTATGTAACAGGCAGAGGGAAGCATCTCCGACCCCATAAAGTATATATATTCTTGATCAGCATCAATAGCCGAGTCGATCTAGCCATGTCCGTCTGTCTGTCCGTCCGTCCGTCCGTCCGTCCGTCCGTCCGTCCGTCCGTCCGTCCGTCCGTCCGTCCGTCCGTCCGTCCGTCCGTATGTATGAACGCAAGGATCTCAGAACCTATAAGAGCTAGAGACTTGAAATTTTAGCTGTAGGTCCTCCAGGTGCCCGCGCAGAACGAGTTTGTTTCCGATAAACGATAACTTGCCCCGTTTCTAAGTAATCGATAAAAATGTATATCGAAATCCTGTTTTTTAAGCAATTTTGGTAAATAATAAGAGCTAGAGCCACCAAACTTGACATGTAGCTTCTATAATAGTATATATATATCGAGTATCTTTCATTTTATACCTATCGCCAACTCCCCGCTACTCTCCATCTGTATGCGCGCGCTGCATTTGGTGTTGGAATAAGAGGGTTCAGGGTATCCTCTAGTCGGGAGCTCCCGACTAGAACCTCTTACTTGTTTTTAATAAAAATTGATATTTTTGAATATAACAAGAAATTTAAAAATGTTGGAATATAAAAATACAAAAGTATTAAAGGTATACATTTTTTTTTGTGTTTGTTGTTTTTTTTTTTTTTGATAAAAATGATATTTATTTGAATATATGAACACTTTTGAAATTAATGAATGTTTTATTTATATGGATATATATATCTAATTTTAATTTTAATTTTTTTTTTTGTGTATATAAATTTTTCTTTTATTATTATACCCTGAACCCATTAAAAATGGGTAAAAGGGGTATTATGTTTTATTGCAAAATCCAAATGTATGTAACAGGCAGAAGGAAGCATCTCCGACCCCATAAAGAATATATATTCCTGATCAGCATTAATAGCCGAGTCGATCTAGCCATGTCCGTCTGTCCGTCCGTCCGTCCGTCCGTCCGTCCGTCCGTCCGTCCGTCCGTATGTATAAACGCAAGGATCTCAGAACCTATAAGAGCTAGAGACTTGAAATATTAGATGTAGGTGCTCCTAGTGCCTGCGCAGATCGAGTTTGTTTCCGATAATCGATAACTTGCCCCGTTTCCAAGTAATCGATAAAAATGTATATCGAAATACTGTTTTTAAGCAATTTTGGTAAATAATAAGAGCTAGAGTCACCAAACTTGACATGTAGCTTCTAGAAAAGTATATATATATCGATTATCTTTCATTTTATACCTATCGCCACCTCCCCGCTACTCTTTATCTATAAGCGCGCGCTGCATTTGGTGTTGGAATATGAGGGTTCAGGGTATCCCCTAGTCGGGAGCTCCCGACTAGAACCTCTTACTTGTTTTATTTTATTTTTATACCCTGAACCCATTAAAAATGGGTAAAAGGGGTATTATGTTTTTGTGCAAAATGCAAATGTATGTAACAGGCAGAAGGAAGCATCTCCGACCCCATAAAGTATATATATTGTTGATCAGCATCAATAGCCGAGTCGATCTAGCCATGTCCGTCTGTCTGTCCGTCCGTCCGTCCGTCCGTCCGTCCGTCCGTCCGTATGTATGAACGCAAGGATCTCAGAACCTATAAGAGCTAGAGACTTGAAATTTTAGATGTATGTGCTCCTAGTTCCTACGCAGATCGAGTTTGTTTCCGATAAACGATAACTTGCCCCGTTGCCAAGTAATCGATAAAAATGTATATCGAAATCCTGTTTTTTAAGCAATTTTGGTAAGTAATAAGAGCTAGAGTCACCAAACTTGACATGTAGCTTCTAGAAAAGTATATATATATCGATTATCTTTCATTTTATACCTATCGCCACCTCCCCGCTACTCTCTATCTATAAGCGCGCGCTGCATTTGGTGTTGAAATATGAGGGTTCAGGGTATCCCCTAGTCGGGAGCTCCCGACTAGAACCTCTTACTTGTTTTTTTGTGTTTGTATGGCCATACTACAAAAATGATTATGTATTAAAAAATTTTTAACCTATCCTTATGTACTTTTTGTTCCCTATTTTTCTTATTCTTTATAATTATATTATTATTGTTTTCTATACTAATGACCTCAAATGGTCCTATATAAGAAGATTCTAATTTATGACCTGTTTCGTTTTTTAAGTAAACTTGGTCTCCTATTTCTATTTTAAAATCTAATACTTTCTTATCATTTATTTCTTTTTGCTTAATTTTATTTTTTTCTAAAAGTATTCGAGCTCTCTTATACGCGTTTTCTAGTCTAAACTTAACTTCTTTAGAATAATCTTCTATATTATATATAGGTTCTATGGTATTTACGCTATTAAATTGTATTGGTAAGTTATTTTGTCTACCAAATACTAGTTCATATGGACAATAATTATGAGATACTGATGGTGTTGTGTTAAAACAATACACGAAATACTGTTACCATACGTCCCAGTCAGTTTTATCTACTGATATATATGAACGAATGTACTCATTGAATGTCCTATGACTTCTTTCAACGGTACCTAATGTCTGGTGGTGGTGTGCTGTAGACGTTATGTTGTCTATTTTTAGATATTTTCACAAGTCAGTTATAATGGAGTTTTTGTATTCTGTTCCCATGTCCGTAATGAACGTCTCCATTGGACCGTACTTCAGAATAAAAGATTCGAATATGGCTTTTGCGACAGTTGTTGCACTTTTGTTTGCAACAGGAATTGCTACTAGATACTTTGTCAAATCACATATTAAAGTGATTGCGTATTCATTCCCCTTTTCCGAACGTGGTAGTGGACCAATTGTGTCTACTATCACTCTGTCAAAAGCATATTGTGGAGTTTCGGTTATTATCATAGGTGATCTTGTATGTTGCGTCGTTTTCGACGTCAGGCATTTTGGACATTTATTTATGTACTCTTTTACATGTTTAGTCATGTTTTTCCAATAATATTGTCTCTTTATTTTTGATATCGTTTTATTCATGCCTGTATGACCTCCTTGAATTGGATCGTCATGGAATGTAGACAATATAGCTTCTTTTTCTTGTTCATTATTTATTTGGGTCACCGGCTTGAGTAGCGCTACTCTTAATGATTTTAAATTTTTATTGCCCATGTGTTTGAAAGTATCTGTTGAAATTGATTCATAGATCTTTTCGCTCGGTGCCACTTTTAGTTGGCTGATTTTAGATACACCGGCTTGCCATTCAAGCCTTTGAAAAAACTGACCTAAGTCGAGAATTCCATTGGGGTACAAATCGCTAACATTAATTCTTGCTACAACTGTTTTTCCATGTTTCAATAAACATGTCGAATCTGTTATTCGCAAGGTCACTACTTTTCGTACCTCGTCATTTGTGATGACTTCGTATACGTTGGGCTTAGAAGCTTTTTCAAGACTTTGTTTTGGCAATAGTTCTTGTTTATTTTCTGCGCAGAAATTGTTTTGTCTACTTTGGTGCCTGGTAGTGACTTTCAGGACTTTTCTATTCATGTCAATTAAGTCGGATATTGTTATCCTTGACAGGGCGTCTGCCACAAAATTATCTTTCCCTCTCAGATACTCTACCGTAAAATCATATTCTTCTAATTCGAGTCGCATGCGTGTTAATTTTGAACTTGGGTTTATCATAGAAAATAAATATGTTAAAGGTCTGTGATCAGTTCTTACTGTAAAATGTTTGCCATATATATATGGTCGAAAATGTGTTATTGCCCAATGTATTGCTGCTAGTTCTTGTTCTGTAGTACTTTTATTGCTTTCACCCTTAGTGAATGCTCTGCATGCATATGCAACTGGGAGTTGGAGTCCAGTATAGTTTTGAGTTAAAACTGCTCCACATGCTTGCTTGCTTGCATCCGTGATTATGCAAAATTCTTTGCTATAATCTGGGTACTGTAATAAATTTGGTTGATTAAGTTGATTTTTTAGGTACTGGAATGCCTTTTCACATTCTGTTGTCCATTCAAATGGGATATTCTTTTTACATAATCTTGTTATGTGCTATGAATATTCGGCAAAATTTTTTATAAATCGTCTATAATAATTGCAAAATGCAACGAATCTTCTAGCGCTGTCTGCGTCCGTAGGGACTGGATAGTTATTGATAACATCAAATTTTTTATCGTCTGGTAAGATTCCTTTATCTGTGCATCTGTGACCTAAAAACGTCACCTCGTGCATGAAAAATGAACATTTTTCTGGATGTAATTTCAGATTGTGTTTTCTACAAAGTTTGAAAACATCTGTTAAGTTTTTAATCATATGTCGTTCAGAACAACCAATAACGATTAAATCATTCATGTAAAGGAAAGCTTGAGAAGGCTCTAAGCCTGAGAATGCTATTGTCATCATTCTCTGAAATGAATTAGGCGCTATTTTTAAACCAAATGGTAATCGCGTGAAGCGATATGAACCATTGCTTGTTTAAAAAGACGTTATATTTCTTGAACTTTCCTCAAGCTCAATTTGGTGGAAACCTGACATTAAATCAAGGCATGAAAAATATTTAGCTGTACCCAATTAATCAAGAATATCGTCCATTCTGGGGAGTGGAAATTTATCTGACAGTAATTTTTTATTTATTTGGCGATAGTCAATTACTAATCGCCATTTTTTCTCTTTAGAGCCCGGAAGAGATTTCTTTGGGACTAATAAGAGTGGGCTATTATAAGATGAAACAGACGGTTCAACAATATTTTGTTCAATTAACTTTCCAACTTGCTGCTGGATTTCTTCTATTTGGCTATGCGGACATCGATAATTTTTGACATATACTGGTTCATCATCCTTAAGTCTCAATCTTTGCTTATAGAAATTGTTTGTTGTAATTGGTTCGGATTCAAGTCCGAACACATCACTATACTGGGTGCATATTTCTTCAAGTTGTTTCTTAAACAAGGTTGGAAAATTTTTCTTTAATTTATTAATTACAGACTCTATTCTATTGTCTTTTAGATTTTGAACTACGTCGTAGTTCGAAAGTGATTCAAATTTTATGTTATTAATGCCTACTATTTGGCATTTATCTGTGGTATTTAAAAATCGGACGAAAGTATTTTGGGCTGTAGCAATCGTATTTGCAACATAAACACCCGGTATAATTTCCAGATTGGGAATTAAAATGTTTGCTTCTGCTGAAGACAACTCTATTTTGCGTATCACTTGGGATCTTGCTGGTCGCAGTGTTGAATTAGTACCAGATCTAAATGTTATTGGAACATAGATAGGATACGTTAGGTTTTGCGGTCTAATTATAAACCAATCCTCGGAACTATTGTAATCTAATTGGCAATTAAATTTTTTTATGAAATCTAATCCTATTATTCCATCGCAAGGGATTGCGAAATCTGGATGAAGTAGATGAAATTTGTATGGAATAATGTATTTGTCTGTTTGTAGTTCGATTGAGACTAGTCCTTTGGAGTTTATTACTCCTTCTCCTATGCCTCTAATGTCTATAATTCTATTGATTTGGATGTCATGAAAGACATCAGAATTTTCTTTTATAATTGAAATATCTGCACCTGTATCAATCAAAAATGTTATCTTTTTATTTGTTGCAACATTTTTGAATGATACGAAATTGTTGAGACTTAAGTTAACAGTGTATATTTTACTATTTAACTTCGAGTATCTGGAGGTGTCTGCAAGTTTCCCGAAGTATTTTGGGCTACCCTAACATTGTTTCTATTGTTATTGTTGTTATGATTATAACCTCTAGATCCTCCACGGCCTCTGTTATTATTATTATTACCACCGCGGTTGTTATTACCACCGCGGTAGTAGCCACGGCCGTATGAGTTGTTACCATATGAGCCGGTTGCCCTTCCTCTGTAGTTACCTCGACCGCGGTTTCCGCCGCGCTGAGAGTAATTCTGGCAGAATAAGATACTGTTAGACTGCCCAGTTGCTTCAGTGCAACTATTTACAAATTTTGAGATAGCATCATTCATGTTACTGAATGTGCCTGCCTGCATGATAAGTTTTACCTTATCTATAGAACAGTTCTTGGTCATTGCCTTTACAGCTTGGGTTGTGCTATATTTATTAGCCAATTCCGGTGTTAGGCCATCGTTTATAAAGGCTCCTTCCAAGGCTTTTGTTAACTGCTCAACCTCTTGAGTATACTGGTTGGCAGTTTTGCTTTTCTGTTGCAAGTTAAGTAATTTGGCTGACAATATTTCGACTGATTCGCCTTTTACTGTGCTTGATAATTTTGCAATTATTTGAGCGATAGTTTGCTCATTGCTTATCAAGTTTCTCGCATGGCCTTTTAGTTTTGTCTTAATAAGACTGATAGCTGTTACTTCATGCGAGCCTTTTAGGGAATCAAGGAGATTCAAAGCGTCTATGAAACTTTGTGAATTTTCTGCCTTTCCATCGGACTCAGGTATGAGTGATGAGGCTAATTTTAGAAATTCAACTACTGTTTGAGCTATGTTTATGTTTGTATCTTCCAGCTTTTCGTCTGTCGTTGATTCTGCCAACAGTAACTTATCAAATGTTACCGGTGTATTTAACACTGATGGTAGATAAAGCTTGAGATCATACTTTTTATTTAAGTTTACCAGATTATCCCTTAGGCGCTGTAAAACGTCTGAAGTTTGGACTCTGTGTAAACTTGTCAGTTTATTTTGACACTCGGTAACTAGACTCCTGATTTCATTGTACTCATATACAAGGATCTCAGTATGTTTAATTATGGTGGGTCTTAAAACTGGTGCGCTTTTATTAAGGCACTTGTATGATTTATCAAAATTTTCCCTATGCCGCTTTATTTTTTCTACTATTTGGGGCCAGTCCATGTGAACTTTCCCTACTTAAATATTTTATTTAAGCAGCGGCTTAGACCTTGTCTAAGTCGTTGGCTCGACTCATGTAACGCTTCCTCAGTGATTTTTTATGAAAAAGATAAATCTTCAGAAGGATGTTTGCTGAGGCTATTACAATGAGTATTATTAGCAGTATGTTTGTTAACTGCACATGGGGAGTGGTGTCTACAACTTCAACTACGTTAACTACATTGGCAGTGTTATCATCTGCCTTTGACTGTTTTCCCCCCATATTCCCAAGAATCGGATGCTCGTCAATAATTGTTTTTATTTTGACGTAGGGTAGTGTAGACAAGATTATTCCACACTCTATTTTAGAACATGAATAGAGTGGACTTGTCACTGTGCTGAATTCTTCTATATATTCGGATTCGAACTCATATACTGATATGAATTCTCTATGCCTTTGCAAAATTTGTAGGGCTCGCATACGAAAGTCTGTATAGTCGTTGTATACTTTGTTAATTTTGTCTGCAATCATGACTTATTTACCGGGGCATTTATTTCTGTCATAGTTTTGTTTTTTTTTATTTTATTTTAATTCAAAAAAATTTTATTTTTCAATTTTTGGAGTGCCCATACAAACACGAAATGTACATGTCTAATTTTATCTATTTCTTTTTAAATTACTTTCATAAATTTCTTCATTTTTATTAATGTTGTTATCTTTGTAGATTTTGGGTCACTTATCTTTATATTATATTTTGGCAGAAGGCCTTTGTGTTTTCTTTGGGACTACTATATAATCCTACTTCGATCAACGCAGTGATCTTCTCTCTAATAGGTCGTACAACTTTCTAGGTTGTACTTTACCTTGACGCACACAACATAGTGGGCGTCATTACAGTGTATATAAAACTTTATTATAATCTTAAATTAGGCTGCTTCTTCTGCTGCTACTGTTTCGTGCCAATGATGTCGTGTTGTCTTCTTCTTATTTTTTTTTGGCTGCCTTGGAGCGGTCAGCGTTGCCGGTGCAGGTCATCGCACAGGCCGGGGTGTACAGTGGTCCAGCGCAGTCGTCAGGGCACTTCTTTGTTGGTTTGGGCAGCTGTTTTTTCTCTGGCGGTGGAAGTTTTGTGTGATTATTAATTGTTTTAATGTATTGAGGAGAAGGTGTTATTTGTGTTTTTAATCGCTTTGCCTCTTCTGTGAGGAAATCTAGCTCTCTTGCTAGTCTGTTCGCGTTTTCCCAAGTCGGGGGCTTGTTGCTATTATATAATAGCTGGCATATTTCAGCTTTGCGTTTTTTAATACGCAGCTGTATGCCACCTCGATTTCTTGGTTTTTTAATTCCAACGCTTTCTTGATTGAGAGCCGGGGCACTGGCTGTTAATCCTCTTGCCCTATACTCATCTAATATGATGCGTATGGACATTTGCGAACACTTTTTAAAACACCTTACTCACTCAGTATACTTTGTGTTTCCTCCACCAGTTTAATTTCCCTCGACGTATTTTGTTGTAATCATCCTTCCATTCTTCCATGCGGTTGTAGCTTGGTGTTGTTGTTGCAGGTATTGCCGTTGCTGATATTCATAATGATTTTATTCAGTTTTTATAACGTGTGCTTAGCCTATGGATATACATATATACTTATGCTGTTATTCGTTAACAGCTACAAAGAGAGGGAGAGTGAGTAGCTCGCATATGCCTGTATTAGTGAGCATATATATTGCTCACGGAATGCGCTCAGACGGAGCGTGGGAGCATAAACGGTTAGCTAGTGAGGCTAGTGAACCGCGCTGCGTAATATGAGACCAATACATGAAGTGGCTCTAGCTATTGTATGCAACAAAGTGCTGCATACTTTATATTTGAATACAGGGTATTCTGTACGGGCATATACGCACTACAATAGGCAGACGTGGTCTATGTACCGATATTTATGTGTGACAATGGTACAAATTTTGTTGGAGCCAATTAAAAACTACAAGCTGATGGGGGAGCATACTACTCATAAATTTCAAGATTAATCGCTCCAAAACTGATGAATAGGGGAATCACTTGGCATTTCAACCCTCCACAGATTAGATTGTGTTAACCCCCGGTCACTTTTTCACTGGTGATGCCCCCTTGTCGCCTTTTATAGCTGAAGTACCTCAACTGAGTTTAGTGCATCGGTGGAGAAACTGTCAATACTGTTCACAACAATTTTGGAAAAGGTGGAACTATGAATACTTGACACTGTTGCAGAGAAGACCAAAATGGCTGCAGATGAAGAGAAACCTAGATGTTGGATGCATGGTGTTAATCAAGGATGAACGATTCCCTTCGCATCGGGGGCCTTTGGGTCGGATTACAAGCACTCATACTGAACCAATTTATATTAAAAACTATTGAAGCACGCATAGTCAGGTAGAAGAAATTCAAAAACAAGTTGGCAAAATAATCTCCGACATAATTGTCGAAACATCAGTGTCAGGATACAATATCCTACTTTTACGTGTTCCAAAGAGAGCACTTCCAGACCCGTCAGATTAATAAAAAACATTTGTCTCATTAATCAACTAGGTAGAGCAAAATATTTTTCAAGTAAGAAAGTTTAAGAAATATAAGAAGTCACATATCTGGGACACAAATGAACCGATAAAGGAATCTTGCCAGACGACAAAAAATACGACGTCATTAAAAACTATTCAGTCCCACACGATGTGGACAGCGCTAAATGATTCGTTGCATTCTGCAATTATTATAGACGTTTTATAAGAAATTTTGCCGACTATTCTCGTCACTTAACAAGATTATGCAAAAACAAGTAAGAGGTTCTAGTCGGGAGCTCCCGACTAGGGGATACCCTGAACCCTCTTATTCCATCACCAAATGCAGCGCGCGCTTATAGATAGAGAGTAGCGGGAAGTTGGCGATAGGTATAAAATGAAAGATAATCGATATATATATACTATTCTAGAAGCTACATGTCAAGTTTGGTGACTCTAGCTCTTATTATTAACCAAAGTTGCTTAAAAAACGGGATTTCGATATACATTTTTATCGATTACTTGGAAACGGGGCAAGTTATCGTTTATCGGAAACAAACTCGATCTGCGCGGCCACTAGGAGCGCCTACATTTAAAATTTCAAGTCTCTAGCTCTTATAGGTTCTGAGATCCTTGCGTTCATACATACGGACGGACGGTCGGACGGACGGACAGACAGACGGACATGGCTAGATCGACTCGGCTATTGATGCTGATCAAGAATATATATACTTTATGGGGTCGGAGATGCTTCCTTCTGCCTGTTACATACATTTGCATTTTGCAAAAAAACATAATACCCCTTTTACCCATTTTTAATGGGTTATGGGTATAAAAATGTTAAGTTGGAATGTACAGCCGACTGCCAGCATGCCTTCGACCATCTCAAATCAGCACTAATAAACCCAATTTTATTACAATACCCAGATTTCAGCTAAGAATTTTGCATAATAACTGATGCAAGTAAGCAAAACCATAATGGACTTCAACTTCCAATTGATTATGCATCATGTTCATTTACTAAGGAACAGAACAAGAATTAAAAGCAATATACTAGGCAATTACACATTTTCGACCATATATTTATGACAAACTCGAATTAGAAGAATACGATTTCACAGTCGAGTATCTAAAGGGAAAAGACATAATGAACATAATGAACACCCTATATACAAATATACCCTATATTTAAATGTAAATTATGCGGCACTTTCTTGCATACAACAACAATTATACATTAAACAAGCCCAGAGCCACTTTATGTATTGGCTATGGCTCATATTACGCAGCGCAGTTCACTAGCCTCTCTAACTGACCGTTTATGTTTACACTGCAAATCCCACGCTCCGTCTGAGCGCATTTCATGAGCAACATATATATGCTCACTAACACAGGCAAATGCAAGCTACACACTCTCTCTCCCATAGGCTAAGCATGATTCTTTAATTTTAAATAAATTCATTCAGAATAACCAAGCAAATCAGCACTGACGTGTAATAAATTTATAAAAATCATAACGGATATTACACTAGCAAATTAACCAATGTCTTGTAACTTGCTGGCCCTGGTGAGACCGAGACTTGTACCCCGCTAGTAGCTCCTTTACAAAGTAATATATTTCATTTAAATTTGAATATCAAAAGAAGATGGAAAATATTAGCATCTGATATAGATATCACGTAATGGAATTTTGATCTTAATTGAGATAATCACAGCATCAGTAGGCGAATGGAGAGTGGCATTAACGGCAATTAAAAAGAAAATTCAAAATTAGTTATGGTTGAATTTAACAATGTCTCTGAAAATGCGATTATATCAGTATCAAAGGAAGTATTGACATTTCTGATGTAGAATAGAAACTAGATCAGAAGACAAAGTTCGTTGACGTTTCGCTTATTTTTCTTAAACTCGTGAAAAATCATGTTTAATTTGGAATGATGCTATTTCATGAGGACGGGAGAAATATAATACAGTTATAGATACAATAGCAGAAGATTTGCTTCCAATATAAGCAGCCAAGTACATACGAGAAACAACAACAGTCAAAATAGGAGCTGAATCTAGAAGTTAGAAGGCAACGTGACTTCACAACGTGAACGCTGACTGGAGCAGCTTCTAATATAGGGTCTACATTGACTCTGTTCTGACTGACTGACTTATTACCTTATTGACTGACTGATTGGTGATCAAGACACAGTCCATACCGTAAGAGCTAGGAAGCGTACATTTTCAGAAGTTACCTCATGTGATGACGGTGCACGATAAGACGGTATTTCGGGAAACTCCACCCGCATGTGTGGAAAAATCGCTAAAAACGTGTGTATGAAACTTTATTCTTTACGGCCTCAAACTAATTTTTAAAGATGTTTGCTCTAATTCTTCTTTGGGATTTTTCACTTTTGTCGAAAAATTCATTCCTGCTTGGTGGAAATTGGGCTCAAAGATTTGGTGGTTGACATTTCGTGCGCAAATTCATTTCATATTTATTGAAAAATTAAACTATCCCTGGTAGAAATGCTACCCACATCAGTGGTTAATTAGCGAAAAAAGTTTGTATGAAAGTTTTTTGTAACCATCCGTTTGGCCTCAAACTTATTTTCAAAATTCTTGGATCTTTTTAATTTAAGGGATGTTTCACACTTTTCGAAAAATTCCACCTATTACTGACTTTTGAACTCACACTCAAACGTATTTTTCATTTTATCAGAGTTCTCCGCTATTGGATCGAAAATGAGGGTCTGTAAACGGAGGTTTTTTAATGAACTCAAGATTCTTACCACAAGACTAACAAGGGCGGTGGTTCTGATTCCAGCAATTGGTTCTTTATTCGATGCACCTTAAACATATTTTTAAATAGAAGTGGTGATCAAGATGGAACGGGTAGATTTCAAAACCCTCAAGCTTATTATATATAGCCTTTATATAAACGTAGTTCATCGGTCGGAAACGTAGTTCATGATTGAAAAATTTGTATCAGGATATCAAAATCAAATGCATTTAGATAAACTATGATGCTCATACATGCATTTTTTTGTGCTTGCAGTTTTTGTAACAATTCTTTAAACCACTGTAACAGTAACAAGATATGGGCTTATATTTAATAAAAGTGACTGAAAAATTATATTAGTTTATATAATTAAACAAATTAAAACTTGTGGTGGCTTTAAAATATTGACATGCGGTTTTGTGCGTATCACATTGATATAATTCGACAACTGAACTTAAGCCTACATTACGCTAAGGCGGCGAAGCGAGACCAATTTGCTCCAAAGCGAGTGATAAAGCTTTATTGCGCTCTCGCTCCGCCCTAAACCTTATTTACACTAGACTTCATGTTTCATTTTAATTTTGTAACTCAATGCGCGGATCTTCGCCAACACCGGCCACCATGAAGCGCTTGGGGTCTTCATTCCATGGGTAGCTGAGCCAACTTGAATCAGATTTGATTTCAGTTGCTGTCGGAGGGCTTAACAGGCCAAGCGGGTCAAATAGCCGCGATGTCGCCGAGAGAATGATCCGTTTTGCCGCTCTAAGACCCATGAACGAATCGTCAATCTTGTATTGAAAGGCATCTTCACTCGGCAACCACAACACGCCAAGTGTTTTGTTTGTGTCAGACTCTGAGATCGTTATCGGCTTAGCTGCCTTTGTTGCGGAGAACTGAGGAGAATTCGAAAACCATTTGGTTAGTTCGAAACCTGCGCTCGCTCATCTCACTTACCTTTGATAAACACCGTATTGCCAAAGACGGGGCAGCTGCAGTGCCGTAAGTCACGGTGTTTAACCTAAAAGACCTCAAAGAGTCAGATGAGCTTTTTCTCAACAATATGAGCTGAAAATCTCGATCTGCTTCATGCACCATGACCTGTCATACATCTTTTTGATGTCAGCTGTCAACGCATATTTGTGGAGTCGAAATCGAAGCAGAGTCGAGTACAGCTCCTCTTGAATCTTCGGTACAACCATTAGAAGATTATTCAACTCAATTTGAGACGATGTCCGACAGGATGCGTCGAAAACAATGCGTAACTTCGTCGATGAGCTTTGGGGTCTTAAGACACACTGATGCGGAATGAAGTAGTATGGTGTACTTGGAATCTAATCATCTATTTCAGACATGTGACCTAAAGTTTAATATTCCCCTATGAATTCCAAGTACATGCGCTTAAGCTCGGGATCTCGAAACAACGTCTTTCAACCGATAAAAAACGACGCTAAGCAACCTCGAACGAGTTACCAAGCTGATTGGGATCTGATTTAAATGGCAGCCTAACTTTAAATCGACCTGACGAAAGTATTTCCAAATTATCTTGAAAGTGGCTCGCACATAACTGCTGTTCAACTGTTTGGACCTTTTTGGCTGAAGGCAACTCTTACAATGACCAAAATGTCTGCAATGTTTTGTCTATCGAGGTAAAAGACTCAGATTGACAGCATGAGTCTTTTCATGACTTAACGGCGTGTAACGCCCTGATACAATCCAGCCAACAAGTGTCTTTTGCAGAATCGGTCCTTGTTTAATCCGACCGATGAGCATGTCGATCTTCTGTGGCTTATAAAAATATGGATCAGCCAATTGCAGGTTCTCAACCACTGACATTCACCGTATGGTCAGGCTGGTAACCCGAAAAGGTTTTCAAAATCCACAAATCTAACAACAACTCACTGCAATCGACTCGTGACTTCACCACAGTATGAATCTTCTTTCTTACATGAGTATTGCATTGAGTAATCCCTAGTAAGCTGATACTGGCCTCTTCTCTATGCAGCTGCAATCGTTGTGCTAGCTCGTCTGTAACAAAATTAATTTGTGATCCAGAATCGAGTAAAGCTCTGGCCAAAACGAAGTCGCCACTTCTCGTTTTAACGCTAACGACTGCGGCAGCTAGGATTACACTATAAGACACATTTGCATGCATAGCATGTGAAGTCGATGGTTGATCCTGTTCGAAGTCAAGGCGTGGTGGTAACGCTCGAGTGTTAGAAACGGCAGAGTATCTATGCAACAGTGTGTGACTGCATACTCTGCATTTGTTTGCCTTACATTTGGCTACAGTGTGCCCCTTCCGAAGGCAGTTGATGCATATGGGAGCCGCCTTAGCGAACTCAAGCCGCTGCTGTTCTGATAACGCGGCATATGCTGAGCATTTCAATATCGAATGGCCTGCGGAACCGCAATATAAACATTTTGGGGTCACTTGATCGTTTCTTCCACTAGCCACAGAACACGAAAACGAACCTCGATTATTGTTTTTGAAAACAGCCTTTGACTCTGGCTGCGGGCCATCGGACGACTCTTTGGCTGATTCTTCAGAGAAAGGTGTTGATATCTACGATTCAAGGCTGTTTCACAGTCACTCCATTGTGGAATGATTACATAATCGAATTGATCCTCCCATTTTCGTCTGGTCATTGGGTAAACTTTGTTCATAACGAGGTGAATGAGAATCCCGTTAGAAATTTTTTTGTCATCACCGATTGACAGAAGCGAGCCATAGATGGCGGAGACAGTGTCAATCATTGATCTCAATAATGCCGCAGAAAGCTGCGTTATTTTTGGTAGGCTAAAAAGAGCCGAAATATTTTAATTAAATATTAGACATTCATTGTCGTATACTCTTTTTAGGCTGTCCAATGCTTTTCAATATGTCCTCGGTGACTTGAAACGCTCTAACAGTACCTAAAGGTTCACCAGAGAGACGTGAGATCAGATGATTGAATTTTTCTATGCTCGGGATTATATGATCGTTATGAACAAGAGTTTCGAGCAGGCAAATAAAATTCTTAAACTCGGAGTATTTTCTACTAAGCTTGGGAAGTGCCAGATGCGGAAGACGAGCCTTTGTCGTTATACAAAGTTCTTCGAGCCTAGCACGATACTCATCATCTGGGTCAAAAGTTACTACTCGAGTCTTATATATTAACGCTGTATCTATATGTGAGGCCAGCATTTTTTATCTACATTCTAACTCTGTAGTTTCTAGGTTCAATTTACCATTTATTATTTGATCATTTAACGCATTATGCTTTTAATTGACATATTTCGTTTCTTTCCTTGGCAGCCATATTTGACTTTAAATTCGATTTAAAAATTATTAATTTAAATTAAATCGAATTTGCCAAACGAATTCAAAAACTGCTATGCCTCATAAAAAAAAAAGCGAAGGGGAGCGAGCGTCTCTTGACCGAAACGCGCCAACGAAAAATGCGTACAACAAGCACAAAGCGGAACGAAATTAATGGGCTGCAGCTGGCTTGCTATGTACGTGTGTATGTATGCGTACGTGTATATGTACTCCACTTAAATACAAGCGCTTGGTCTCGGACAATTGTGTGATTTACAGTGGTTGAGAGTGATGGAAAGAAGGGGAAAACGACAAAGACCAAGCGAAATGAAATTGTAGGGACAATCAATTTTTGACACTATCCAGCATTCGCGCAGAAGCACTGAATCGCATAAATAATAAATTATATAAATGAATCTCCAAAGCGGTTAGTAAGTACATGCTAATTTTTATTATGCTCGACTACTCTACATATATGCAAAGAATCAAAAGCGTTGGCTTTATTACGGCAACCACACCAATCGAGTTGGGCTTTCAATTTTTAGCACAGTACCTTCTGTTCTGGACGTTCCACTTTGGAAGCTACTTTCCTTGGCATTCTCCAACGATGGCACTTGAATTTGTTTTTGGCGGCTTTAAAAGATTGACACACGGCTTAGTGCGTATCACATTGATATAATTCGACAACTGAACTTAAGCTTACATTACGCTAAGGCGGCGAAGCGAGGCGAATTCGCTCCAAAGCGAGTGATAAAGCTTTATTGCGCTCTCGCTCCGCCCTAAACCTAATTTACACTAGACTTCATGTTTCATTTTAATTTTGTAATTCAATGCGCGGATCTGCGACAACAGTAACAATTTTTATTACAAATTGTTATCATCTTACACATATTAAATTACATTTAAAAATAAAATAATACAGTAGATGGCAGCTACGTATAATATTTTTAGACATGGAAATTACAAGAATATTTACAAAGTGACTTCAATGTATTCCTGTTCCTGTGTTTTTCGCATAAGCATCCGGCCACCTTGCAAAGGGATTTTGAGGAGAGAATGCCCCGGGAAATGGAGAGAATAATTGGCGCTAAGAAGTTGAATGTTCCAAAGAGAATTCATCCGAACTTGATGACTAGAGCGACTGGCAGACCTCCAACACATGGTAGGAATCTAGGTCGGAGAATACCTGCCGAGGCAGGCCAAGCCCTGACTTACACACACACTGCCGGGATTGCTCACGCGGTCGGCAGATTAAGCTCCTATTCACACATGCACGGCACACCAAGTTTTGGGAAGAGGTTAGGTTGAACACCGGTTAACTCATGTGCTCCAGGTTAGAATTAACAGGAAATAAAAAGAACTAATCGACTTTCCTTACTAACTTCATTTTTATTCACATTCACTTACTACGCGCTACCCTACACGATTTCACTAAGTTGAGGCCCTCCCGTACTTTTCGGAGCCCCAGCGCTCCTAAGCTAAGTCTCCTTTTCTTATTTTTCCACTCGACTCGATTACCTCGGCCGCTCAACTTCTCCGCGAGCTTTTGCAACTTCGCCTCGGAGCTTTCGCACTTCGCCGCCGAATTGAAGTTGCGCTCTCGAAGACGGTATTGAGCAACCGATCAGCAAAGCACGGTTGCTGCGGCGGCCAGCGGTTAAATTTGAATTCTACTTATGAAGGGCTCCTTGCCCTTAACTACACGCTTCTCCAATAATATTTTACTAACGAATTATAAGCTTAATGGCATCTTGCCTTTAGCTAAGTACTCTGCTATTCTAATAATTCTTATAACTAACAAAACTCAATTATAATACTAATGACTCCTTGCTCTTATTTAGCTAGGATCTTATTCTAATATAATTATTGCTTAGTCCTTGCCGTGACTTTTGGCTATAAACATTACGGCTCCTAGCCGTGGATCAAAACTGTGGGGTAGCTGACTCAAATTGCCACCTCACACCCCCTTACTTCGACGATGTACAACCGGTAACCTTCCGGCATGCAGAAGTCGGGAATGGGGTGCTCGACTGAGTTTTGGAAGCTCTCTGTCGGCGTAGTGCTCCTCGGCGCGGCCTCATGACCGGCTGTTAGTGGGACCTCTTCGGCGTGCACCAACTCCAGACTGGTGTCCCATCTGTCGATTCCATCGAGAAAATCCACGATGTCCCCCCACAGCTCGCTATCAGTGGGGTCTCGAAGGCACCTGTGGGTGAAGCGTTATCGGTCCCCTCGGCTTGGGGGGCAACGCACGGGGTGTCGTTTCGGTCTCCCTCTTTCTTATCCGCCCGGTGGAGGGCGACGAGCTTGTCCACGAGTGTAACGGGCACTAACGGCGGGATCGCGTCTTCCTGGCCGAACCAAGCATCCTCCATCTCCTTCCGGGAAGTAGTGTCGGGTGCCTGTGCGCGTGCTATAGGCATGGTCCTCCATAACCATTTGGTAGACAGCAATTGTTGCCACCTCGGACTCCTGTTGGAGTGGCCACGGCTCCGCAACTACGGTTAGCCTTCCAAGGCTGGGAAGGACCCTCCTGCGGTTCTCCAGTCACCTTGGAATCCAGGCGAGACTTCTTGAGGATCGGTACCAGCGTTGCCTCGACGCTGGGTGGTCGTTGGCTTCGACTTCGGCGGCGCTTACCCCGGGTGGCCGTTTGTCGCCGGTGGCGGTTCCGTCGGAATTTTCCGACAAGGCCTTTTCCTGTGCTCGGTCCTCCACGTTTCGAGAGGCCAGATCGGGTACCTTCCTCGGAGATCTTTGGCAGATAGCGTAGAGTTATCCGAGGAAATAGTCTATTCGGGTCTACTGTGGTATGTCAATAGTTACATAATTAAATACACTAGCACGTCTGTGCCGTTTGGCTTTAGTTTTCAGAATTGTTTTATTCAAAGAAAATATAATGCACTTAGCCTATGGATACATGTATATACTTATGCTGTTATTGGTTAACAGCTACAAAGAGAGGGAGAGTGAGTAGCTTGCATATGCCTGTGTTAGTGAGCATATATGTTGCTCATGAAATGCGCTCCGACGGAGCGTGGGATATGCAGCGTAAGCCTAAACGGTCAGCTAGAGAGGCTAGTGAACTGCGCTGCGTAATATGATCCAGAGCCAATATATAAAGTGGCTCTGGGCTTGTTTAATGTATAATTGTTATTGTATGCGACAAAGTGCCGCATACTTTATATTTGTATATAGGGTGTTCTTTTAAGGCATATACACACTACATTCCCCTTTTAGAGGAATAACGTAATATAATGTAGTTATTATTAATTGATTGTATATTCTTTTGAAAGTGTTAAAGTTTTTAAAAAAATATATATAAAAATTTATTTATAAATATATATATTATTTTTTTTGTTTTGTTTTTTGTTTTTTTATATATATAACAACAAAAATGATTATGTATTAAAAATTTTTAGCCTATCCTTATGTACTTTTTGTTTTTTGTTTCTAATATAACTATATTATCTGTATCCTCTATTTCTATTACTTCATAGGGGCCTAAATAAACTGGTTCTAATTTATGTCCAGTATCGTTTCCTAATAAAACCTTATCTCCTACTTTTAATTTAAAGTCGATAACCTTATTATCATAATATTCTTTATTTTTTGCCTTATGTTTTTCTAACATTATTCTAGCTCTTTTATAGGCGTGCTCTAGTCTAAACTTTGTTTCCTTAGCGTAATCATCTATATTATATATAGGATCAATATTATCTATTTTCTTAAAATATTTCGGCAAGTTGCTTTGTTTGCCGAAAACTAACTCATATGGACAATAATTGTGTGCTATAGAGGGGGTCGTGTTGAAACAGTAAACAAAATATTGGAGCCATACATCCCAATCAGTTTTATCAACCGATATATAAGAACGTATGTATTCGTTGAAAGTTCTATGACTTCTTTCTACTGTTCCAACTGTCTGGTGGTGGTGTGCTGTAAACGTTAAATTGTCTATCTTTAGGTATTTGCACAGGTCATTTATAATAGAATTTTTATATTCAGTTCCCATGTCCGAAATGAACGTCTTCATTGGACCGAACTTCAGTATAAAAGATTCAAATATTGCTTTTGCAACTGTCTTAGCGGATTTGTTGTTAAATCGCATATCATTGTAATTGCATATTCGTTTCCATTTTCGGATTTTGGTAGTGGACCTATAGTGTCCACTATCACTCTATCGAACGCATTTATCGGCGTTTCTGTAATCGTTAGAGGTGTTTTTGTATGGGTCGTCGTTTTCGACTTTTGGCATTTAGGACATCTACGTACGTATTTGGTTATATGACGTGTCATATTTTTCCAGTAGTAGAGTCTTTTTATTTTAGCTATCGTTCTTGAAATGTCAGTATGACCTCATTGTATTGGATCGTCATGATATGTAAACAGTATCGCTTCTTGATCTTTTTCATTTTCTATTATGGTCACCGGCTTGAGTAGCGCTACTCTTAATGCTTTTAATGTTTTGTTGCCCATATTTTTAAAAGATTCAATTGAAATTTGTAGCATGTACTGTGGTGAAGCTACTCTAGCAACACATATCGGGTAGCAACGGTGACGGCGGTTGGCAGCCAATCTTCACAAAATAATTCGGGAAGTATTTACCGAGGCTCCTCGTGGTTCAGTTAGCATGGCAGGGCGGGATCCTCTTGCTCCCTAGCTCTTTCGGGTGGGGGGGTTCTTTTTGCCATGTCTCGACCTGCATACACAATTTTATTTTGGGATCCCTACAGAATCTAAATTGGAGACCGATACTCCGAAGAAACAAAATCTCAAACAGGCATAACTTAACGAGCACTTAAAGTGCCAATACAATGGTGAGAGCTTTCATTAAGGCATATATATTCCGTAGAGGCGAAGTCTTGGATGTAAGCTGACTCTCGCGTTCGATACCCTCCCAGCCATGATCTTCAGCGTTTAAAGTTTTGACGATCCCAAAAAAACATTCTTCTACGACATTATATCACCATGTCACCAGGAAAGAAAACTTAGCAATTCATATTCAAAATCCGTAATTAATATTTATTATGAACAAAAGCATTATTCAATGAAATTTAATCCTTCCGTTAGATAATCTGCATCTTATTACAAGTGGCATTAATGATTCAACAATAATTCAGTAACTAAAACTAGTCAGTTAATATTTTTACAATGGCTCAAAAATTCTTCAAAAATAATTCATTTTATAAACTTTTCAGTTAATATTTTTTTTCTTATTGAGCAAAATAAAAAAAATCTCAAAATTTCGCTAAAGTGCATTTAATAATTATAGAATAAGGCTAGGCAATGAAAAAAACTGACATTAGTAAATTGAACTAAAGTGTATTCGGCAAAAGCAAAAAAAAATTTATTATAATAGAGTCAATATAATTGTAGTTGATGGTTAATTGTATGGTTGGAAAAAATTATGGGCAACAGAATGTTAAGCTCGAAGCGCATGGGCAAATCGGAGCGCAGCGCAACCAGCTGATCAGTGAATACGATGATACATCTTTGTGTACATATATTTGATTCTGTTAAAAATCTTTTCTTTTAGGTTGCTTCTGCTTCAGCTAATATTTGAGCGGGGTGTAGGGAGAATCAAAGATGATAAGCATTCACCAGACTGACACGGTCATAAACATATTGATCGGAGCTAAAGCGTAATGTGAAACAGAAAGTCGTAAAAAAGCTCAGCAGGTGTGCAAATAAGAAAATATAATCAAAACAAAAGGTACAGACTAACATGTTTTCCTCGATGAAAGGCCTTCCAGCGGAGAGTTTGCAGCAAATTTTATTTTTTTTCTTTCATTTGTTTTCTTTTGTCTTCTGTGGGGCTTTAAATTGTTTTGATTATATTATTATGGCACAGGAGGGTTTTTAAATTGTGAGTACTTAGAAGATACTCTCCGAAACTAAGTGGGAAAAATAAAAAAAAATATAAAAAAATTCTGAAATGACTTTGGACTCTACCCCAACAAGAAGGGGGATAGATTTATACTATTATTTCTTTCTATATATATAAAGATATATATATAGATGTAAATTTTTTTCTTTTTCACTGCACTTGCACGCGGTTTTTTTGAGGGCCCTAATAAATGCACTTTGCACAAACTTTCGGAAGTCTCTCACAAGCTTTAATTAACAATTTTTTTTACTAAAAACATTTAACAGCAATTTTCATGCGTCTGCACGCTCCGGCCAACTTAATGGGCGATGTCATCTGGGCTTCTGATCAGCGGCGCGTCAATGGGGCCCAAAAGGCTCTCCCTCTTCCGGTTTCCAGACTGTGGAAACGGCGTCTGCCCTTTCTTGCTGGCATGAGCAAGGGAATGGCAGCTGATCCGCAGTTGAGGCTGACGTCTATTTAATGGGGGCAGAAATGACATTGCCGTCCTAAAAAACTATAGTTTCGCTGCGCACGGCTTAATTTTTTTGACATGAAAGCTATCGGTTGTTCTTCATTATCTTCAGACATCTGTACTAAAACGGCGCCAATGCCAAAATCACTAGCGTCACAATGTAAGAAAAATTTCTTCTTAAAGTCAGCATTTTTTAAAACCGGCGAGGATGTTAGCACTGTTTTTAAGTTGTCCATTGCGGTCTGTGCACTCAAACTTTTTCTTTGTCGATAATATGTCCGTTATGGGGCAAGTGAGATCGGAAAAGTTGCATATAAACCGACGATACCAACCGCAAACTCCTAGAAATCCTCGAACTTGCTTCAAGTTTTTTGGCGGCGGCCAATTTACAATACAAGCTACTTTTTCCGGATCTGTGCAAAAACCTCCGCTACCAATCACGTAACCAAGATAATTGATACTTGTTACACAGAATTGACTTTTCGAAATATTTAAAGTCAAGTTGGCTTTTCTAAACTGCTCAGCGATGCGAACCAATACCGCCAGATGTGAACTAAAATCTTCTGACACAATACACAGATCATCTAAATAACCAAACACGCAATAGCGCAGGTCAGAAGGAATTATCTCGTCCATTAACCGACACATGGTAGAAGGCGCGTTACAAAGGCCAAAGGGCATGACCTTAAACTGATATAGCGGTCTTCCGGGGACCGTAAAAGCAGTGAGAGGTTTTGAATCCTCGGAAAGTTCTATTTGCCAATAGGCGTCTTTCAAATCTAGTTTGGAAATTATATTCGCCTTAGGTAGCCGCGAAAAAATGCCATCGATGCTCGGCAAAGGATAAGCATCTTTTTTTGTGGCGTCATTCAGTCTTCGAGCATCCAGACAAAGGCGCACCTTGTTGGGCTTAAGGACGAGTCGCATAGGCGTGCTCCAGGCGCTTACAGACGGCTCAATAACTCCAAGCTGCAACATGCGATCAATTTCTGCATATAACAACTTTTCTACGGCCGGACTTACAGGATAGAATCTTTGTTTCACTGGACGTGCGTCTCCTATATCTATACGGTGTTGGATCAATGTTGTGCGGCCTAATCTATCAGCAGCGTTGGGGAACAACTGCTTTACTACGTGCAGCTGTTGCGTTTGCTGGCTATCTAAGGGGTCTGCAATCGACTCTGTTTCCTGCTCTTTTTCCATTGATTTTAGTTCTACAGAATTTATAATGCTTGGCGCAAGCTCAAAGGATCTCCAAAAATCATGACCCAAAATTAGATTTTGGTTTATAGAAGGAATCACATACAGTTTCAAGGACTTGGTAGCCGATTTATACTGCATTTTAACTTCAAGCACTCCGATGACTTTCTGACTATGGCCATCTGCTGTTCTGACATGCGATTTAATAGGCTTAAATTCCGGCATTCCGGTAAAATCTTGTTGCGCAAGCGTAGAACCTATGCAGCTAATATTCGCGCCTGTATCCAATAGACCAAGCTCGGTAAAGGTTAAAAATGACACTTCGGCATAGCTGCGCATATCGGTGGAATTGCAAAAAACTGTCGAAACTAAAAGCTTGCTATGTTGCTTGATTTTTGAATAATAATTTTTCAAGCGCTGCGTTCGCTGAGAAATACGGGGTTTTTCTTCATAAAAAATCTTATTTCGGACATGCAAATAATTAGCTAACCGTTCATGATACGGTAAAAATCGTAATTTAATTTAGTTTTAGCTATTTCTGAATTGTTGGAATGTGATTTTAAAGTCGGTGTAGGGACCAAGCTTTTGCTTCGGTCCACAGGTACACAGTTCGTATGGGAATTAATTAGATTTTTGGGGTCATCCGACTGCTGCTGGATGCACCCTTCTGTTGGTTTTCCGAAGCTTTACGGATACAGTTTTGGCACTGGGGCTTATAAATGTTGGGTGCCCCGCATCCGTAACAAAATATACGGCGGTCAGCAAGGCAATTTTACCACAGATGCCCTTGCTCTTCGCAGTTCCAACATTTAAAGTTGGCATGACATCTACGAATTGCTGCGATGTCAAAGTTTGTATCTTCTGAATATTCTACCTCCGGTTCAATAAAAGACTCTTCTAGTCCATATACTTGGCGACGGCCAATAGTCCTGGATTTATTCATACCATCAGTGCGACAACTGAGCTCAGAACTAAATTCTCGTTCATTTGGACCAATCTACGTACATGGCCAACTGAACTTATTGGCTGGTATAGCAGTTTATGTCGGGTTTCGGGTAATAAATTATTTTTTAAAATTTCGATTAACTCTTCCTCGTCAATTTTAATTGCAAATTTATCGATCAGTGACGCTACAGCGTCATGGAACGACACAAATGATTCCCCAGGGTTTTGCTTTCTAGCTCTTACTAGTTCCTTGCTCATAAAATCGGAGCGATAATCTTTGTACTGATGGCGAAGTGCAGTACAAAATTCGGTCCAGACTATGTGGTCTACTTGCTTGTGGTACCGCCAGTACCAGTCACGGGCTTTGCCTAAAAATAGCACAAAGTTTCATCTGCTGTTGGATTCTCGCCACTCTGGGTCGGACCAGGATTAAGAGATTTTGCTAGACTGCGCGTTACCGTTCTCCCTATGTTCGTAGGTGGAGGTGGAGCAGATTGTTTTCCTCTCGGCGAGCAATCTCCAACAACTAATTTAATTGAGGCTGGGTCAATCACAGCACTACAACTGGGACATTTAGCATGGTTTACCAACCAACCTTCCAGGCAAAGTTTGTGAAAAACATGCCTACAAGGGGTGCAATAGCAAGACTGTGTATTGTCCATTACTAACTGGCATAGAACACAATGGTTATCAGCTCTCTCTGACGACGGCTGTACATTTTGTGGGCTGCGTAAAGGCAACATTATTCATTAGTTTTTTCCTGATTCGTGACATTGGCTTGGTAACATAATAGAGTAGAAGCCATTTTTTTTTTTTTTTTTTTTTTTTTAATTACGAAATATAATCGCCTCAATGAAAGTAGGTAATTTATCTGGTTTATTGAAACTACTTTAGAAAGCAGCATATGGCCAAGTTCCGGGCAACATTCTAACTATCTTTGATAGTATCGTTAATACAAAACCATTCAATCTAACTTTATAACTTTTGGCTCCACGAAGACTGAGATATACTTAACCATCAACAAGCTATCAAGTAGCAATCAGTACTGATATCATATCAAAATATGCAGTATTCTAAAATTGCATATGAAAGTATTTCTACCTAAGCAAACCTAATCTGTTGTTTCTCCAAAATTATAAGAAAGAAAACGAGCAAATGTATGGGACCGATTGTATAGCTGGTGTTAATAACTATAGTCGTGTTTATATATAGGCACTCAACAATATAGTAAGGTCAGATTCTCGGCATAATTCAAGCTCTGAATTGTAAGCATCGTAGTCCTAATTACTATCTTGTATACTACCAGTATATGCGCATGCGGAAAATAGACTAAACCAGTCACATCGACGTCAGCGTGCGTGGACAATAATATAAAGACTCATTTTTTTTTTTTTTTTTATATAGTCAACCTCAGGCCCCATGATTGGGCGCCAAAAAAATGAAGCTACTCTAGCAATACATATCGGGTAGCAACGGTGACGGCGGTTGGCAGCCAATCTTCACAAAATAATTCGGGAAGTATTTACCGAGGCTCCTCGTGGTTGAGTTAGCATGGCAGGGCGGGATCCTCTTGCTCCCTAGCTCTTTCGGGTGGGGGGGTTCTTTTTGCCATGTCTCGACCTGCATACACAATTTTATTTTAGGATCCCTACAGAATCTAAATTGGAGACCGATACTCCGAAGAAACAAAATCTCAAACAGGCATAACTTAACGAGCACTTAAAGTGCCAATACAATGGTGAGAGCTTTCATTAAGGCATATATATTCCGTAGAGGCGAAGTCTTGGATGTAAGCTGACTCTCGCGTTCGATACCCTCCCAGCCATGATCTTCAGCGTTTAAGCTTTTGAAGATCCCAAAAAAAACATTCTTCTATGACATTATATCACCATGTCACCAGGAAAGAAAACTTAGCAATTCATATTCAAAATCCGTAATTTATATTTATTATGAACAAAAGCAATATTCAATGAAATTTAATCCTTCCGTTAGATAATCTGCATCTTATTACAAGTGGCATTAATGATTCAACAATAATTCAGTAACTTAAACTAGTCAGTTAATATTTTTACAATAGCTCAAAAATTCTTCAAAAATAATTCATTTTATAAACTATTCAGTTAATATTTTTTTTCTTATTGAGCAAAATAAAAAAAATCTGAAAATTTCGCTAAAGTGCATTTAATAATTATAGAATAAGGCTAGGCAATGAAAAAAACTGACATTAGTAAATTGAACTAAAGAGTATTCGGCAAAAGCAAAAAAAAATTTATTATAATAGAGTCAATATAATTGTAGTTGATGGTTAATTGTATGGTCGGAAAAAATTATGGGCAACAGAAGGTTAAGCTCGAAGCGTATGGGCAAATCGGAGCGCAGCGCAACCAGCTGATCAGTGAATACGATGATACATCTTTGTGTACATATATTTGATTCTGTTAAAAATCTTTTCTTTTAGGTTGCTTCTGCTTCAGCTAATATTTGAGCGGGGTGTAGGGAGAATCAAAGATGATAAGCATTCACCAGACTGACACGGTCATAAACATATTGATCGGAGCTAAAGCGTAATGTGAAACAGAAAGTCGTAAAAAAGCTCAGCAGGTGCGCATGTCAGCTTGGCTGTGCTTATCTGTGCCAAAATAAGAAAATATAATCAAAACAAAAGGTACAGACTTACATGTTTTCCTCGATGAAAGGCCTTCCAGCGGAGAGTTTGCAGCAAATTTTTTTTTTTTTTTCTAGTTTTGCGTATGTAAAGGTCGTTCGGAGTTTTCCGAATTGTGTTGTGTAACTCGGACATTATTGTTGTGGCCTCGATTCGAGTTGCCACGGCCTCTAGAGTTTCCTCTATTTTGGCCTTGTGCCTATTATAGTTTCTGCTATAACTTTGGTTATTATTTCTGGAACCGTTGTTCTGATAATTACCTCTATAATTTCCATATTGTCGTTGACGGAAGTGCAATACAGAATTTGCCTGGCCTGTTGCTTCCGTACAACTGTTGACAAATTTTGAAAGGGCATCATTCATTGTGTTGAATGTACCTGCGTGCATGATCAGTTTTACTCTGTCAATTGCGCAATTTTGCGTCATGGCCTTTACAGCTAATGTTAAACTGTATTTGTTTGCTAGATCCGGGCTTAAACCATCACTGATATACGCACCTTCAAGAACCTGGGTCAATTTTTCCACCTCTTGGGTATATTGATTAGCCGTTTTGATCTTTTGCTGCAGATTAAGAAGTTTTGCAGATATGACGTCTACAGATTCTCCTTTACTGCTTTGGAAAATTGATTTATAATGGAAAAAATTGTCTGCTCATTACTTATCAAATTTCTAGCGTGGCTCTTCAGTTATGTCTTTATTATGCTTACTGCAGTTACTTCGTGAGTGCCTTTTAATGAATCTATTAGATTCAATGCATCCAAAAAACTTTGTAGGTTTTCGGCCTTTCCATCGAGCTCTGGTAAGAGTGACGAGGCTAATTTTAGAAACTTTGAGCCATGTTTACTAATTTTATGTCTTCTATTTGGTCGTTTTCCTTTGAGTTTGTCAAGAGTGACTTATCAAATGTTACCGGGGTGTTTAATGCCGGTAAACATAGCTAAATTGTACTTTTCGTTTAAGCTTACCAGATTATCCCTTAGACGTTGTAAAATGTCTGAAGTTTGGACCCTGTGTAAGCTTGTGAGTTTATGCTGCTACTCCTCAAATAAACTCCTGATTTCATTGTATTCATATACAAGAATCTCAGTGTGTTTAATTATGGTTGGTTGCAAAACTGGTGCGCTTTTATTTAGGCACTTATATGATTTATCGAAATTCGATCTGTGCAGCTTTATTTTTTCAGCTGTCTGGTGCCATTCCATTTATTGGAATTTGTCTATTGAATAATTTTATTCATTGTAATGTTGGCTTTTTGAATACTACTAAGTCTAGTGTTCTTCCTAGTATTGGATGCTCTTTAATGATCGACCTAACTTGTATACCCGGAATGGTTGTCAATACTACTCCTTTCTGTGTTTTTTTAAAAAGGAATAACGGTGAAAAATCTAAATGATATGTATCCATATATAAAGTTTCTAATTCATATATGCTTACTGGGGTCGTTAAGACCAATTATTGAATTCTTTCTTTAAAATAGGTATCTCTAACATAGACCTCTCTAATTGCTTCTATTGTGCCTATTTTTAATAATCTCCTTATTTTTCCTTTTTTTTTTTTTTTATTTATATGTTCACACAAGAAGAGTATCTAGCCGTCGCTATTTCAATGAAGTTGGTTCCGACTCCGGAACCAGGAAAAACATGTTCACCACTTACACTTACACTTACAATTACAATTACACTTACACTAACACTAAAGCATTGTAACATAGTATCAGAAATATAGACCAGAAGAAAAAATAACCTGCAAGTGAACAAACGTGTTTTCCTTCAAAACCTTCTTCAAAATTTGAGCAGAGCAGAAACGCTCCCCCAACAATACAGAATTTGGGCAAAGTTCATCTGGAAGCCCTGCAGACGCCCTTCTACAACATTTGGTCCTTCGAGCCGGATTCTTCATCAACATTTGGCATATCCAGTTCGCCCCAGCAAGCATTGGTGGATCTGCAATAAAAGGTTCCAGGAACAGCTACAATTTCAAACAAGATAAGTAGCAGTGCACCTACCTCAACTCGTCCATTGCCAAATTTCCGGCAACTCCAGTCCGATTAGTTCATATTTGTGTGTCTGAACATATTTTTTCGCTTCACATTGTCCGTGGTTAAAGCGAATGGCAATTGTATTTAAAAAATTAAAAAAAAAGCCGCAAATAAAATATTGTTTGTGGCCATCTACAAAGTGACAAATATTAAAACAAATAAAACAGAAAGTGAATCCGATAAGGTCGCCATATTGGTGTCTGTACATATGTATATACATATACGTACAAGTGCACACCCAAAAATTTAACCGATCGCCATATTGATGTACGCAAGTACATCAAGACATATCTGCACACATAGGCTTTCGCTCCGTTAAACAACAAGTGTATGCGCTTCTCCATTCCAACCTTCACCAAATAATCACATACCTAAATATAAAAAATAAGACACAATTCTGATTGGTATTTAGTTAATTAAAACCACACTGTGCAAATTCACCTGCATGTATACACACACACGCACATCATATTATATGTGTATCGTTTGGTATTTTTCCTCCACAGCAGCTTCAATATCAATTTATATATTTATTTTACCAATTAATTGGGAAGTGCAAAGGGTAAACAAACATCAGGGTTGTCAAGATCGGTTTTCGATAAACTGTTTCTGAGAAACTTTTATATTTTTGCATGTTTCCACTTTGCCATTGAGCCGCGTTCCTAACTTAATAAAATACAAACATATGCTTACTTTTTCTTATTCTTATAAAAATTTATAAATCATAATTATAAGTTAAGACGTTTCCAAGTTGCGTAATAAATCGAATATCCGTGCGATTTTTCATAAAATAACAATTATACAAATAATTCTATGACAGAAAACCTTCCATTGAGCTGCGTTTAGAATAAACGTACTTTTCTTGAGCTCAACAATTAATAAGCAATAAGCATCAATTTTGTAAATTATTAGTAAAATAATTAATTTAACAAAACTTTCCGATTTCGTTGGGCTCAATAGTGAACACCCTTTCGGTCATTCCATTTTTATCTGATATCTCGATTCCATCGTTCCTGTGCCATTTCTTATTCCGTTTTCGCTCGGCTGATTCAAATTATTTGTATTTGATCACATTTCACCTGGTTATTACAATTTTTGGCTCTGTGAAGAGCCTAGTATGCCAATCGGTGGTGATCAAAACAGCCACAAACGACTCACAGCACCGTCCGTTAAGGAGTCAAAGCGACCTTTAACCTCACCTAGAGCAGTTTTCGGGAAACTCAAGGTCGAGAGTACCAGCACAACCGTCCGCAAGACTGTGAGTCCGATTCCAACAAGAGATATTACCCCAAAAATTACCCGTTCGACTACGCAAAAAATGCAGAAGTCAAGCGAAATGGCACTGAACGACTTTGTTTCTATAACTGACCGACTAGGCCAGTTTGAAATGAAGATCAATGACGCAGCGGACAGTGACGTGTCACTGTTCACTCTCCAAGTCCGACGAGATCAGATTAAGACTTTATGGGAAAAGGTAGAACGCGAGTACGAGTTATGTTCCAAAACTCTCAACCAAGGCGCTTGCAGCAGCAGTGACCTGGTGGCTATGCAAGCCAAATATGATTACTCGTACTCCGTTTACGAGCGATGTGCGGCTCAACTAAGTGAAAAAATAGAAAGAGCCACGGCTTTAAATAGACAAGCTGAGCAACCCCCTCCAACTTCTCCATGTCCAGGGGTTGCAGTCTCCCGCCATGCGACACTGAAGTTTTCAGTGGGGATTACCTACGCTGGCCTACTTTCCGAGACTTGTTTACAGCGGTTTATATTAACAATCCAAGATTGACGCCGGTGGAAAAATTGTTCCATCTTAATTCCAAAACCAGCGGCGAAGCTAGGGCAATTGTCTCCAAGTCCCCGCTCACGAATGACGGCTTTCAGTCAGCGTGGGCGAGCCTGACGGAGAGATTTGAGAATAAGCGACTATTAGTCAATAGTCAATTGAAAATTCTTTTCAATCTCCCCTCAGCAACACAAGAGTCTGGAGCCGCCCTTAAAGAGCTTCAGGGCACAATCCAGGGATGTTTAACGGCTCTCGACTTGTCCAGGGTGAGCACGGAAAATTGGGATTGTCTGCTTATTTTCTTGTGCTCCTCTAAATTGCCTAAGCTCACGCTGTCGTTATGGGAACAATCACTCCACGATAAGGCAGAGATACCTCAATGGTCCGAGATGAATTCATTTCTGATCGACCGATATCGCACCTTGGAGGCGATAGAGGATGTACGACCTACCGCACATACGCCACCCCAGTCCAAACCCACAAGAAAAGAGTCCAACCACCTGAGAACCTTCGAAGCAACAGTGACTACAAAGTCACAACACTGCAAATTGTGTCAGAAGGAAAACCATCCCGTGCGTCTATGCCCACGTTTTCTACAAATGTCCGTACCCGAGAGAGTTTCCGTCATTAAGCAACAAAAGTTGTGCTTAAACTGCTTCGCCAGACAGCACCAGTTGAAAGACTGCACCAGCGCACATAGTTGTTTCACGTGCAAGGGACGTCACAACACGCTGCTCCACCGTGACAGACCCCAGGTGCCCTCAGCTTCCACAACACCAATAGTTTTGAACCCTCCTTCGTCAATACAGTCCACTTCGACTTCAACCCAAGCTACCGTTCAAAACTACTTTTCCGCAAACTCACATGGTGTTCTCCTCGGCACGGCTGTCATCCAAGTGTGTCATTTGGGCACAAAATATACAGCTCGGGCATTAATCGACTCTGGGTCTGAAGCGACCTTTATTTCAGAGCGATTGTTCAGAAGGGTTAAACTTCCTTATCAACCCGTCGACGCACAGGTCTCCGGTTTGAATCAAGCTATTTCGGCTCAACCTCAAAAACTTTGCCATTTTAATATTGGCTCTCCGATAAAGCCCAGGGTTCATATTGAAACCTCGGCTTATGTTCTTCCAAAGCTAGCAGGCAATTTGCCCTCCTACACCATCCCCCAAACCGCTTTGGAAGAACTTCCAAAATTACACTTGGCCGATCCCTCTTTCTATAGAAGCTCACAGATATCCTCCCAGCCGATATCCTCCCATCCATATTGTTAGGTGGCTCCTATCCCAACATATGTGGCACTCTCCTTGGTCAAGAAAAGATTTTCGGCTGGATCCTTACAGGCCCCGTTTCGAAGACCAGTGCCAAATCTGTCGCATCCTTTTCGACTCAAGTCTCGCTGAATCCAAATGCGAGCTTGGATAAACTGCTCACAAAATTTTGGGAGGTGGAGGATATTCCAATAAAGCTGGAAAAGGAATCCGACCTGTTTTGTGAGCACACTTTCCAAAAAACCACTAAAAGGGATTAAAAATGCAGATACTTGGTCACACTGCCATTCAAGAATTCCGATCACATCCAGTTAGGCCATTCAAGGTCCATCGCACTAGCTCAATTTCTACGAAATGAGAATCGTCTGGCAAAAAATGCCCCCCTTAAGGAGCAGTACGATGCGGTGATCCAGGAATATCTGGACTTAGGTCACATGCGACAAGTCCCTCCAAGCAATGGTTCGGATAACTTTTATCTACCACACCATGCTGTTCACAAGCCTGACAGCACCACGACCAAGCTCCGCGTTGTATTTAACGCCTCCCACCCGTCATCGAATGGTAAAAGTCTGAACGATGTGCTACATGCAGGGCCCGTTCTGCAATCCGACTTAACCATTCAAATTCTAAGATGGCGCTTCTTCCGATATGTCTTCAACGCCGATATCACGAAAATGTATCGGCAGATACTTGTGCATCCCAAACACACGCCCTATCAGAGAATTCTGTTCCGAACAAAGGACAACGAGCTTCGTGACTTCGAACTCAGCACAGTCACGTTTGGAGTTAACTGTGCCCCCTTTTGGCAATCCGGGTACTACATCAGTTATCTGGTGACGTTCGTTCGCTCTATCCCTTAGCAAGTCACATTATCGCAAACAATATGTATGTCGACGATGTACTAGCGGGAGCCCATTCCAAATCAACGGCAGATTAAGCAATTGCAGAACTCCGCAAAGCCCTTGAATCTGCCGGGTTCCCCTTGCGAAAATGGACATCCAATGAAAAGGACTTGCTAAGAGCGATTCCCAAGGACCACTTGCTTCGCGCCGACTTCTTAGAGATCGAAGAAGCCTGTTCGGCAAAGACTCTCGGGATCAGATGGAAAGCTGACACCGATGAGTTCTTTTTCGCTCCATCCGAGCTAACAACCAAACAGTCCGTCTCGAAACGTGAAGTCCTTTCACAGATTGCCAAACTGTTCGATCCAGCAGGTTGGCTGGGACCAGTCATTATTCAGGCAAAAATATTCATGCAGGAGATCTGGCTCCAAGAACTGGGCTGGGACGATCCGCTACCTGAGAGTCTTCTCAGTAAGTGGAATTTATTTCTGCAAGAGTATCCGGGCCTCAGTGCGATTCGCATCCCTAGATGGGTCGAATTCCGCCCACAGGGGACTATTCAATACCACGGGTTTTGTGACGCTTCGCAGCGTGCATATGGGGCCGCCATTTACGTGCGCACTGAGATACAAGATCGCATCTCAGTACATCTCCTAACAGCGAAAACGAGTGTCGCTCCGGTCAAGACGGTATCCTAGCCACGACTAGAGCTGTGCGGAGCAGCACTTCTGTCCGAGTTATCCGCTGCACTCAGTCCCCAGCTACCTTCCGCTGGCGGCGACTGGTTCTATTGGACAGATTCCACAATTGTGCTAGCCTGGCTTCATAAGCCACCATGCGCCTGGACTACCTTTGTAGCAAACAGAGTCGCAAAAATTACTCAGGCCACCGACTCCAATAAATGGTCCCATGTACGATCCGAGTACAATCCAGCGGACCTAGCGAGCAGAGGTGCCCCACCACAAGTGTTATTCAACAACGAGCTGTGGTGGCACGGGCCAGAATGGTTACGCCTACCTCAGAACCAATGGCCCATTCCTTCAGATCCCCTCCCAGATACGACAATAGAGCAACGTACGATTAAAGTAAACCTCGCAAACACGGCTCCCTCATTTTCTTTCCTCAAGCGCTTCTCCAAGTTCGATAGAGTCCTGCGAGTGTTAGCATACATCTATCGATTCTTCAAGCGTTGCAAACGATTGTCGCTCCCGTCAACTATTGAAATTGACAGCAACGAGATTTCTTATGCACAAGAAAGACTCATTCTCCTGACCCAGAGACAAGCATACTCGTCAGAGTACACTTGCGTGAGCACGAAGAAACAGCTCACTTCCAGCAAACTCCTTAATTTGAACCCCTTTCTAGATGGTAAGGGAATTATTCGAGCATGTGGTCGTGTAAGAGCGGCCGAAGCACTCGGCTACGATGAGCGGCATCCAATCATACTGCCATACACATTCGCGTCTCTTGACCGCTTTCACCCATCTTATATCCTTGCATGGAGGCAACCAGCTCATGATGCGTTTAATACGATCACAGTACTGGATTCCAAAGCTGAAGGTGTTGGTCAAATCCACAATCCATTCCTGCAAAATCTGCGTCATTCGAAAAAAGAAATTGCAAACGCAGCTCATGGGCGACTTGCCTGTGGAGAGAGTCACATTCTCTCGGCCGTTCACTCACACAGGAGTCGATTTTGCAGGCCCCTTCGATGTGAAAAATTACACAGGTCGAGCCTGTCTTATTACAAAAGGCATGCGTCTTTGTGTGCTTCAGCACCAAAGCCATCCATTTAAAAGCTACATCTGACCTGACCACAGAAAAATTCCTAGCGGCATTTGCGAGATTTGTGGCACGACGAGGGTGCCCAAGTCAAATGCATTCCGACAACGGCAAAACCTTCGTCGGAGCGGCCAAAGTCCTCTCGCGCGATTTTGTAGAAGCGCTTAAGACTCAACTCCAGGCCACTTACAGTCTCCAGAAACTGTCCTGGCACTTCAACCCTCCTAGTGCACCGCATATGGGTGGCCTGTGGGAGGCAGGTGTGAAGAGTTTCAAAAATCTATTTTATAAGTCTACATCGACCTCCAAATACACCTTCGAAGAGCTTTCCACGCTCCTATCCAAAGTTGAAGCATGCCTGAATTCAAGACCGATATCTCCAATGTCGGAAGATCCTACTGATCTCCTAGCTCTGACTCCCGGTCATTTTCTAGTCGGGGGTCCTCTACTTTCCGCAACAGAGCCAGAGATCAAGGAAAACGCCGCGTCCATCATCAACCGCTGGCAGCGCTTGAAGGCTTTGCAACAACAGTTCTGTCTCCGTTGGAAAGTATCTTTTAGAGTTACACAAAAGAAACAAATGGCAAACTCCAACGCGAGACTTACAACGGGACGATCTAGTCATTATTAAAGAAGATAATCTTCCAGTTAATGACTGGCGTCTTGGTCGAATCCAAATGACCTATCCTGGCGACGACCAAAGAGTCCGAGTGGTCGACGTGTTAACAGCCCGAGGTGTCTCCAAGAGACCTATCTCTAAGCTGATCCTGCTCCCGATAGAATCTAGTCTCCATTCTCCATCCAGTAGAATCTCCAGTAAAGACTAGAATCCTAGATCCATTGGTCTGCGGACCATCCGTATAAAGCCGCATCAGTAATGTCTATTATGTTTTTTTTCAACCTTCTTCACGTAACAGCACGATGTCTCCACGCCAACAACAAGGCCGATCCAAGAGCCGACCGGCAACGGAATCGTTCCGATGCCGAGTATGCCGAGGAGTCCACGCGCTGCGAAAGTGCCAGCGGTTCATGCGGCTGTCTCCAGAGAAGAGACTCCGAGCAGTTCTGGTCAACAAATACTGCCCAAACTGCCTGGCTCACCAACATTCCGGGGAGTCCTGTCGCCGCAAGGACAAGTGCCGCAAGTGCCAGGGCGACCATCACACCTTGCTTCATTTCCAAGAAGCGCGTCGCATGCCATCGCGATCTCCAGAGCGATCCCCAAAAATGCGCAGCACCAAGGCCCAAGAGCGACGCTCCGCGCCGCCTTCATCCGCTGGTTCCATCTCCTTGTCTACTTTAATGGAACACAAAAGGACAACCGTGCTCCCGAGAGCACTCATCCGACTTGGAAACGGCAAGGCGACCCGCGACACTCGGGCACTTTTAGACCCGTGCTGTCCGGTAAGTCTTATCGACGCATCCTTGGCAAAGGCCTCCGGGCTATCCGTCACCCGCGTCGGTAAAGACAACGCTTGCTCGGCCATTATCAGTTCCAGGACCTCTAGCTTCCAGCGAGAGGTCATCCTGCAGGTGATGCCAAATCTCCGGTATCGAACTCCGACGAAGCTCGTCAGCGAGAAACTGAACGAGCCTTTCAACAACGTTCGATTGGCAGACGATCGCTGGTTCCAGCCGGAAATCTCCAATCTGGTTTTGGGCTCGGACATCTATCCAGACTTGATTCTCCAAGGCGTCCTGCCGAGCCATGGCGGCGCACCATTGACCCAAAACACAGTCTTCGGGTGGATACTGTCCGGCTCCTGCGCTCACCAGTAAACAGAGCCACTACCTCCTAATTTTTCCATTTTTTGCAATACTGCAAGGCGGGCGGCATGTTCACACAAGAAGTGTATCTAGCCGTCGCTATTTCAATGAAGTTGGTTCCGACTCCGGAACCAGGAAAAACATATTCACCACTTACACTTACACTTACAATTACAATTACACTTACACTAACACTAAAGCATTGTAACATAGTATCAGAAATATAGACCAGAAGAAAAAATAACCTGCAAGTGAACAAACGTGTTTTCCTTCAAAACCTTCTTCAAAATTTGAGCAGAGCAGAAACGCTCCCCCAACAATACAGAATTTGAGCAAAGTTCATCTGGAAGCCCTGCAGACGCCCTACTACAACATATATATATATTTAATTTCTAGTTAAATTTCATTGGTTTATTTCTCTTTTATACATTTTTAAATTGTATAGTTCTAGTACATTCTTATATTTTGTCCAGATCATAAGCCCTGCTTGAGTATTTCTTTTTTAAACATTTGTTGTGCAGCTTGTAAACTTTATAAAACATATTTATGCACATTATAACTACTATTATTATTAACAATGTTACAATTAGCTTCTGATCTGGAGTCTCATCTTCAACTTTATTTATAACTTTAGCAGTGGAGTCCACTGTCTTGGTATCTACTAAACCCATTTTGGGTCTGTTTTCTAAGCTTATTAATGAGCCATATATATATGGCTTATCTTGCGATAAAAAATTTGTTTTGCTTATTTTATTATCCTCATACATAGGATAATTATGGTTTTTACAGGATCCTACCTATCGTTTCGCATAGCTTTACGGGCTATGCTTCTAATCGGGCAGAAAAGATTCCGCTCAATTTTACAAAAATTTTATGTTTATATTTATAAATTATAATTAAAATAATAAATTATAATTAAATGTAGTAATGCTGCATCTGCTGCTCGTCCGCTGCATCAGCTAGTCGTCGCCGGATATGGCACGCTGATGCTCCCTCGTTGACGCAAGTGGCGGTGTGCCTCTCGCGCTTATTGATTGGCTGCTGCTGATGTCCTGGGCCTATGGGCTCAGGCGGGGCCGGTGCCGGTCATCGCACAGGTCGTATTTGTCATGCACCTTGAGTTGCATGCTCCACTGAAGAGCGGTCCAGGGCAGTCTTTAGGACATGTTGGTTTCATCTGGTGGTCTGGCGGTGGTTTTATTATTTGTTTTTTACATATATTACTTATGGAGTGGTTAGTTGCGTCAATGGAATTCTTTTTTATTAGGCTAGATTTTAGGAAATCTAATTCTGCCTGTAACTTTTGGGACGTTGCCCAAGCAGGTGGTGGCGATTTTGTGTATAATAGCCACTTAATGTGGGCTATTCTTTTATTTATTTTTGTTTTCCGACCACCCCTGTGTTTTCCTATTGGCGCACTCTACTCACTCAGTAATTTGTAATTTTCCAGTCCACGATCCTCGTCATTTGCCTTCAGGCAGGGATTTATGTATCCTCTTGTGTTGTTATTCTACTGCCTCCAGTCAGGGAAACGTGACCATGTCACGGTCGCCATGTGGTATGTCAATAGTTAGAGAATTAAATACACTGGCACGTCTGGCTTTAGTTTTCAGAATTGTTTTATTCAATGAAAATATAATGCATTTAGCCTATGGATACATGTATATACTTATGCTGTTATTGGTTTACAGCTACAAAGAGAGGGAGAGTGAGTAGCTTGCATATGCCTGTGTTAGTGAGCATATATGTTGCTCATGAAATGCGCTCCGACGGAGCGTGGGATATGCAGCGTAAGCATAAACGGTCAGCTAGAGAGGCTAGTGAACTGCGCTGAGTTATATGATTCAGAGCTAATATATAAAGTGGCTCTGGGCTTGTTCAATGTATAATTGTTATTGTATGCGACAAAGTGCCGCATACTTTATATTTGTATATAGGGTGTTCTTTTATGGCATATACCCACTACACTACATCCAAACGGTTGGTGGCGAGGCGGTGGCGGAATATGGTTGTTCAGATTAGTCCTCCGTTACTGGCTCGTAAGTCGCCCTGGGCTGGTCCCTTTCTCGACGGGGTCCGAGCTGTGGCGGAGCTGGTTAGCTTCCGCGCGGGCTACTGAGGTGTCGCGCGCTACCACCGCCGGTGACGACTCGACTTCCGGGGCCGACGAGGAAACTCCCGTTCCTGCCGACTCCACAGTTCCGGATTCCTTCATTGATGGCGTGTGCTCGTCCGTCTGGAGTGGTAGGAGCTGCTCCTCGTTCGCTGCATGGTTCACCCCATCATATGCTGTTGGGGCTGTCATTCCAGGCGACATTGGCGAGGGATATGCCAGCGGGGAGGACGGGGGCTCTTCCGCGCACAGTGGCAAATTTCGCGAAAGCGGAGCCTCGACGAACATGGTGGTCACCTCGACGGCCATTAGCATGACCATCCTGTCCAAACGTTCCATTATGTTGCTCCTTTGGGAGTACAGAGTGTGACGAAACTGGCGAGGCGGCTCCTCCAGCTGTCTTGTTCTATAAAAATCACGCCCCTGGCAGGGGTCGCGCTTAGTATTTCCGCTTCTGGTGTCCTCGTCCGACGAGATTGAAATAATTTTCGGGTCCATCTGTAAATTCAGATTATTCGTTAGATTATCCATTACTTAGTTGTTATTACCCTATCCACACAGTGCGGCTCACATTCTACTAAGCCTACTGTTGGCGCCGAGAGTCGCGCCGGGCGCGTATTTGGCAGAGATTTCTAGCGTCGAAAAGAAACAACATTCGATTCGATGTACGATACGACACGATTCAATTCGCTGCGTACGATTGGGCTGAAATCTTTTTTATCTTTCGTTATCTAATGATCTACATATATTTTACAAGCTAATGAGACTTATCTTCTCTTACACTTCTGCTCAGCTGCAAGCACAAAACGAAAGTGAACCTCGACGAAAAGGCAAATTGTGCAGCTGCGTGATATCGACTTCTGTATGTACAAACTAATTCTAACGGTGCACTTCCAGCGTAAGAAGCGAGCGCCGCTTACCGAAAAATGCGATGCCCAGTAATAATTAGTGACAATAGACATTTTCACTTCGCCCCGTAACATTCCCCACCCTGTAATTCACGAACGTCCGTGCAGTGTGTTACCAACTTTAATGTCAAGCTTAGCTAGCTTGACGGCGGGGCGAGTAATAATTCCAACGGCTGTTCGCCCCACGGCGCTTCGGACCTGGCCGTCTTTCGAACGGTGCACGTCGACTACCACTCCTCTTGTCCAACAGTTTCGTTTGGCACCATCGTCCACTATTATGACGATGTCATCGACTGATATTGGTTCGATTGGCGGTTGGAACCACTTAGTACGACTGGTGAGTGTGGGCAGATACTCGCTCAACCATCTCTTCCAAAATTGGTCAGCCAATTGGCTGGCGATTCGAAAGCCTCGTGCCAAGCTAGCTCCGTCCCGGTCCCGTGAGCCTCTCTCACGCAATCCGCTTGAGTGACCTATAAGAAAGTGGTTCGGAGTCAGGGCTTCGGACTCAGAAGTTTCCAAGGGAACATAAGTGAGCGGTCTTGAGTTGAGCATGCTTTCTACGTCTGCCAATGCCGCTCGTAGCACCTCCTCTCGTAGCCCAGAGTGCGGCAGGATCTCCGACAGTATTGACTTTGTGGAACGCACCATTCGTTCCCACGATCCTCCCATGTGGGGTGATCCTGGTGGAATAAAGGTAAACTCCAGTTCCGGGTATTGTCGCTCGATCAGCGCCGGCGATATACGTTCAATTTCATCTTTTAATATTCTGCTAGCGCCTCTGAAATTTGTGCCATTGTCCGACAGCATGCGGCGGGGGCAGCCGCGTCTGGCCACGAACGACTTCAGAACGCATAGATATGAGTCAGTTGAGAGCGACGTAGCTATATCTAGGTGAACGGCGCGTACCGTGAGGCATGTGAACAGCACACCCCAGCGCTTCTCACGACGCCGTCCAACGACAATGTCGTAGGGTCCAAAGTAATCCACTCCGGTATATGTGAACGGTGGAGTATAGGGCGATAGTCGTTCGATTGGCAGGTCGCCCATCTCTGGTGGCTTTGGGCGGGCGCGTCGTATACGGCACGCTGGGCAAGCACTGGAGACTTCTCTCACCAAGGCTCGCAAGCTACAGACCCAGTACTGCTGACGCAGTTCGTTTACGACGATTTCGTTGTGCAGGTGATGATATTTGCGGTGATAAAACTCAACAAGCAGATTCGTCAATCGATGTCGTCTTGGCAGAATTATCGGGCGTTTTACGCAGACTTCAACTCCTTCTATATTGTCTATCCGTCCCTTAATACGTAGAATGCCCGAGTCATCTATATAAGGAGAGAGCTTGAAGAGCAGGCTTTTGCGATCGGTTAGGCGGCGCCCCGACTTTAGGGAGGTGATCTCACTATAAAACTCCTCTTCTTGGCATATTCGAATAAAAATCACATCCATTTCTTTGCTGCGTTTCAGGAGCAGCATCTTCTGCAGCTCTAATCGCCCGTCCAATTTGGTCTTCTTAGTAACAATCCGTAGGAAATCCAGTACGCATAGCTGTGCGGCTCTCAATTTCTCCAGCTTGCTGAAGCGCTGCAGGTCCGGCAGGATACATCTCCAAGAGGACGTGTGATTGGCTTGTTCTTCAGCATGGTATAACATGTTTATTGCCGAACCCTTTTCTGAGCGTGGCCACTGCGATTCTTCTAGATACAAAAATGGTGGTCCATTAAACCACCTGGTCGAGCCGTGAATTTCGGGCGTTTTGGTCCATTTTGTGCCATCGTCTGCCACGTTTTGAGCTGATGGGACCCAGCGCCAGCTGTCCACACCTGATTCTTCTAAAATCTCTCCGATGCGAAGCGCTACGAATTGTTGGAACTTTCGAGCATCGGACTGGATCCAGTAGAGCACGTCCTTTGAATCCGTCCAAAATGTTCGTCTATGTATGCGTACCGACATTTCATTTTGGATACATTTGGACAGTCTCAGACCTAAGACTGCGGCCATTAGTTCCATACGAGGTATAGACACGGGCTTCAAGGGTGCTACTCTCGTTTTTGAGGCGGCTAAACTGCAATGTACTTGGCCATCATGTTCAGCCCGCAAATATACAACTGCTGCATAAGCATTAATACTGGCGTCCACGAATGTGTGCATCTGTACAGTCTGGGTTCGGCTCACCCACTTCATACACCGTGGAATACGGACGCTATTCAACTTTGAAACTAGATCTAGCGAATGTCGCCAATCCACTTCGTCTTCTTTGGTAAGGTCGTCATCCCATCCGATGTTGGATCGCCATATGTTCTGAAGGATGATCTTGGCGCGTATATTAAAGAATCCTAGCAGCCCAAGCGGGTCGAAAATAGACATGACCACGCTTAGAACGCGTCTTTTAGTTGGGCGCTCCTTAGATGCTTTCGCAAGCAAGTTCAGCTTTACCACAAAAGTCAACAGATCTTGTCCAGGTAGCCACCACAGGCCCAGGACCTTTTCTTGCGCTTCATCCTAAGCGCTGATACGCTTGTCCAAGGCCTCACAGTCGTCTTCCAGCGCCTGCATAACTTGCTTTGAATTTGATGTCCAGTGGCGCATCTCGAAACCGCCACTAGCATGAATACTTTTTACAGTCCCAGCTAACTGCATCATTTGGGATTCTGAATCTACCGACTGCAGCCAGTCGTCTACAAATGTGTTTTCGCAAATCGCCTTAACGGCATCCGGATGCTCCGCTTCGAACCGCTCGGCATTGCGATTCTTGACGTAATTTGCTAGGGCTGGCGAACAGGATGCTCCGAACGTCATGACTTGCATAACGTACGTTTCGGGAGAGCGCGACGAATCTCCATCACGCCAGAGAAACTTCTGAGCCGCTTGGTCTTCTCGGCGCACCTTGACCTGATGAAACATTTCCCGTATGTCGCCGGATACGGCGATAGGGCGCTCTCTGAAGCGTATTAGCACGCCCATCAAAGATGTTAGTGTATCTGGGCCTTTAAGCAAACAGTCGTTTAGCGACGTGCCACTAACTTTGGCGGCTGCATCCCATACCAAGCGTGTCTTTAGCTTGTTCGGATTGGTGACTGTAAAGATAGGAAGAAACCACGACATTGTGTTAGCTACTAACTCACTATCCTTCAGCCGGCGGATATATCCTTTCTGTTTATAGTAGTGCATCGTGTTCATCATGAACTCCTTTAGTGGTGGGTCTTTGAACATCTTTGCCTCTAGACATTTAAGGCGCTTAACCGCCATCTGGTAAGCGTCTGGCATATGAATGCGATCAAACCGCCATAGCAGGCCAGTCTGCCAGCGCTTTTCGTCTTCCAGATAAGTTGTTGTTGCCTCCATTATCTGCATCGAGCGTTCGTCCTCTCTGGATCTCAGCGGATTTGAGGAGACGCTCACACCTAGTGACTCCAGGGCAAAATAGTTCTTCAGAGCCTCATCCATCCCACGTGTCGCACTGCACTGGCAAATATGTAGCAGACGAGGCGTGGTGCTTTCACCCACCATAGGGCGGCCATATACGGCCCATCCTAGTCTGCTTCGCGCTGCTATGACGTCGTCGTTTTCACCTTCTCGTATCTCCAGGGGTGCAGTTATTTTGATGTTGTCCAAGCCGATAATAAGCTGAGCCTTTACGTTATTATACGGGAGGATGGGAAGCATAGATAAATACTTCCGAGACTTAAGCAACTGTGGCCCGATACTTTGCTCTGGTAAGTCCAAGTTCGCTACAGTTCGCACGTTCTTCAACGCATACTGTACCGCATTATGTTCTGGAGCTGAAATGCTCACAGCCACAGACATAGACTCAGGTTCGTTCTTGGTTATGTCGCCTGTCCATTTGAGACACAGCTGGGTCGCCGGACCATCTAGTTCCAACTCGTCTGCAAGCGCTCTTTCTATTAGCGTGCACTCAGCTCCTTCATCCACTAATGCATATGCGCGCACGCTTTTTGATTTACTATAGAGCGTGATTGGAACATATCGAAACAGAGTCTTACTTGCGGACCTGCCATGAAACATAACGGCAGACTCCATTGACTTAGCCCGATTGTTGCTACCTTGGTCCGTGTGCTCATCTTTACTACCGCTCGTGGTAGGCGTATGTAGCAGTACGTGGTGCGTTGACTCGCAACCATCCACGTGACATTTCTTCTTTGTTTTACACTGTTGTGCACGATGTCGCATAAAGCAGCAAAAGCAGAGCCGCTTTTCCTTGACAAGTTCCCACCGCTGTTTTGTACCCATGGCTCTAAAGTCGTCGCAATCTGAAAGACGGTGGTTACCAGCGCACTTCGCACATGAAACTCTCTCCTGTTCCTGTTGATAACGCTGTTGCTGCGAACCCTCAGGGTTGTCTACCGTGTTGTGCACAAAAATTCGCTCTCTAGTGGTTTTCGTGGAGCTCTTCTTTTCGTTATCAGACCGTGGTATCTCGTAGGGCGTGACCATAGAGGCGCACATAGCCACATTAAATAGCCAGTTATCAAAGGTGGCCAAGCTACTACCATCACTTGACATTCGATGCCGGCCCCAGTCCAATTTCATATTGCTGGGCATCTTGGCAACAAGTTCGTTTAGCAGCGCGGGATCGTAAAGATATTCGTGCATACCAATGGCCGCTATCGTTGCGCAGTAGTTTTGCACAGCTAAGGCCAGTCGGATAACAGTGTTCAAATTGTCCGATTTTATTGCTGGCTCCTCTCGTAGCTTTTGCTGCAGCGCAGCATGTACTATTTCAAAACGGCCATACAGCATTCGCAATGTGCCTATAGCATACGGCACTGTAGCTGGTATCATAAGCTTTCCACGCACCGCATCCAGGGCTTGCCCTTTGAGGCACTTCTGAAGCCGGATGAGATTTTCCTCATTGCTGAATCCACATCTCTCTGTGGATTGCTCATAATTGCTGATAAAGATCAACCATTCCTCTGGTTTGCCAGTAAATATTGGTAAATCTTTGCTGATTACGTGTCGCGCACTGATTTGCGCAGATGTCAGCGGTCCATTCCAAGGCGTCCCAGCATTAGAATGTACATTATCGAATAGCTGCCGCGGCGGGTGCTCTATCGATCTATTAAGCGCTCCCAGACCTGTGTGGCCCATGTACGCGGCAGTACTGGGCTCCGTAGCCTGGTTAAACACCGCTGTGTTTGCTTGATATGGCAAACTAGGGTGTACACTCCAATTAGCCGCAACCTGTTTCTGCTTGCAGATCACGTTCTGGCATCCCAAAGGGTTGAAGAATGCTCCGTCTTTCTCAGTTCTTTGCTGCGTCGGTGTTGAACTTTCCCTTGGACCAGTAGCTGCAGATGACGTAGACGGACAGCCGCTATAAATTTCTATGTTTGCTGCTCCGCTACCCTTTTCTACGCCGGCGACTTTATCTTGAACTCCAGCGAGGACAGGCGATCCGTCAGCCTGTCCCGTTGACCATGCCGTTACAAGCGTTGCAGTTCCACCGGGTTGATTACTACTTGTCGTCCTTCTCGCACTTGCATCTTGTTCATCACCGTCAGCCATCTCGCCACACCAATACAGTGAAGTCCGCTTTGAGGTTATGGCAACACGTGTCTCTATAGGCAGCTCAGGTTGTGACTTTGCAAGTCGCTTGCTTCGCAGAAATCTTCGCCGTAGCAGAAAATACCTCAGTCACTCTCTGCAGCAGAGAAAATTTCAGAATGTTGGCGCCGAGAGTCGCGCCGGGCGCGTATTTGGCAGAGATTTCTAGCGTCGAAAAGAAACAACATTCGATTCGATGTACGATACGACACGACTCAATTCGCTACGTACGATTGGTCTGAAATCTTTATTATCTTTCGTTATCTAATGATCTACATATATTTTACAAGCTAATGAGACTTACATTCGTGCTCCGCACGCGCTTATCTTCTCTTACTCTTCTGCTCAGCTGCAAGCACAAAACGAAAGTGAACCTCGACGAAAAGGCAAATTGTGCAGCTGCGTGATATCGACTTCTGTATGTACAAACTAATTCTAACGGTGCACTTCCAGCGTAAGAAGCGAGCGCCGCTTACCGAAAAATGCGATACCCAGTAGGACTTAGTGACAATAGACATTTTCACTTCGCCCCGTAACACCTACTCTGATTACGCAACTAGTGTTAGTCAAAATTTTGTGCCAATTTGGCGGCGAAGCCTTCAGACGCCTTCAACAGCTGGTGCTGCCTAGGGTCGAACGCACTAGTTGCGAACCCCGGAGTCACCTGATTGTACAAGGCAGCAGACAACCGCGGCTCACTGCTCTGCATCAGGAAAGCGGGACACTTCGAGTCCGCCAGACTTGTGTTGACCGCTAGCGATATCTCGGGCAGGAGCTCGTCCCACGAACTCTGATGACCCTCGATAAAATGCGCTGTCATGATCCTGTTCAAGGTCCTGTTGGTCCTCTCGGTAGGTTTCTCTTGCGGACAGTATGGGGCGGTATACTGGACCTTTACACCCAGGGGCTCCAAAAAAGCCTTGAAACTTTGGGTTGTAAATTGTACCCCGTTGTCGCCCACAAACTTCTTAGGTACCCCGAACCTACTCAAAATCATCTCTCCGAACGCCGTCTGCAAGTGTGCCGCAGTGGGCTTCCTGAGTGGAACCAGCTCCACCCACGAGAGGGCATCATGGAACACCAGTAACATTGTGTTGCCATGTTTCGACCGTGGACGGCACCCGACGAAATCCACGCAAGTACCGCCATCTGCTCTGCTACCTGTCTCGTCAGCATACCTCCGTACAGTTTGAGGTGGTCGCTCTTGAACTTCTGGCAGATTTCGCAGCACTTCACGTGTTTGGCGGCGTCGCGAAACATACCCCATACAAAAGTAAAATTGCTATTACTTTTAAGTCTGGTGTTTCCACCTCGACTTTTTTAATTACATTGGCGGTGGAATCGAACGTCTTTGTGTCTATAAATCCCATGGTAGACCATGGAGTGGTGTGTGAATACTTCCGTTTTGAAGGTTTGAAATATAAAAACTTTAATGATTAAATTGAAACTTCTTTGTTTTTAAGCTAAGCTAGTACTATCATTCTTCTTCCCTTTTTTTATGCCCTGAGCCCATCAAAAATGGGTTAAAAGGGAATAATGTTTTTATGCAAACGTAAACGTGTGTAACAGACAGAAGGAAGCATCTCCGACCCCATAAAATAGATATATTCTTGATCCGCATCTATAGCCAAATCGATCTAGCCATGTCCGTCTGTCACAAATACAATAAACCCTTTTTTAATACATAAAAATTAAAAAATTTTACGGTTTAAAATAATTTACTTTTCTTTTTTACTTACTTCTTTTTTTATGTGGCTGATCAGGCCGTTGCATGTATGTTTTTGTAATTTTAAATGTATTTGTATCAGTGTACGGCCATACTAAACTGATTAATTAATGAAAAATTGTCTTCTATCCTTATGAACTCTTTATTTCTTATTTTTATTTTTTGAGATTACAATGTTATCTTTTTCTCCAATTTCCGTCACAGTATACAGTATACCTGTTTATTGAAATCTAATTTATGCTCTGATTCGTTTTTTAATAAAACTTTATCTCCTATTGATATATTCTTTCTTATTCTTTTTCTTATGTTCTTCTATCATTATAAAAAATATGCTACTTCTAATTTATATTTACTTTTTTTTGCGTAGTCATCTATATTATAAATTGCTTCTATGCTATCTATAATATTGAAATGTTTTGATAAGTTATTTGTTTTTCCAAATACTAGCTCGTATGGCCAATAAGTATGTGCCATAGAGGAAGTCGTGTTGAAACGAAATATTGAAGCCATACGACCCAATCAGTTTTATCAACTGATATGTATGATCGTGTGTATTCATTAAAAGTTCTACGACGTCTTTCGACTGTTCCAACTGTCTGATGGTGATGTGCGGTAGATGTTATTTTTTAATTTATTATTTGCACAAATCACTAATTTTAGAATTTTTATATTCTGTTCCCATGTCCGTAATGAACGTTGTCATCGGACCGCACTTCAAAATAAAAATTCAAATATAGCTTTAGCGACAGCATTTGCGCTTTTGTTTGCTATAGATAGGTTCTATATTAATCAATCAATTTTGTCGAAATAAATTTTTGTATTATTAAGAATGGGCTTGTATTTATAGAAATTATTGGGATTCCTTATTATTCATTATTTAAAAAAAAAAAAAAATTATTTTATTTACCTTGTTTGTGTCTACTAAACCCATTTTGGGTATATTTTGTGTATTTACTGAGGATCTTATTCCATATATATATGGCTTATTTCGAAATACAATGTCTGTTTTACTTATTGATCTGTCTGCATCTCAATTGGGGTTAAGCCTCTATATTTTATAACTTCTTGGCTTATGCCTTGAATATTGATTCTATTGTCATTTCGTATGTCATTAATAAAAATAAGAATTTTCTTTTAAAAGACATTTTGTCTGCACCTGTATCTATTAAAAAACGAGTTATTTTCCTGTTGCTACATTATTAAATGATACAAATATATTTAGATTGAGATTGATGGTGTAAACCAAAGACCATATAAACACTAAGATGAGTAACGCCGTATAACGAAATGCTACTATGCAGCTTGATTTTTTGAAAATTGAGAACGAAAACGAACTCTGTATCATTGCGCTCTCACAGCCGAGAGAACGAAAAAGCTAAAAATAGAATGTGCTCTCAGCTTCGGCTCTATGAGGGCCGTGCAAGCAATTATGTTTGTATGCGTGTGAATATACATACATAACAGCATATTTGAATATGTTGTTATCCACTGCTCTGGCAAAGTCTCTGGCTGGCAAAGAAACAATTTTCTTATTTTTCTAGCGCAGATCACGACCTACCCCAAATTTGTGTTGATATATGAATGCATTTTGTGTACTGAGGTTGGCTCCGTACAAAATATGTATTTTTAAGTCGATGCAAATATTTATGTAATTTTTTATATTTGAAATTATTAATTAAATTATTATTTATTTTGCTATAATGATGTTGAATTCCTAAACTGAAGGGTTTCTACAGTTTCCACCTTTGGCTCGGACGGATGCAAATATATTTTCAAGTGGATCTTGATTTATTCGACTTGTCAAAAAGAAAAAATTGTCGGGATGTTCTTTAAAAAGGTCTTCGACAAGTCCAAAAATAGCCTCAGTAGTTTGGAGCAAGCCATCAATACAATATGTCAAATTGCCTTGGTACCTTATATTTCTTAAGTATACCTGCATTTCTTTTAATTTTTTCCAGACTATATTTTCTTTTTGGAGTGCACATTTCATGGGGTTGTTGTCATTTAAAACTCTGCTATTCAAGCAATCAAAGTAGTCATTAACTTTTTCAACAAAAGTAGCGGTTGCGTCAGCCACTTCGGAGCTGCTTCGTTGCAGTTGCTTGTTTTTATTACAAGTTCTAATAGCCGCTGCTACGGTGTGACTGAAAATTTGCGTAGCCAAACATACACGTATTAATTCAAACCTTGTTGGATTCACGTGACTTTTCGTTAATTTAGTCAAAACCTCCCTTATAACGTCGAAATCGACTAATCCATCAGGAGTTTCAAATTTGGCTTTTAGGAGATTATTCCTAATAGATTTAAAAAGATGAGGAATGTCATAGAACATATAATATCTCTTATTATTATTATAAAAATATGGTTTCTCCTTTGTCACTTTGAACAATGAGGTACATTTTCTATTATTTCCTCCTTGATCATAGACTACACCCCTTAATGTGAATCCGATATTCTCAGCAATATTTATATTTCTTAAAATAAGGGCTTTCAAGCATTCTTCTTTTATATTTGTTTCAGGAACAAAATAGTTTAAAATAAATTTCCATTTTTTAAAAATGCCTCGTAAAACGAAAACGCAATTGTGACTGCCCATTTTGTTAGAACGTTCAAGTAAATGTTCCAAGCCATCAATAGCATCAACAGAGGTATTGTAGGTCAAATTTTTCTTAATTGCAACTTCATCGCATGTGAGAATGCATTCCTTGTCGCATTCGCTCATTCCTTTAATAGCATCTTTAAGAGCCGAGTACAAACATTCGTTGTCTCCAGGCTGTAGCTTTTTAATGCTGTTCCAATTTTGCAAAGATGATGGACTAGGAAGATTTAATTGCAAAGAGTCTCTTAAAAACTTATATGTTGACGTTGACCTGTAAAATATACCCTGTGCGAATACTTTTTAGGAATCGTTCCATCGTAAACATGTTCCTTTTTTTTCTTTTAAAAGCATTTTAATCAGAATTTGTTCATTTCCTGTAAGATCCATTTTATCAACTTTTGAAATAAGACTTTCATAAGCGTTGACTTTCAATCTTTTGATCTTTTGTTTTAAATTAGTATTTTCTCTTTTTAATAAGTTGATTCTTATTTTTCTTGCTTCAGCAATTTTTTTAAATGAGAAATACTGCTTTTGATAATATTTAAGCGTCGTTGTGTTTTTATGACACTGACGACAAATTTCAGCTGGAGACTGTGAACGTTTTCTTTTTCTTGGGGGCGAAATTAAAACATTTAAATAATTTGCATTGCTAGTGCAATTATTACCAGCGTCCATATTCCGATCTGGTATTGCTCCTGGTTTCAGATATCTGCATCCAATTTTTTCCGGCGCAAAATGATATTGGCACAAAAAAAGAGCAGATGTGTTCGCAACAAAATCTTCACTAAAGTTGCATTTTTCAGCCCATTGCTTTAAAATTGATGGATCCCTTTCTGGAAATTTAAACAATTTTATTCCTGGAACGTCGCGCCTAGATTTTTGGCAGTGACGAAGGCTACACTTGCTGCTACTAATCTGATCTCTCCTTTTTTCAGCCCTTACAAAAATAACACACACAATATTTATGCAAAAAAAAAAATTATAAAATTAAAATCAAAATAATATGTATTAATATATACAATATATATTACAATATATAATATATACTGATATACATATACAATATACAAATGTATATATTATAATTTTAATAATTGACAATATATTTAGTATATATAAAGTATATGAATAATTCAGTAAAGCCTTAAAAAAGGCTATTATATTAAGTTAAGATACTTGCAACCTTTCCAGTCGTATCAAGCAGCAGCAACGGCTAAAAGTGGCAAGTAGAATTCCCCTGAAAGAACGCGACACACCGGCACCCGAAATTTGCGCCAAAAGTATTTCTGCTTTGGAATTTTAATTTTTGGAATTTTGTCACTAAGCAATAGGTTTTAATTGCACACTTTTCGTTAAATCACTGACACACATAGTTCACTTTTAAATATTTAAAAGGCGTTCAAATATTACTTTTTCACAAATTGGAAAAGGTCGGCAGCTCAATGCAATCGTAAGCTATCGATTACATTTTGTGCTCCATATTCTCAAAGCTTGGCGCCCTTTTTGGCCCACAGAGTTGCAAGCGCAATTATCTTAATTGAATTAATAAACTATCTAACTAAATATTGGGTCATAAATCATATTTATTTATACAAATAAATATTTGATTTGTATTTCTTAGCACTCTTTTATTTCATAATTGGGGAATAAAAATAATATTAATTTAATTTAAAGAAATTATATAAAAAATTTGCATCGACTTAAAAATACATATTTTTCTACGGAGCCAACCTCAGTATACAACATGCACTCATATGTGAATACAAAATTGGGGTAGGTCGTGATCAGCGCTAGAAAACTAACAAAATTCATTTCTTGCCAGCTAAAGCCAGAGTAGTGAATAACAACACATACATACATACTTTAAAGTTCTTATGCATCCATAATTCACGCATACAACCAAAGGTGCTTGCACGCCATTGGCTGAGACAAGAACTTTTCTCGAGCATACACTGTTCAAAAACAAAAGTGAAATCAATCTATGTGTGCTATTTTCTTATCGTAGTTATTGCACAAGATGCGCCTTGTGTAAAAATTATTTAATTCTTAAATTTTCCTGTAAAATTAATCGTTAGTATCTAGAGTAATATATCATTTTATTAAAGCATGCATTTCATGGATATCATGGTTTTAAACATTTTCGTTTAATGTACTTCGAAAACGAAGCGACGCAAAGCACCATCGACCAGCTTTGCTGAAGGCAGGCTGGCGACTAACTTCGTTGCTCGTGTCAGCATCGGCAAGCCGCGACTTCGGCATTCGTTCGTCTTGTCTTTGGAGAACGAACAGTCAGTCGGCAGGCATGTCGTACGAAGCCTCAAAGGCCAGATGAAAGGCCAGGCTAGAAATTTTGAGTCGCATTCAAATGTATAGGCGTTACTCATCTTAGTGTTTATATGGTCTTTGTGTAAACCTTGTTGTTCTCTATTGGGTGTCGAGAGTTACGCTAGTTATTCTGGGCTTATCTGACATTATTCTTGTTGTGGCCTCGATTAGAGTTGCGGCGTGGAGAGCTGCAGAGACGCATATACGCTGGTCATAGAGATGGCACGGCGGAAATATGCCAGAAAACAGAGGAATCAGGAGCAATGGCTAGGATATACACGAACGCAGGGGATCGAGAGCAGCTACCAGAAAGGAGCAATAACCTGGAGTCAGAGTGGTGCACGGAGGAGGCGAGACGAAGGGTGAGGATGACAAGCCATTGAAGCAGAGATATTGTCCGAAGAATCCGGCCATGCAGAGGGTGATTGACGAACAGGTGGATGAGCTGATCCAAGCAGGTGCCATCGAGCCGTCGCTAAGTCCGCACAGCTCCCCGATCGTCTTAGTCAAGAAGAAGACTGGGAAGTGTCGTATGTGCATCGACTACCGGCAATTCGATGCGCACTTCATTCCGGATCCTGTCCCCCGGATTAATCAGAATCTTGAGCGGTTGCGCCATGCCCGGTTCATCTCCACTCTGGATTTGAAGCACGGGTAGATACCGATGGCAGCCGATAGTCTAGAATTTCCTGCGGCATTTACAGTCCCAGGAAGAGGTCTTTTCCAATGGCGGCTGATGCTATCAAAAGCATTGATTGGGAGTTCTGTTATAGTTAATGGGGTTTTTGTGTTTGTTGTCACTTTTGACTTTTGACATTTTTGACATTTTTGACATTTTCGTATGTACTCAGTTAAATATCTAGTCATACCGTTCCAAATATAATATCTTTTGACCTTGGCCAACGTTTTTGTAATGCTTGTGTGATCTCCTTGTATTGGATCATCATGAAATGTAGACAATATTGCTTCTTTTACTTAGCGCTACTCTTAATGTTTTCAATATTTTATTGCCCATTTGTTTGAAATTTTCAATTGATACTTGTTCAAAGATATTTTCCCACGGTACCACTTTGAGTTGGCTGATTTGATAAATACCGGCTTGCATTTCAAGCCTTTGGAGGCACTGACCTTAGTCAAGAGTTCTATTAGTAAACAAATCGCCATCATCATATCTTGCAGTAATTTTTTTCGATGTTTATATCTGGTAGTAACTTTCATTATATTTCTTCCAATGTCTTTTAGTTCTTTGATGGTTATTCTTGATAAAGCATCAGCTACATAATTGTCTTTGCCCTTTAGATACTCGACCGTAAAGTCGTATTCTTCTAATTCAAGCCGCAAGCGTGTCAATGTTGAACTTGGATTGACCATTCAAAGGGTCTGTGGTCTGTTTTAACTGTAAAATGTTTTCCATAAATATATGCTCAACAAGTAAGAGGTTCTAGTCGGGAGCTCCCGACTAGGGGATACCCTGAACCCTCATATTCCAACACCAAATGCAGCGCGCGCTTATAGATAGAGAGTAGCGGGGAGGTGGCGATAGGTATAAAATAAAAGATAATCGATATATATATACTTTTCTAGAAGCTACATGTCAAGTTTGGTAACTCTAGCTCTTATTATTTACCAAAATTGCTTAAAAAACAGGATTTCGATATACATTTTTATCGATTACTTGGAAACGGGGCAAGGTATCGATTGTCGGAAACAAACTCGATCTGCGTAGGAACTAGGAGCACCTACATCTAAAATTTCTCTAGCTCTTATAGGTTCTGAGATCCTTGCGTTCATACATACGGACGGACGGACGGACGGACGGACGGACAGACAGACGGACATGGCTAGATCGACTCGGCTATTAATGCTGATCAAGAATATATATACTTTATGGGGTCGGAGATGCTTCCTTCTGCCTGTTACATACATTTGGATTTTGCACAAAAACATAATACCCCTTTTACCCATTTTTAATGGGTTCAGGGTATAAAAATGAGTAATTGCCCAATTACAATTGCGGCTATTTTTTGCTCCGTAGTACTTTTGTTATTTTCACCTTTTGTAAATGCTTTTGATGCATATGCAACGGGAAGTTGGAGTCCATTGTAGTTTGAGTTAAAACTGATCCACATGCTTGCTTGCATCTGTGATTATGCAAAATTGGGAACTGACACTCTTCGAGGAGTTGCAGGGAGTCTCGCAAATCGCGGAGCACAGGATCAGGCTTAAGGATGATAAACCATTAAAGCAGAGATATTACCCGAAGAATGAATGAATGTACGGCGTTCACAGTCCCCGGAAGAGGTCTTTTCCAGTGGCGGGTGATGCCATTTGGCTTCCACTCGGCGTGTGCGACCTTCCAGCGAGCCTTAGACACGGTCATAGGGCCGGAAATGGAGCCTCATGCGTTCGCCTACCTAGACGACATCGTGGTAATAGGGGCAACGAAAAAGCAACATGTAGAAAACTTGAGGGAGGTGTTCTGCCGGTTAAGGGCGGCTAATCTCAGGCTGAATAGGATGAAGTACAGTTTCTTCCGGGAGAGGTTGGTCTACCTGGGACATGTCATTTGTGGGGAAGGAATACGTACCGATCCAGAGAAGGTGGAGGCGATACGTAACCTGAGGGCCCCGACAAATTGTAAGGAGTTGCGGCAGTGTCTCGGTATGGCGTCTTGGTACAGGCGCTTCGTTCCCAAGTTCGCAACTCAAGGATCAAGAACAGGAGGAGGCATTGCGTCAATTGAAGGACTTGACGACTGCCCCTGTGTTGGCTTGTCCAGACTTTTCCGCCAGATTCGTCCTACAGACTGACGCGAGCGAGGGCGAAGGGCAGGAGCGGGTTGTAGCGTACGCGAGCAGAAAGTTGTTGAAAGCCGACACCGAGAAAAAGTGACTGGCAATCGTTTGGTCGATACGGAAGCTGCGTTGCTACGTAGAAGGGTACCGGCTCGACGTCATAACCGACCATCCGGTTCTCAAGTAGCTTAATTCGATCGAGAGCCCGTCAGGAACGATCGCGCGATGGGCATTGGAGCTGCAACAATTCCATTTGACGGTCACTACCGACTAGGGAAGCTCAACGTCGTGGCCGACGCACTATGAAGACATCCTCTAGAGACCTGTCAGCAAGTGGTGGTCTAGCCACCCTGCAAATGGGTCGCAAGTATGCGTGCCAGGATCGCCGAAGAGCCAGCCAAGTTCCCGGACTACTCAGAAGAAAATGGGCAGCTTTATAGGCATTTGGGCGGACGGACGGACGACGAAGACTACATTCCCTGGAAGCTATGTGTGGCCAGTGGTCAGCGGCAGAGGGTATTGGCGGAATGCCATGATGCTCCCACGGCCGGCCATCAAGGCTTGAGGAAAACAGTGTCGAGGCTAGCCCAAAGGTACTACTGGCCGGGTATGTTCCGTGACGCCGCCAAGTACGTGAATTGTTGCGAAACCTTTTAAAAGTTCAAGGGCGAGCAACTCAAACCGGCTGGACGCATGCTGACGAGACAGGTGGCAGAGCCGATGGCAGTACCTTGCGCGGATTTCGTCGTGTTACTTCCATGATCGAAACATGGCAACACCATGTTAGTGGTGTTCCATAATGCTTTCTCGAAATGGGTGGAGCAAGAGATCCACAACGGAACCTCTGCTAACCGCGTTCTGAGAGAGGATTTTGAGCTGATTCGGGGTGCCCAAAAAGTTCGCGTGTGACAACGGGGTTCAATTCACCATCCGTAGCTTCAAGGCTTTTCTGGAATCCCTGGGTGTAGAGGTCCAATATACCGCCCCGTACTGTGAGGACCATGATAGCGCAGTTTATCGAAAGCTATCAGAGTTCGTGGGACGAGCTCTTGCCGGAAATATCGCTAGCGGTGAACACAAGCGTGGCGGATTCGCCGCGAAGCTGGCACCTAAGTTTGACGGCCCTCATAGGGTCGTCAAATTCATATCCCCCAATATTGTGCGCTTGGTAGCTGAAACCATTCCACCGAGAGACGACGGAGGATGAAGGGGAAGACCCTGGGCACATGGGTGCCCACGACACCAGTTCCGTCACACCCTCTACTAACGGCGGACCAACTTCATGGAGAGACTGGACGGGATGGTCATGCTGATGGCCGTCGAGGTCACGACCACGTTCGTGGAGGCGCCATTCGCACGGAATTCGCCACGGAAGAGCCCCGCCCCCCCCCCCGCTTGCATCCCACTTGCCAAGGTCATCCGGAACGACGACCCCGATAGCAACCGGCGAGCAGGCAAGACGGGCAGGCACGGGCCGTCAGTGCAAAAGTCCAGGGTGGTAGGCGCAGAGAAGAAGGGAATTTCCCGTATTCGATTCTACCCCCTCGGGCTGGAAGGTGTGTCCCCGCGGAACACCATTGTCTTCAAGCGTAGTGGAGCTCACCGCGACAGAGGCACGGATCCGCCGGTTCCGATGCCGACGCACCCGCTTCCACGTGTCCGACGGGAGAGTGGAGTTCAGCGTCACGGTAAATGCCAGAGGCGACGTTACGGTCACCTGCCCGAAGTAAGGGGGTGGGTGTGAGGTGGCCACTGAGGGCAGCCACCCCACAGCTTTGAATCCACGGCAAGGAGTCGTTGGCGGGACGACTTAATAGTTTTGTTAGTTTATAAGTTTGAATTGTATTAGGTTAAGATCATAGCTTGATAAGAGGCAAGGAGCCGCCAATATTGCAATTAATTTAGTTAATACGATTATTGAGTAAAGAGGCAAGGAGCCATTAATATTATGAGTAATTTAAGTAATATTATTATTTAGCATAGGGCAAGGAGCCGTTGAGCGTATAGCTCATATCGTGTGCAATAAGCGCATAGTTAAGGGCAAGGAACCCAGTTCAGGTTTGAATTTAACCGCCGACCGCCGTGCGTTGCCGATCGGTTGCTCAACGCTACCTTCGAGAGCGCAGCTTTAATTCGGCGGCGAAGAGCGAAAGCTCCGAAACGAGGCTGCGAAAGCTCGCGGCGAAGTTGAGCGGCCGAGGCAAGCACACGGCTCGCTATCGAGCGAGCCGGTACTTTTTGGAGAGCTATCAGGGTGAGTACTCGAGAAAAGGGGCGTGAGCGATTACAGTGAAGTGCACAGCGGAGCGCTAGGGCTCCAAGACAGTGCGGCGGGGCCCTAGTTTAGGAAACTCAGTAGGGTAGAAGTTAATAAAACTACTGAATAAAGTGAATGTAGTCAAAGTAATGAAGAGAAATGCTAATCTTTGTATTCTCGGGCGGTCATATTTGTGCTAATCATCGGAAATAACCGATGTTCACCCTAAGCTAGGGGGATAGTGTTGTTGGTGCGAGGCCAAGGCCCGATGGTGTAGATGGTGCGAGGCTACAGCCCGCTATTGTAGTTGGTGCGAGACCAAGAATAGTAAGTACGAGGCTGCAGATCGATAGAGTAGGTAGGATAGAAGTAGTGCGAGGTATAGTTTGGCCGAAACATTCATTTCACCAATAAAATAGAACAAAATAATCCACTTTATGTTCTTTCAACGTTAAATTCTCGACTTGTCTTGTACTTGGCGGTTCTTATAGTTTACTCCGTTTTATTTGTTCTTAAACACACCCGTTGTCACTGCTTTCGCCAAGTTTACACCGCGCGCGAGTTGAATTCGTACCGCTGTACAGCCGCGTTGGTGCGTTAAGGCGTTAAGTGCGTTAGGGCACTTGAAAGATTTAGATTTAGTGATCGAATTTAAAATTTTATAGGTTGTACTTTACTTTGATGCACACAACATTGTGGGCGTCATTACAATTTACAAAAGTTTTAATACAATCTCGTCGTGCTGCTGATGTCGTGTTGATCCTCTTTTTTATTTGGCTGCCTTGAAGCGGTCAGGTCATCGCACAGGCGACGGTATATAGTGGTCCAGCGCAGTCGTCTGGGCATCTCTTCATTGGTTTGGCAGCTCTTTCTTGGTTTCTGCGTTTGGAGTGTTTAAATATTTATTAGCCATGTTCTTTATACGATGAGTGAAAGGCGTGTTCGGTTTTGTTTTATGTATTTTTAATCGTGCATCAAGAAAGTCTAGCTCATCGGCTAACCTCTTGGCATCTTTCCAATTCAGGGGCTTGCTGCTGTTATATAATTCTTTGCGTATTTCCGCTTTGCGGTTTTTTATACGCAGCTGAATGCCTCTCCGGTTTCTTTTTGGTTTGTTTTGCTTAATTGTAGCCTCGGAGTTGGCTACTGTTATTCTTGTCCTATACTCATCAAGCGTCATGCGTATGGACATTTCAACTTTTAACACAACCGAAATACACCTTACTCACTCAGAACTTTGGCTTTCATCCATCGCTGCTGAAGAAAATTGTTGTTCTTTATCCCACGCCGTTGTAGTTGTAGCTTGTTACTGCTGGTCGTCTCATTGTTGTTTTTTACTAATTGGTTCCCTCGTTGTGTGACACTTGTCACGCTCGGCATGTAATAATTAAAAACACATAAGCACGTCTTTGCTGGTTTGGTGATTATATGAGAATGATTGTATTCAAAATTAATGGCATATGCTTAGCCTATAGATACATAAATGTACTTATGCTGTTATTGGTTAACAGCTAAAAAAAGAGAGAAAGAGAGCGGTAGTACTCATACATATGGGCGTGCACTCTCGGAGCGGCTAAAGGGCAAGATCAGCGGTTATCCGATGTCAACGGTCTCACACTGTCTTGGCATGCCAAAGCGGCATCATATTACTTATGTGGGCAGCTCTGTATGTATGTATGTGCATGTGTATGTAAATACATATATACGATTATATTTATGCCATGCGCTTGAGTCTTTTATATTGTTTATACTGGCAACAAAGTGTTACAAGTTGAATTAAGTATTATATTATACACTACAATATTCCTTCAAACTATTACAAGTTTGATATAATTGTTATAATTATTCTTATAAAAATAGTCCACCAATTATTATTAATAATTATTATTAATATTATAATTTTTTTATTTCTATATTATATTTTTTTTCCCCGTCGGGCACTTTGCCAAAAAAAATAAAACAAAATAATCCACTTTATGTTCTTTCAACGTTAAATTCTCGTCCCTTTAACTTGTCTTGTACTTGGCGGTTCTTATAGTTCACTCCGTTTTATTTATTCTTAAACATGCCGTTCTCACTGCTTTCGCCAAGTTTTCACCGCGCGCGAGTTGAATTCCGCGTTTGTGCACAAGTGTGCAAGCGTGGTCTCGCTTTTGCCCGTCTGGCGCGCGCGAGTCACCTTCGTGGCCGTGATGGTAACAAGTTGTCTGCAACGGGTCCAGCGTTGGCTATGTAGATATTAAGTATGAATTAAATTGAAATTAAGACATGCACGTCTGTGCAGTTTGAATAGTACATGCGACCTGATTAGTCGACCAAGCGGAGATATGCCCTGAACGAAATGCGTTTGTGTAGGTGTCGGGGTGAAGACGATTGTAGTTCTTTTTAGTATAACAGGAGTAGTATTATTCCAGTTACTATTATTATACATAAATTGTAATAAGGTGATTTGTTGTGATCTTTTAAATGGTAAGTAAACGGTTATGGGTCTTCATGGTTTCCAAAAAACTTAGTTCTTCTATGGTGTTGTTTATCTTTAATTCCTTGTAAAGTGGTTCGTAGTTCAGATGTTGTCTTCTAATTTAGTTTCCATGTTCTCAAATATTTGGTCTTTTATAACAATGTTTCAATCCTTGTATGTTATGTATGCAGGTCCGGTTTATCTTGACGTTTACTCCATTTAGTACAAGGATGAACCCTTTTTCTGGTTTTAAAATTTGCTCTCGTTCGCCAACCTCCATTACGTCACATGTTGCTTTTTCCTCGTTTAATAATCCTTTTAGGCAGCTTATTTCCCATTTATTGGAACCCTGGCAACTTGTGTCTTACAAAAATATTGGTTATGAATTTTGTTACATCTTTGTTTAAAGGTTTCAATGTTATTTTTATTATATACTATATATTCTGGTATTTTTACATATTTTGTGTTATTAAGTGGTAATGGGATAATATGTGCAATTTTATATTCTTCTGGCTCAAACAACATTAGCTTTATTCTAAAAGTCTGCATAAATGCTCTTGTGATATTTTTGTTTGGACAAATATCTGTAATTTTTTTCGATTTCTTTGATTGATAGTAGAAATTTTGGAATTATGTTTAATTATGTTAGTGTCTAAAATATTGTTCTAATGATTGTACATCACATCTATGTTATATGCTATTCTATTAATATACTGTAAGACATACATTTCGTTATGTTCCTGATTTAGTTCTTTATAAATAGATAACGAAACAAGTTTTTAAATTATAAAAACATGGCGAAATTAACAAAAGACATCAATTGGTGCATAAGGCAAAAGAGTCCTTACAAACCAATTATTAAATAAATAAATAAAAAAAAAAAAAAAAAGTTCTTTATAGACCCCATTTTTGTAATTTTTTATAAAAGTGTTTATTACGTTTTGTTCTTTATTGATATGTTCGGTAATATTTCCGAACCTTACTATGATCTCATGGTTTTCTGATATTTGTTCGTTCATGTTTTTTGATAAATCATTCATATTTCCTTGTATAAGTTTTAATTCTTCGTCTATTTTGTTGGAATCTACTGAATCCATGTTTCCTATAATGGTTTTGATTGTGCTCCCTAGGCCATTTATGTCTTCCCTTTTTGTCTTTGCCTAGGTACCAAAATATTTACTTTCTCTTGAAGTTGTCTTAGTTTGGCTTCAAGAATTTCTACAGCTTCTCCAGAGAATGTAAAGCTCTTTAAGCCCTTTAGAGCTTTATCGAATTGGTCAATATTGTCTAAGTATTCCTGTATGCGCACAACATGTGAGAAAAATTTGTAGTTATTTAAAACCCTGGTTGGTCCGAGCTCTAATTTAACTGTAGGCGTACAATGTTCCAAGTGCTGTAAGTTAATGTATTGTCCGGTCGTATAATAGAATCTGTAAGTATTATATGGATAAGGTTATCCATATTGTCATCATTTGTTTGCTTTTTATACCCTGAACCCATTAAAAATGGGTAAAAGGGGTATTATGTTTTTGTGCAAAGTGCAAATGTATGTAACAGGCAGAAGGAAGCATCTCCGACCCCATAAAGTGTATATATTCTTGATCAGCATCAAAAGCCGAGTCGATCTAGCCATGTCCGTCCGTCCGTATGTATGAACGCAAGGATCTCAGAACCTATAAGAGCTAGAGACTTGAAATTTTAGCTGTAGGTCCTCCTGGTGCCCGCGCAGATCGAGTTTGTTTTCGATAAACGATAACTTGCCCCGTTTCCAAGTAATCGATAAAAATGTATATCGAAATCCGGTTTTTTAAGCAAATTTGGTAAATAATAAGAGCTAGAGTCACCAAATTTGACATGTAGCTTCTAGAATAGTATATATATATCGAGTATCTTTCATTTTATACCTATCGCCACCTCCCCGCTTCTCTCTATATATAAGCGCGCGCTGCATTTGGTGTTGGAATAAGAGGGTTCAGGGTATCCCCTAGTCGGGAGCTCCCGACTAGAACCTCTTACTTGTTTTATTTTGATGAGTAAGCTTCTCTATTCGCCCGTTATTTTTTGACTTATGGATTTTTTGTTTTTTTGTTCATATGAATGTTGGGCCGTTTTCCTTCAAGACCTTGTGAATTGCGAATCGGGGTGTTAGTTTGTTTTGTATATTCTCTTTTCGGGAAATGATTTTGTCTTTTTCTTATTCTGGGGGGTCGTGTTTATTTGCGTTTAATTAACAAGTGCGTTCCTAAACTTTGTCGGTCATTTGTTTTGCTACGTTGGGGTATCATTTTCTTTGGTATAAATTTAACTCCTGTAAGAAGTCATGTTCGTTTGTAAATTTTGTAAATTCTGCGCCCTGATCGCAAACAATCTTCTTTGGAATTCCAAGGGTGCACATAAAGTGCCTGATTGATTTAACAACATTTATACTGTTTCTAGACGGTATCGTTTACCCTGTTGCGAATCTTGATAACTTTGTTTATTATTGTTAGAACATTGTTGTTGTTGATTGTGTATATGTCCGTATGTATTATATCTTACGGTTGTTGGGACGTTTTTTGGCGATTTTTTGTTGCATGTGAGTGAAGTATATTACTCTTTTTAAATGAGCTAGCGTCACGTCCGTTCCTCTATGGTTAATATTTATGAGGTATTCTCTGATTTCTCTTTGTTGTTCTTCAGGTGTATCTGACTAACTTGTAGAGTTGGCTATGAACTGAACTGTTCTGAATATTTCGTCTGTTGCAAACATTGCACAGGTCTTGGTTGGTTTCAAGATGGCTTTTATGATTTTTGTGTTTTATGTTTTTTGTGTTTGAATTTACATCTTGTTATAATATAACTTGTATATTGAAGTCATTAAGCGCTTTCTCTGCTATTGGTAAACTGTTCTATATTGTCTTGTGCTGAGTTTAGTCTCTCCGCAAGTTCCTTCGTTTGATTCGTGGTCGTTCATGTCATCCTATTGAGTGCGTCTGCGGTAACGTTTTGTGAACCCTTTTTATGCATTACCTAGTCTAAGCTTCCATCCGACTAATATAGAGTTGGGTTCTTTGAAGCTCATTAGATAGGGTCGAAAGCACTTTATTGTCCAAATTATGGCAAGCATTTCCATTTTGACGGTGGAACAATTTTCTTCTGTATCGATTAGTGATCGGCTTGCAAACGAAATTGGCTTATCAGACCCTACCCAAGTGGTATTTGAATAATAAGAAATTAGCTGTTCTCTCTTGTTTGATTTTCGTCAAATAATTTTAACGTACACATGTGGTTTAATGTATGTGTGTTAATTATTGTTTTTATAGTTTTTGGCTTTGTTAATTTTATGTGAAATTCCCCTGGCACAAATTGGGGGTCAATAAATGATATTGTAGATCCTGTATCTATTAGAAATTTTCTATTAGAATGTACTGTAAGAGTGAACTATTCGTGTTCTTTGCTTATGTACCCTGGTTGGTCCCTGAGGCTGCGGACAAATATTCGTTGAAAATATTCGTTGTTCAACCTAGTTCCCGACTGATATAGTACTTCATGAGCTTTGCCCTGAATCTTGTTTTTGATTGCTCTTAGTTTCATTAGTCCGGTTGGCGTTTGGTCTGCCCCTCTTATTAGCATTAATATCTCCTCAACGTTTGTAATAAATATCCCTTAGTCCTTCCATGTTCCCGTCGTATGTTGGCATGGTTTTTATTAAATCGGAAATTTTATAGCTACCCATTATTTTGCATGTGCAAGTTGGCAGGCTAGCAGGTATTTCCTGATCAACGGACTTGGTTTCGGGTGCTTCTTCTTCTCTAATGTCTGGAATGCTACTAGTGCGTTTGGCACCTCTTTTAGGAACTATTCTCCTAAGCCTACCTTAGTAATTATGTGCTGTATATGTATATATATTGTATCTAAATTTTGGCTAAAGTGAGTTGGCGTCGCCACGGGTAGCCAAGTGGAACTAATTATGGGGCAGCAACGGCAGACGGCACATAGGTACCGATTATAGACTTTTAAAACAAAGCTTTATTAAATAATCTTACAAAGACAACTTTATCCGAGGCACGTGGTAGCCGAGTCGCTTGTCAGCTTAGGGGTGGGAGTGCCAGTCGATATATCTATAGAGTTGAACTAGTCGAATAAGGTAGTAACAAAGCAGGAACAGTGGAAAGGGACGATGCCGGCTCCGCTATTTTCGTTACAATATATATGTTTATGTTACTTATCTTATGTGTATAGTGTTAGTGTTATATAGTATATCTTAATTTATATGGAGTTCGTACGTACTGCTTGTCAAACGTAGACCTAATTTTCTTCCAAAAATATATAAAATAAATAAATAAATTCTTTTCCATAAAACTTTACATTTACCGTATAACGGAGTACATGTAAAATAACAAGTTAGACGTTCTAGTCGGGAGCTCCCGACTAGGGGATACCCTGAGCCCTCTTATTCCAACACCAAATGCAGCGCGCGCTTATAGATAGAGAGTAGCGGGGAGGTGGCGATAGGTATAAAATGAAAGATACTTGATATATATATACTATTCTAGAAGCTACATGTCAAGTTTGGTGACTCTAGCTCTTATTATTTACCAAAATTGCTTAAAAAACGGAATTTCGATATACATTTTTATCGATTACTTGGAAACGGGGCAAGTTATCGTTTATCGGAAACAAACTCGATCTGCGCGGGCACCTGGAGGACCTACAGCTAAAATTTCAAGTCTCTAGCTCTTATAGGTTCTGAGATCCTTGCGTTCATACATACGGACGGACGGACGGACGGACGGATGGACAGACAGACGGACATGGCTAGATCGACTCGGCTATTGATGCTGATCAAGAATATATATACTTTATGGGGTCGGAGATGCTTCCTTCTGCCTGTTACATACATTTGCACTTTGCACAAATACAATATACCGTTTTTACCCATTTTCAATGAGTTCAGGGTATAAAAATAGCTCTAACTGTGGAAACGAGCTGCGCGCTGTCGCGCCAACCCTCCAACCCGCTGCAGTGTAACAAACATTGCACCATGGGCCCTGATCCAAGTGCCGAGGCTGAGGTTAGCCAGATCCAGTCGAACAGACCGAAACGAAAAATTAAGCTGTAGTCCCCTCCAGTTAGCCCTAAGCGCAAAAGCAATAAATGCAACAAGAATAATAACGTTAATGCTCGAAAGCCTGTTACTGTTGTGGACAACAGCGAGTATACAAATCAATTTCAGATCTTATCTAGCAGTGACAACAACCTTCCTGACTCCGACGACGGATCCGACGCATCCAAGGAAACAACTTTAAATAGGCCAGCTTGCCGGCAAAACGATCTAATGTCAAAGATAATAAGCCAGGAAAGCCAGGAAAAATTCCAAAACCACCACCCATCTCTTTCCCCAGGGTTAAAAGCTTACCGCATCTCCGAAAATGTCATCGATCTCAAAAAAGTTTAAATCAGAACATCAGTTGGTGGAGTAAGACGCCTTTATGCCAACGACAGCGACACTTTTAGGTCCATTCATGGATTGCTTGACCAGAGATTTGGAATATTTTACTTACCAGCTCAAAGAAGACAGACCATGTAAAGTAGCCATTAAAGGTCTTCATCACTCGATCACGGAAGACGTGCTCAAAACGAAGTTAAACAAGTAAGAGGTTCTAGTCGGGAGCTCCCGACTAGGGGATACCCTGAACCCTCTTATTCCATCACCAAATGCAGCGCGCGCTTATAGATAGAGAGTAGCGGGGAGTTGGCGATAGGTAAAAAATGAAAGATAATCGATATATACATATATACTATTCTAGAAACTACATGTCAAGTTTGGTAACTTTAGCTCTTATTATTTACCAAAATTGATTACAAAACGGGATTTCGATATACATTTTTATCGATTACTTAGGGTTATAGGGTTATAGGTTCTGACATCCTTGCGTTCATACAGACGGACGGACGGACAGACAGACGGACATGGCTAGATCGACTCGGCTATTGATGCTGATCAAGAATATATTTACTTTATGGGGTCGGAGATGCTTTCTTCTTCCTGTTACATACATTTGCACAAAAACATAATACCCCTTTTACCCATTTTTAATGGGTTCAGGGTATAAAAAGGGACATGAAGCAGTTAATATCCACCGCCCCATAAATCGTACCACCAACGAACGCATCAATCTGTTCTTTGTGAACCTCTCCCCAGAAAAAAACGAGATTAAGAATATACAAATTCTGATTGGACGATACGTTCATATTGAGGAAGCATTGAAAAAGCAAGACATTATACAGTGTCGGCACTGCCAGCAATTTGGTAACACAACTAACTTCTGTCGCCAAACATCTCTTTGCATTACCTGTGGTGATGAACACCGATCCGAGGATTTCGTAAGACCATATACGACTAAGGCCACATGCGCAAACTGCGGGCTAGACCACCGGGCTAACTACAAAAGTTGCGCATCGTACCAAAATTACATGAATTTAACTAACAGCAGGATAAAGAAACAAAACTCTGCAAATCAGCCAAAGACGATCGCCTCTCAAAAATGACGTTACATAGGCAGGGTTGACTTCGCCTAATCGTCCCACTAGAGGAACCTTTTCGCAGCAGCACTTTCTGCAGGGTAGGCAACAGGTACAACACATACATGATGCATATTAACGTCAGCTTATCGACGTTCAGCCGATTCAATGGCAGACTAGCCCTGGAGAGATTTATATGCAGGATACTATATGTGTTTCCATTAGATGAGGCCATTAAAGGATTAATGGATATGCGAAAACAAACAAACCATGCAAACCCTAATTTGGGATTTGCTCAACGCCCGTAATAAACAATGAACTCTTTTAAGATAATGGTTTAGAACGCCAATGGCGTTAAAAAAAATGAGCAAAGTTGAATTCTTCGCGCAAAGCAACTGTATTGATATCATACTCATCAGCGAAACCCGACGTCTTGGAAGCTCGACTCCCAAACTCCACGGATATTGCTTCTGTCATGCCAATCATCCAACCGCCACTCATTGCAAATGTGGTGCTGCCATCCTTATTAAAAACAACATACAGAATTGTCCTACTCGACCAGTTAACAGAAACGAGGCTCAAATGGCTGAGAACCGACTTTGCAGACTTTTTAAGAAATCTAGACCGTATGTTCCTTGTCGGCGGTGATTGGAACGCCAAGCACAGGCTCTGGGGTGACCAGCGGTGCAACCAAAGAGGTAAGGAGCTTGCGACATTTGTTCTGTCCTCAAATGTGGACGTGTTAGCTACTGGCTGTCCCACCAGATACCAATGCAGAGATAATAACAACACAAGCTGTCAGGACTCCGCTATCTACAAAAACATTCCTGAATGAAAACTCCACATAGACAGGCGCTTTGATATAAGTTCGGAAACACACTTTTCTCCTGCAGAGAGGCTCATCGGTCGCTACACAAATTTACAAGAATTTAAGAGATGCTTGAATGACTCGATTTACCCCGACATGGAGCTGAATTTAGGTACAGACATTGACGACGCCTTGGATATTTTTACAAGCAAAGTTCGCAGAAGCTCGCCACCCCGTCTCCAGGCCTCTTCAACACATTAACGGTACACTCCCGCTTACCCCTGAGCTGCGTCGCCTCCTGTCGAAGAAACGAAAGCTCCGAAAAATTTTCATCCGCTCGCATCATCCAGTCGACGAGACCAACTGGCACTGGGCAGATCATCACCTCAAGGATGCGTTACGCTTACGCCGTGCTACCTTTTTTGATAATATGCTCGTCAACATAGACTACAGCAACGATGCCCCCTTCACGCTGTGGAAAGCAACCCGAAGCGCTAAACGACAGCCGATTCGGCTAGCCCCACTGAAAGGCGCCAACGGCAGATGGTGTCGGTCAGACGACGAACATTTGCTGCTGACCTCGCCGACCGCTTCAAGCCGCATGAAATAGCCTCACCATTAGGTCTCTGCTTTCGGCTCCTCTTCAGTTGGACCTTCCCATCTCACCATTTACATCGGAGGAAGTCTCTAATATAACAAAGAACCTTAATTGAAAGCTCTCCCTGAGAACGCGCTGCTCTTCCTTTCGATGGTCTTCAACGCGATTTTAAGAGTACAATACTTCCCGTCTTCGTGGAAGTTTGTCATTGTTTCGATGATCCCGAAGCCTGGAAAACCTGATAGTGACCCTGCGTCCTATCGGCCGATAAGTCTTCTGCCTTCGATCTCAAAGGCTTGGGAGGGACTGCTCGCCTCCAGGACGATTGTTGTCGTGGAATCCCGTGGACTCATCCCTGACCAACCATTTTGGATTCCGCGCGGGCCACAGCACTACCGAAAAATTACACCGGGTTACAAACCACATTCTTCAGGCGTTCGATTCGAAAGAATACTGCAACGCAGTCTTCATTGACGTAGAGCAGGCCTTCGACCAGTTATAGTGTAGTGTGCATATGCCATAAAAGAACACCCTACATACAAATATAAAATATGCGGCACTTTGTCGCATACAATAACAATTATACGTTAAACAAGCCCAGAGCAACTTTATACATTTTTATACATGTTTATATTCCGCAGCGCAGTTCACTAGCCTCTATAGCTGACCGTTTTTGCTTACGCTGCACCTCCCACGCTCCGTCTGAGCGCATTTCATTAGCAACATATATGCTCACTAACACAGGCATATGCAAGCTACTCACTCTCCCTCTCTTTGTAGCTGTTAACCAATAACAGCATAAGTATATACATGTATCCATAGCCACATTAAGTGGGCAACATCCCAAAAGTTACAGGCAGAATTCGATTTCCTAAAATCTAGCCTGATAAAAAAGAATTCCATTCACGCCATTCACCACTCCAACAGTAATATATGTAAACAACAAATAATAATACCACCACCGCCATCTCAGATCCCAAAGATGAAACAAACATGGCCTAACGACTGCCCTGACGAATACGACCTGTGCGATAACCGGCACCGGCCACGCCTGACCCCATAGGCCCACGACATCAGCAACAGCCAATCAATAAGCGCGAGTGGCACACCGCCACTGACGTCAACGAGGGAGCATCAGAGTGCCATATCCGGCGACGCCTAGCTGATGCAGCGGACCAGCAGCAGATGCAGCATAACTACACTTTATATTTTTAATTATAAACATACAATTTTTCTAAAATTGAGCAGAATCATTTCTATAAATTATTATAAATAAAGTTAAAGGCGTAGCCTCCAGATCAAAAGCTAATTGTAACATTGTTAATAGTAATAGTAATTATAATGTGCATAAATATGTTTTATAAAATTAACAAACTGCACAACAAATGTTTAAGAAAGAAATACTTAAGCAGGGCTAATGATCTCGACAAAATATAGCAATGTATTAGAAGTATACAATTTAAAAATGTATACAATGAGATATGAATCGAAGAAATAAAACAATGAGATTAAACTAAAAGTGAAATATATATAAAATTGAAAATAAGGAAAAATAAGAAGGTTCTTAAAAATGACACAACAGAAGCAATTAACGAGGTCTATGTTAGAGATGCCTATTTAAAAGAAAGAATTCAGCAATTGGTCTCAACGACCCCAGTAAGCATAAATGAATTAGAAACTTTATATATGTATACATTTCATTTAGATTTTTCACCGTTATTCCTTGTAAAAAACGCAAAAAGGGATAGTATTGACAACCCTTCAGGGTATACAAGTTAGATCGATCATTAAAAAGCATCCAATACTATGAAGCACACTAGACTTCGTAGTATTCAAAAAACCTAAAATATAATGAATAAAATTATTCATCAAACAAATTCGAATAAATGGAATGGCACCAGACAGCTGAAAAAATAAAACTGCATAGATTGAATTTCGACAAATCAAATACGTGCCTAATAAGATCGCATAATTTTGCAACCAACCATAAATAAACATCCTGAGATTCTTGTATATGAATACAATGAAATCAGGAGTTTATTTGAGGAGTAGCAGCATAAACTCACAAGCTTACACAGGGTCCAAACTTCAGACATTTTACAACGTCTAAGGGATAATCTGGTAAGCTTAAACGAAAAGTACAATTTAGCTATGTTTACCGGCATTAAACACCCCGGTAACATTTGATAAGTCACTCTTGACAAACTCAAAGGAAAACGACCAAATAGAAGACATAAAATTAGTAAACATAGCTCAAAGTTTCTAAAATTAGCCTCGTCACTCTTACCAGAGCTCGATGGAAAGGCCAAAAACCTACAAAGTTTTTTGGATGCATTGAATCTAATAGATTCATTAAAAGGCACTCACGAAGAAACTGCAGTAAGCATAATAAAGACTTAACTGAAGAGTCACGCTAGAAATTTGATAAGTAATGAGCAGACAATTTTGCCATTATAAATCAATTGTTCAAAGCAGTAAAGGAGAATCTGTAGACGTCATATCTGCAAAAGATCAAAACATTTGTCAACAGTTGTACGGAAGCAACAGGCCAGGCAAATTCTGTATTGTACTTCCGTCAACGTCAATGTGGAAATAATAGTGGAAACCGAGGTAATTATCGTGGCAGAGGTAATTGTCAGAACAACGGTGCTTGAAATAATAACCAAAGTTATAACAGAAACTATAATAGGGCCCAAGGCCATAACAGAGGAAACTCTACAGGCCGTGGCAACTCGAATCGAGGCCTCAACAATAATGTCCGAGCTACACAACACAATTCGGAAAACTCCGAACGACCTTTGAATACGCAACACTAAAAAAAACTAAGGTTCACACCATCAATCTCAACCTCAGTATATTTGTATCATTTTATCACGTGGCAACAGGTAAAAACTCGTTTTTCTATTAGATACAGTTGCAGGCATTTCAATTTTAAAAGAAAATTCTAATTTTTTCAATAACATACAAAATGACAATAGAATCAATATTCAAGGCATAAGCCAAGAAGTTATAAAATCTAAAGGCTTAACCTCAATTGAACTACAGACAGATCAATACATAATTCAATTGCCAATTAGATTTCAAGCCTAATCTAATCTAAATTTTCCGATTCATGTTCCAACAACGTATAGTTCTGGTAATAAAACAATACTTTTACCAGCAAGATCACAAGTTGTCCGAAAAATCGAACTGTCTTCAAGTGAAGATAGTGTACTAATTCCAAGCCAGGAAATTCAAACTGGTATTTATGTTGCAAACACCGTTGCAACCACACGAAACGCATTTGTCCGATTACTGAACACAACCAGTACCGATCAACTTACTAGTATAAATAATCTAAATTATGAATCACTTTCAAGCAAACAATGGAAGTAAAAAAGAAGAAGTCACGTCTCGACTATCCCAAAATTTTCCACCACAGCTTAAAGCAAAATTAACTGAGTTATGCATTAATTATACAGACATATTCGGACTTGAAACCGAATCTAAATCAACAAATAATTTGTACAAACAAAAATTGAGATTGAAAGATGATGAACCAGTCTACATTAAAAATTATAGAAGTCTTCGAAGAAAAAAAGAAGAAAGCCAAGCCCAAGTACTAAAACTAATTGACGACAAAATTGTCGAACCATCTGTGTCAGAATATTACAGCACCCTTTTATTAGCCCCAAAGAAATCTTATCCTGAATCCAATAAGAAACAAGTAAGAGGTTCTAGTCGGGAGCTCCCGACTAGGGGATACCCTGAACCCTCTTATTCCATCACCAAATGCAGCGCGCGCTTATAGATAGAGAGTAGCGGGGAGTTGGCGATAGGTATAAAATGAAAGATAATCGATATATATACTATTCTAGAAGCTACATGTCAAGTTTGGTAACTCTAGCTCTTATTATTTACCAAAATTGCTTAAAAAACGGAATTTCGATATACATTTTTATCGATTACTTGGAAACGGGGCAAGTTATCGTTTATCGGAAACAAACTCGATCTGCGTAGGAACTAGGAGCACCTACATCTAAAATTTCAGTCTCTAGCTCTTATAGGTTCTGAGATCCTTGCGTTCATACATACGGACGGACGGACGGACGGACGGACGGACGGACGGACGGACGGACGGACAGACAGACGGACATGGCTAGATCGACTTGGCTATTGATGCTGATCAAGAATATATATACTTTATGGGGTCGGAGATGCTTCCTTCTGCCTGTTACATACATTTGGATTTTGCACAAAAACATAATACCCCTTTTACCCATTTTTAATGGGTTCAGGGTATAAAAATGGCGATTGGTAATCGACTATCGACTAAAGGCTAGAAAAAGAAGCCGGTATACATGAGATCAACCAACTCAAATTGGCACCGAGTGAAAAGATATTTGAATTAATTTCAATTGAATCTTTTAAAAAATGGGCAACATACCATTAATATCATTACGAGTAGCGCTACTCAAGCCGGTGACCATAATAGAAAATGAAAAAGATCAAGAAGCGATACTGTTTACATATCATGACTATACAAGGTGGTCATACTGGCATTTCAAGAACGCTGGTTAAAATAAAAAGACACTACTACTGGAAATATATGAAACGTCATATAGCCAAATACATCCGTAGATGTCCTAAATGCCAAAAGTCGAAAACGACGACCCGCACAATCCTGAAGACGTTCATTTCGGACAAGGGAACTGAATATAAAAATTCTATTATTAATAACATGTGCAAATACCTATAGATAGACAATTTAACGTCTACAGCACACCACCACCAGACAGTTGGAACAGTAGAAAGAAGTCATAGAACTTTTAACGAGTACATACGTTCCTATATATCGGTTGATAAAACTGATTGGGATGTATGGCTCCAATATTTTGTTAACTGTTTCAACACGACCCCCTCTTGCCAAAATAATTTAATAAAATAGATAATATTGACCCTATATATTATATAGATGATTACAAATGATGATTACAAACACGCATATAAAAGAGCTAGGATAATGTTAGAAAAGCATAACGAAAAAAATAAAGAATTTTATGATAATAAGGTTATCGACTTTAAACTAAAAGTAGGAGATAAAATAGAACCAGTTTATTTAGGCCCCTATGAAGTAATAGGAATAGAAGATAGAAATAACATTACAATAAAAGGTAAGGTAAAAAACAGAAAGTTTATAAGGATGGGTTAAAAATTTTTACTTCATAATCATTTTAGTGTGGCCATGCATAAGAATATTCATATTATTATTTTTTGTATAATTCTTATTATAATTAACTTGAATAATACATATACATTTTTACATTTTAAATTTAAAATAAAAATAAATATCCAAACGGCCTGATTCAGCCAAAACGAAACAAAAACAAGTTAGAGGTTCTAGTCGGTAGCTCCTGACTAGGGAATACCCTGGACCCTCTTAATGAAATTTTCTACAGTATATCTTATTGTACCTTAGAATATTTGTGTATTCTCAAAAAGCCAATTGCATTTAAATTGTGGCTAAAATTGGTTGGCTATACAAGTTGGGTTATTAACTTGATTTATAGCTCTGGGGTGGTAGCGGGGAGGTGGCGATAGGTATAAAATGAAAGATACTTGATATATATATAATATTCTAGAAGCAACATATCTTAAAGGTTCTGAGATCCTTGCGTTCATACATACGGACGGACAGACAGACGACTCGGCTATTGATGCTGATTAAGAATATATATACTTTACTGCCTGTTACATCCATTTACATTTTGCACAAATATAATATACCCTTTTTACCCATTTTCAATGGGTCCAGGGTATAAAAAAGTCGCGCGTCAGACGCGTGCCAATAATGATATTTTCTTTTGCGCCCGTGATCTGCCCATTCACACACATTTGTGTGTGTGTGTTGAAAATCAGAAATCCCTAAATATAGTCAAATTTGCATCGGACAGGCAGGCAGGCACCAACAGGCACAAAAACTTCTAAATGCACACATGCCAACGCTTAGATACCCTTTCCAATAATAACGAGGTAAAATGCAAGAATTTCGTATCGACGTGGCAAACCATTTCATTATTTCATAACACTCGTCCCTTCAAAACGGAAGAAATGCCTCCGACATGTGAGAAAATTAAAATTGTGCGTAAATTTGCTTGTGCGGGCACATACACACACAATCATTTAAACGGTACCTACCCATCAAGAGAGCACTGAGAGTAAGTGCGAGCAAGATAAAAATAAACAACTAGGCCGTTTTATCACACAAATCATATGAAAGAGAATAAGACACAGCAGTTTCCTGTAGTGTACTCTTTTTTGGACCAGATGACACCGATTTTGTATGCCTTTTTGCTTCTACGTCACGTACCATCTATATGATGCTTGGTTAGTGGTAGTGTAATGGCCATCGCAGGCTACAGCCTAAATCGATTACTGCTTCTTTTGAGCACATTTGAAGAGAGAGTGTCGGTGTCTCCTACCGACACGATTTAGTATATCATTATAATCACATATATCATAGCATTAATCTAATGATAATATTTATTAATGTATCAGTCAACCTCCTTAAAACTGTCTAATAATTTTAAATAAGCAGCATTTAGGTTAGGCCTAAGCCTAAAACGTATGTATGTGTGAGAAAAGATATACATACGTCTTGGAAGCTCGACTCCCAAACTCCACGGATATTGCTTCTGTCCTGCCAATCATCCAACCGCTCATTGCAAATGTGGTGCTGCCATCCTTATTAAAAACAACATACAGAATTGTCCTACTCGACCAGTTAACAGAAACGAGGTTCAAATGGCCTCAGCTATACTCAATACGGGCCTCGGCAATTTCGAGGTGTGCTCTATTTACTGCCCTCCAACCTTCACTTGGCTGAGAACCGACTTTGCAGACTTATTAAGAGATCTAGACCGTATGTTCCTTGTCGGCGGTGATTGGAATGCCAAGCACAGGCTCTGGGGTGACTAGCGGTGCAACCAAAGAGGTAAAGAGCTTGCGACATTTGTCCTATCCTCAAATACCAATGCAGAGATAATAACAACACAAGCTGTCTGGACTTCGCTATCTACAAAAACATTCCTCAATGAAAGCTCCACATAGACAGGCGCTTTGATATGAGTTCGGAAACACACTTTTCTCCTGCAGAGAGGCTCATCGGTCGCTACACAAATTTACAAGAATTTCAGAGATGCTTGAATGACTCGATTTACCCCGACATGGAGCTGAATTTAGGTACAGACATTGACGACGCCTTGGATATTTTTGCAAGCAAAGCTCGCAGAGCCGCTCTTGAAGCTCGCCACCATCAATCTCAACCTCAGTATATTTGTATCATTTTATCACGTGGCAACAGGTAAAAACTCGTTTTTCTATTAGATACAGTTGCAGGCATTTCAATTTTAAAAGAAAATTCTAATTTTTTCAATAACATACAAAATGACAATAGAATCAATATTCAAGGCATAAGCCAAGAAGTTATAAAATCTAAAGGCTTAACCTCAATTGAACTACAGACAGATCAATACATAATTCAATTGCCAATTAGATTTCAAGCCGACAGAAGATTGGCTTATAATCAGACCCAATAATCTAAATTTTCCGATTCATGTTCCAACAACGTATAGTTCTGGTAATAAAACAATACTTTTACCAGCAAGATCACAAGTTGTCCGAAAAATCGAACTGTCTTCAAGTGAAGATAGTGTACTAATTCCAAGCCAGGAAATTCAAACTGGTATTTATGTTGCAAACACCGTTGCAACCACACGAAACGCATTTGTCCGATTACTGAACACAACCAGTACCGATCAACTTACTAGTATAAATAATCTAAATTATGAATCACTTTCGAGCCACGAAGTGGTTCAAGCAAACAATGGAAGTAAAAAAGAAGAAGTCACGTCTCGACTATCCCAAAATTTTCCACCACAGCTTAAAGCAAAATTAACTGAGTTATGCATTAATTATACAGACATATTCGGACTTGAAACCGAATCTAAATCAACAAATAATTTGTACAAACAAATGTTGAGATTGAAAGATGATGAGCCAGTCTACATTAAAAATTATAGAAGTCTTCGAAGAAAAAAAAGAAGAAAGCCAAGCCCAAGTACTAAAACTAATTGACGACAAAATTGTCGAACCATCTGTGTCAGAATATTACAGCACCCTTTTATTAGCCCCAAAGAAATCTTATCCTGAATCCAATAAGAAACAAGTAAGAGGTTCTAGTCGGGAGCTCCCGACTAGGGGATACCCTGAACCCTCTTATTCCATCACCAAATGCAGCGCGCGCTTATAGATAGAGAGTAGCGGGGAGTTGGCGATAGGTATAAAATGAAAGATAATCGATATATATACTATTCTAGAAGCTACATGTCAAGTTTGGTAACTCTAGCTCTTATTATTTACCAAAATTGCTTAAAAAACGGAATTTCGATATACATTTTTATCGATTACTTGGAAACGGGGCAAGTTATCGTTTATCGGAAACAAACTCGATCTGCGTAGGAACTAGGAGCACCTACATCTAAAATTTCAGTCTCTAGCTCTTATAGGTTCTGAGATCCTTGCGTTCATACATACGGACGGACGGACGGACAGACAGACGGCCATGGCTAGATCGACTCGGCTATTGATGCTGATCAAGAAACTCCACGACTCCCAAACTCCACGGATATTGCTTCTGTCCTGCCAATCATCCAACCGCCACTCATTGCAAATGTGGTGCTGCCATCCTTATTAAAAACAACATACAGAATTGTCCTACTCGACCAGTTAACAGAAACGAGGTTCAAATGGCCTCAGCTATACTCAATACGGGCCTCGGCAATTTCGAGGTGTGCTCTATTTACTGCCCTCCAACCTTCACTTGGCTGAGAACCGACTTTGCAGACTTATTATGAGATCTAGACCGTATGTTCCTTGTCGGCGATGATTGGAACGCCAAGCACAGGCTCTGGGGTGACTAGCGGTGCAACCAAAGAGGTAAAGAGCTTGCGACATTTGTCCTATCCTCAAATACCAATGCAAAGATAATAACAACACAAGCTGTCTGGACTTCGCTATCTACAAAAACATTCCTCAATGAAAGCTCCACATAGACAGGCGCTTTGATATGAGTTCGGAAACACACTTTTCTCCTGCAGAGAGGCTCATCGGTCGCTACACAAATTTACAAGAATTTAAGAGATGCTTGAATGACTCGATTTACCCCGACATGGAGCTGAATTTAGGTACAGACATTGACGACGCCTTGGATATTTTTGCAAGCAAAGCTCGCAGAGCCGCTCTTGAAGCTCGCCACCATCAATCTCAACCTCAGTATATTTGTATCATTTTATCACGTGGCAACAGGTAAAAACTCGTTTTTCTATTAGATACAGTTGCAGGCATTTCAATTTTAAAAGAAAATTCTAATTTTTTCAATAACATACAAAATGACAATAGAATCAATATTCAAGGCATAAGCCAAGAAGTTATAAAATCTAAAGGCTTAACCTCAATTGAACTACAGACAGATCAATACATAATTCAATTGCCAATTAGATTTCAAGCCGACAGAAGATTGGCTTATAATCAGACCCAATAATCTAAATTTTCCGATTCATGTTCCAACAACGTATAGTTCTGGTAATAAAACAATACTTTTACCAGCAAGATCACAAGTTGTCCGAAAAATCGAACTGTCTTCAAGTGAAGATAGTGTACTAATTCCAAGCCAGGAAATTCAAACTGGTATTTATGTTGCAAACACCGTTGCAACCACACGAAACGCATTTGTCCGATTACTGAACACAACCAGTACCGATCAACTTACTAGTATAAATAATCTAAATTATGAATCACTTTCGAGCCACGAAGTGGTTCAAGCAAACAATGGAAGTAAAAAAGAAGAAGTCACGTCTCGACTATCCCAAAATTTTCCACCACAGCTTAAAGCAAAATTAACTGAGTTATGCATTAATTATACAGACATATTCGGACTTGAAACCGAATCTAAATCAACAAATAATTTGTACAAACAAATGTTGAGATTGAAAGATGATGAGCCAGTCTACATTAAAAATTATAGAAGTCTTCGAAGAAAAAAAGAAGAAAGCCAAGCCCAAGTACTAAAACTAATTGACGACAAAATTGTCGAACCATCTGTGTCAGAATATTACAGCACCCTTTTATTAGCCCCAAAGAAATCTTATCCTGAATCCAATAAGAAACAAGTAAGAGGTTCTAGTCGGGAGCTCCCGACTAGGGGATACCCTGAACCCTCTTATTCCATCACCAAATGCAGCGCGCGCTTATAGATAGAGAGTAGCGGGGAGTTGGCGATAGGTATAAAATGAAAGATAATCGATATATATACTATTCTAGAAGCTACATGTCAAGTTTGGTAACTCTATTATTTACCAAAATTGCTTAAAAAACGGAATTTCGATATACATTTTTATCGATTACTTGGAAACGGGGCAAGTTATCGTTTATCGGAAACAAACTCGATCTGCGTAGGAACTAGGAGCACCTACATCTAAAATTTCAGTCTCTAGCTCTTATAGGTTCTGAGATCCTTGCGTTCATACATACGGACGGACGGACGGACAGACAGACGGCCATGGCTAGATCGACTCGGCTATTGATGCTGATCAAGAAACTCCACGACTTCCAAACTCCACGGATATTGCTTCTGTCCTGCCAATCATCCAACCGCCACTCATTGCAAATGTGGTGCTGCCATCCTTATTAAAAACAACATACAGAATTGTCCTACTCGACCAGTTAACAGAAACGAGGTTCAAATGGCCTCAGCTATACTCAATACGGGCCTCGGCAATTTCGAGGTGTGCTCTATTTACTGCCCTCCAACCTTCACTTGGCTGAGAACCGACTTTGCAGACTTATTATGAGATCTAGACCGTATGTTCCTTGTCGGCGATGATTGGAACGCCAAGCACAGGCTCTGGGGTGACTAGCGGTGCAACCAAAGAGGTAAAGAGCTTGCGACATTTGTCCTATCCTCAAATACCAATGCAAAGATAATAACAACACAAGCTGTCTGGACTTCGCTATCTACAAAAACATTCCTCAATGAAAGCTCCACATAGACAGGCGCTTTGATATGAGTTCGGAAACACACTTTTCTCCTGCAGAGAGGCTCATCGGTCGCTACACAAATTTACAAGAATTTAAGAGATGCTTGAATGACTCGATTTACCCCGACATGGAGCTGAATTTAGGTACAGACATTGACGACGCCTTGGATATTTTTGCAAGCAAAGCTCGCAGAGCCGCTCTTGAAGCTCGCCACCCCGTCTCCAGGCCTCTTCAAGACATTAACGGTACTCTCCCGCTTATCCCTGAGCTGCGTCGGCTCCTGTCGAAGAAACGAAAGCTCCGAAAAATTTTCATCCGCTCGCAGCATCCAGTCGACAAGACCAACTGGCACAGGGCAGATCATCACCTCAAGGATGCGTTATGCTTACGCCGTGCTACCTTTTTTGATAATATGCTCGTCAACATGGACTCCAGCAACGATGCCCCCTTCACGCTGTGGAAAGCAACCCGAAGCGCTAAACGCCAGTCGATTCGGCAAGCTCCACTGAAAGGCGCCAACGGCAGATGGTGTCGGTCAGACGACTCACCTCGCCGACCGCTTCAAGCCGCATGAAATAGCCTCACCATTAGGTCTCTGCTTTCGGCTCCTCTACACTTGGACCTCCCCATCTCACCAATTACCTCGGCGGAAGTCTCTAACACGACTTGGTCTGCAACAGAACATTGAAAGCTCTTCCTGAGAACGCGCTGCTCTTCCTTTCGATGGTCTTTAACGCGAATTTAAGAGTACAATACTTCCCGTCTTCGTGGAAGTTTGCCATTGTTTCGATGATCCCGAAGCCTGGAAAGCCTGATAATGACCCTGCGTCCTATCGGCCGATAAGTCTTCTGCCTTCGATCTCAAAGGCTTGGGAGCGACTGCTCGCCTCCAGGACGATGGTTGTCGTGGAATCCCGTGGACTCATCCCTGACCAACAATTTGGATTCCGAGCGGGCCACAGCACTAACGAAAAATTACACCGGGTTACCAACCACATTCTTTAGGCGTTCGATTCGAAAGAGTACTGCAACGCAGTCATCATTGACAAAGAGCGGGCCTTCGACCAGATATGGTGTAGTGTGTATATGCCTTAAAAGAACACCCTACATACAAATATAAAGTATGTGGCACTTTGGCGCATACAATAACAACAAGTAAGAGGTTCTAGTCGGGAGCTCCCGACTAGGGGATACCCTGAACCCTCATATTCCAACTCCAAATGCAGCGCGCGCTTATAGATAAAGAGTAGCGGGGAGGTGGCGATAGGTATAAAATGAAAGATAATCGATATATATATACTTTTCTAGAAGCTACATGTCAAGTTTGGTGACTCTAGCTCTTATTATTTACCAAAATTGCTTAAAAAACGGGATTTCGATATACATTTTTATCGATTACTTGGAAACGGGGCAAGTTATCGATTATCGGAAACAAACTCGATCTGCGAAGGAACTAGGAGCACCTACATCTTAAATCTCTTATATCTCTTACATCTCTAGCTCTTATAGGTTCTGAGATCCTTGCGTTCATACATACGGACGGACGGACGGACGGACGGACGGACGGACGGACAGACAGACGGACATGGCTAGATCGACTCGGCTATTAATGCTGATCAAGAATATATATACTTTATGGGGTCGGAGATGCTTCCTTCTGCCTGTTACATACATTTGCATTTTGCGGCAGATGGTGTCGGTCGACGACGAACATTTGCTGCTCACCTCGCCGACCGTTTCAAGCCACATGAAATAGCCTCACCATTAGGCCTCTGCTTTCGGCTCCTCTTCAGTTGGACCTCCCCATCTCACCATTTACCTCGGCGGAAGTCTCTAACAAGACTTGGTCTGCAACAGAACATTGAAAGCTCTTCCTGAGAACGCGCTGCTCTTCCTTTCGATGGTCTTCAACGCGATTTTAAGAGTACAATACTTCCCGTCTTCGTGGAAGTTTGTCATTGTTTCGATGATCCCCAAGCCTGGAAAACCTGATAGTGACCCTGCGTCCTATCGGCCGATAAGTCTTCTGCCTTCGATCTCAAAGGCTTGGGAGCGACTGCTCGCCTCCAGGACGATGGTTGTCGTGGAATCCCGTGGACTCATCCCTGACCAACAATTTGGATTCCGCGCGGGCCACAGCACTAACGAAAAATTACACCGGGTTACAAGCCACATTCTTCAGGCGTTTGATTCGAAAGAGTACTGCAACGCAGCCATCATTGACATAGAGCGCGCCTTCGACCAGATATGGTGTAGTGTGTATATGCCTTAAAAGAACACCCTACATACAAATATAAATTATGTGGCACTTTGACGCATACAATAACAATTATACGTTAAACAAGCCCAGAGCCACTTTATATATTGGCTCTGGCTCATTTTACGCAGCGCAGTTCACTAGCCTCCATAGCTGACCGTTTATGCTTACGCTGCACCTCCCACGCTCCGTCTGAGCGCATTTCATGAGCAACATATATGCTCACTAACTCAGGCATATGCAAGCTACTCACTCACACTCTCTTTGTAGCTGTTAACCAATAACAACATAAGTATATACATGTATTCATAGGCTAGGTGAATTATATTTACTTTGAATAAAGACATTCTTAAAAACAAAGTCAACCAGCACTGACGTGCTTCTGTTGCATTGAAATATATTTTATACATGGCGACCGTGACATGGTCACGATTCCCTGCCTGGAGGCAGTAGAATAACAAGACAAGAAAATAAATAAATCCCTGCCTGGAGGCAGTAGAATACAAAGACAAGAGGATAAATAAATCCCTGCCTGGAGGCAGATGACGAGGATCGTGGACCGGAACACGACAAATTACTGAGTGAGTAGAGTGCGCCAATGGGAAAACACAGGGGTGTTCGGAAAAATAAAATAAATAAAAGAATGGCCCACATTAAGTCGGCAACATCTCAAAAGTTACAGGCTTAATTAGATTACCTAAGATCTAGCCTGATAAAAAAGAATTCCATTGACGCAACTCACCACTCCATCAGTAATATATGTAAACAACAAACAATAATACAACCACAGCCGTCTCAGATCCCAAAGATGAAACAAACATGCCCTAACGACTGCCCTGGACCTCTCTTCAGTGGAGCATGCAACTCAACGTGCATGACGAATACGACCTGTGCGATGACCGGCACCGGCCACGCCTGACCCCATAGGCCCACGACATCAGCAGCACCCAATCAATAAGCGCGAGTGGCACACCGCCACTGACGTCAACGAGGCAGCATCAGTGTGCCATATCCGGCGACGCCTAGCTGATGCAGCGGACCAGCAGCAGATGCTGCATAACTACACTTTATATTTTTAATTATAAACATACAATTTTTGTAAAATTGAGCAGAATCATTTCTGCCCGATTAGAAGCATAGCCCGTAAAGCTATACAAAACGATAGGTAGGATCCTTTAAAAACCATAATTATCCTATGTAAGAGAATAACAAAATAAGTAAAACAGAATTTCAATCGCAAAATAAGCCATATATATATGGCATAAGATCCTCAATAAACTTAGAAAACAGACTCAAAATCGGTTTAGTAGATACCAAGACAGTGGACTCCACCGCTAATGTTATAAATAAAGTTGAAGTCGAGCCTCCAGATCAGAAGCTTATTGAAATATTGTTAAAAATAATAGTAATTATAATGTGCATAAATATGTTTTATAAAATTTACAAACACAACAAATGTTTAAGAAAGAAATACTTAAGCAGGGCTAATGATCTCGACAAAATATAGCAATGTACTAGAACTATACAATTTAAAAATGTATACAATGAGATATGAAACGAATAAATAAAACAATGAGATTAAACTAAAAGTGAAATATATAAAACTGAAAAAAAAGGAAAAATAAGAAGGTTCTTAAAAATGGACACAATAGAAGCAATTAGCCAGGTCTATGTTAGAGATACCTATTTTAAAGAAAGAATTCAGCAATTGGTCTCAACGACCCCTGTAAGCATAAATGAATTAGAAACTTTATATATGTATACATTTCATTTAGATTTTTCACCGTTATTCCCTTGTAAAAAAACGCAAAAAGGAATAGTATTGACAACCCTTCCGGGTATACAAGTTAGATCGATCATTAAAAAGCATCCAATACTAGGAAGAACACTAGACTTCGTAGTATTCAAGAAACCTAAAATATAATGAATAAAATTATTCCTCAAACGAATTCCCATAAATGGAATGGCACCAGATAGCTGAAAAAATAAAGCTGCATAGATCGACAAATCAAATACGTGCCTAATAAGATCGCATAATTTTGCAACCAACCATAAATAAACACACTGAGATTCTTGTATATGAATACAATGAAATCAGAAGTTTAATTGAAGAATAGCAGCATAAACTCACAAGCTTACACAGGGTCCAAACTTCAGACATTTTACAACGTCTAAGGAATAATCTGGTAAGCTTAAACGAAAAGTACAATTTAGCTATGTTTACCATCGGCATTTAACACCCCGGTAACATTTGATAAGTCACTCTTGCCAAACTCAAAGGAAAACGACCAAATAGAAGACATAAAATTAGTAAACATGGCTCAAAGTTTCTAAAATTAGCCTCGTCAGTCTTACCAGAGCTCGATGGAAAGGCCGAAAACCTACAAAGTTTTTTGGATGCATTGAATCTAATAGATTCATTAAAAGGCACTCACGAAGAAACTGCAGTAAGCATAATAAAGACTTAACTGAAGAGCCACGCTAGAAATTTGATAAGTAATGAGCAGACAATTTTTTCCATTATAAATCAATTTTCCAAAGCAGTAAAGGAGAATCTGTAGACGTCATATCTGCAAAACTTCTTAATCTGCAGCAAAAGATTAAAACGGCTAATCAATGTACCCAAGAGGTGCAAAAATTGACCCAGGTTCTTGAAGGTGCGTATATCAGTGATGGTTTAAGCCCGGATCTAGCCAACAGATACAGTTTGACATTAGCTGTAAAGGCCATGACGCAAAATTGCGCAATTGACAGAGTAAAACTGATCATGCAAGCAGGCACATTCAGCACCATGAATGATGCCATTTCAAAATTTGACAACAGTTGTACGGAAGCAACCGGCCAGGCAAATTCTGTATTGTACTCCCGTCAACGACAATGTGGAAATAATAGAGGAAACCGAGGTAAATATCGTGCCAGAGGTAATTATCAGAACAACGGTGCTAGAAATAATAACCAAAGTTATAACAGAAACTATAATAGGGCACACGGCCATAACAGAGGAAACTCTACAGGCCGTGGCAGCTCGAATCGAGGTCTCAACAATAATGTCCGAGATACACAACACAATTCGGAAAACTCCGAAACGACCTTTAGATACGCAACACTAAACAAGTAAGAGGTTCTAGTCGGGAGCTCCCAACTAGGGGATACCCTGAACCCTCATATTCCAACACCAAATGCACCTCGCGCTAATAGATAGAGAGTAGCGGGGAGGTGGCGATAGGTATAAAATGAAAGATACTTGATATTTATATACTTTTCTAGAAGCTACTTGTCAAGTTTGGTGACTCTAGCTCTTATTATTTACAAAAATTGCTTAAAAAACAGAATTTCAATATACATTTTTATCGATTACTTTGAAACGAAGTAAGTTATCGATTATCGGAAACTCGACCTGCGCAGGCATTAGGAGCACCTACATCTAAAATTTCAAGTCTCTAGCTCTTATAGGTTTTGAGATCCTTGCGTTCATACATACGGACGGACGGACGGACGGACGGACAGACAGACGGACATGGCTAGATCGACTCGGCTATTGATGCTGATCAAGAAAATATATACTTTATGGGGTCGGAGATGCTTCCTTCTGCCTGTTACATACATTTGCATTTTGCACAAATGCAATATACCCTTTTTACCCTCTTTCAATGGGTTCAGGGTATCAAAATGGCGATTGGTAATCGACTATCGTCAAATTAACAAAAAGCTGCTAGCTGATAAGTTCACACTACCTAGAATTGATGATATTTTAGATCAACTAGGTAGAGCGAAATATTTCTCATGCCTTGACTTAATGTCAAGTTTTCACCAAATTGAACTTGACAATAATTCAAGAGATATAACGTATTTTTCGACGAGCAATAGCTCCTATCTCTTCACGCGGTAACCATTTGGTTTAAAAATAGCGCCGAATTCATTTCAGAGAATGATGACTATAGCATTCTCTGGACTTGAACCTTCGCAAGCATTCCTTTATATGGATGACCTAATAGTAATTGGTTGTTCCGAAAGACATATGGTTAAAACCTTACTGATGTGTTTGACATATGCAGGAAATACAACTTAAAGGTACATCCTGAAAAATGTTTAGTTTTTATGCATGAAGTCACATTTCTGGGACACAAATGCACAGACAAAGGAATCTATCCAGTCCCACATGATGCGGACAGCGCTAGACGTTCTGTTGCATTTTGCAACTATTATAGACGATTTTTTTAAAAATGTCGCCGACCATGCACGGCACATCACTAGACTAAATAAAAAGAATGTTCCATTTGAATGGACGGATGAATGTCAAAATGCGTTTTTATACCCTGAACCCATTAAAAATGAGTAAAAGGGGTATTATGTTTTTGTGCAAAATCCAAATGTATGTAACAGGCAGAAGGAAGCATCTCCGACCCCATAAAGTATATATATTCTTGATCAGCATCAATAGCCGAGTCGATCTAGCCATGTCCGTCTGTCTGTCCGTCCGTCCGTCCGTCCGTCCGTATGTATGAACGCAAGGATCTCAGAACCTATAAGAGCTAGAGACTGAAATTTTAGATGTAGGTGCTCCTAGTTCCTACGCAGATCGAGTTTGTTTCCGATAATCGATAACTTGCCCCGTTTCCAAGTAATCGATAAAAATGTATATCGAAATCCTGTTTTTTAAGCAATTTTGGTAAATAATAAGAGCTAGAGTCACCAAACTTGACATGTAGCTTCTAGAAAAGTATATATATATCGATTATCTTTCATTTTATACCTATCGCCACCTCCCCGCTACTCTCTATCTATAAGCGCGCGCTGCATTTGGTGTTGGAATATGAGGGTTCAGGGTATCCCCTAGTCGGGAGCTCCCGACTAGACCCTCTTACTTGTTATACTTAAAATCTCAACCTTTTAAACCGACTCTGTTGCAATACCCAGAGTTCCCAAAAGAATTTTGTATAATATCGGATGCGACTAAGCAAGCGCATCGAGCGGTTTTAACTCAAAACCACAACGGACTTCAATTTCCAGTTGCATACGCATCCAGATCATTTACCAAGGGAGTAAGTAACAAGAGTACGAACAGGAACAGGAACTAGCAGCAATTCATTGGGCAATAACACATTTCAGACCATATATTTATGGTAGACCTTTCACTGATCATAGATCATTTACATATTTATTTTCAATTGTCAATCCAAGTTCCAAATTAACACGTATGACGCTTGAGTTATAGGAATTTAATTTTACGGTAGAGTATTTAAAGGGTAAAGATAACCATGTAGCTGATGCGTTATCAAGAATAACCCTCAAAGAACTAAAAGATTTACAAGTTAAAGTACTGAAAGTTACTACCAGGCACCAAAGTAAACAGAAAAACTCCTGCGCAGGAAAAGATCAGGTAGAGTTGCCTATGGAAACTCTTGAGAACGCTTCTAAGCCCAACGTATATGAAGTCATTTGTAATGACGAAGTACGAAAAGGCCTTGCTTATATTAAATAATATATGTTTCTTCAAACATGGAAGAAAAATTATAGCAAGAATTGATGTTAGCGATCTGTACACCAATGGAACATTTGACTTAGGTCAGTTTTTCCAAAGGCTTGAAAAAGAAGCTGGTATACATGAGATCAGCCAACTCAAACTGGCACCGAGCGAAAAGATATTTGAATTATTTTCAATTGAATCTTTTAAAAATATGGGCAACATACCATTAAAATCATTACGAGTAGCGCTACTCAAGCCGGTAACGATAATAGAAAATGAAAAAGATCAAGAAGTGATACTGTTTACATATCATGACTATACAAGGAGGTCATACTGGCATTTCAAGAACGCTAGCTAAAATAAAAAGATACTACTACTGGAAAAATATGACACGTCATATAACCAAATACTTCCGTATATGTCCTAAATGCCAAAAGTCGAAAACGACGACTCACACAATCCTGAAGAAGTTTATTTCGGACATGGAAACTGAATATAAAAATTCTTTTATTAATGACATGTACAAATACCTAAAGATAGACAATTTATCGTCTACAGCACACCATCACCAGACGAACCAACGAATATATACGTTCCTATATATCGGTTGATAAAACTGATTGGGACCCCCTCTTGCCAAAATAATTTAATAAAATAGATTATATTGACTTGATTATATATTATATATTTGATTACAAATGATGATTACAAACAATGCTTAGACTAGAACACGCATATAAAAGAGCTAGGATAATGTTAGAAAAACATAAGGCAAAAAATAAAGAATATTATGATAATAAGGTTATAGACTTTAAATTAAGAGAAGGAGATAAGGTTTTATTAGGAAACGATACTGGCCTTAAATTAGAACCAGTTTATTTAGGCCCCTATGAAGTAATAGGAATAGAAGATAGAGATAACATTACAATAAAAGATAAGGTAAAAAACAGAAAGTCTATAAGGATAGGTAACAAATTTTTACTTCATAATCATTTTAGTATGGCCATGCAAAGAAGAATATTCATATTATTATTTTTTGTATTATTCCTATTATTATTAACTTGAGTAATATCATATCGTAATGCGCGCGCTACTTAGTTTAATATTATAATCACATATATAATAGCATTAATCTATTGATAATATTTATTAATGCATCGGTCAACCTCCTGAAGACTGTCTAATAATTAAAAATAAGCAGCATTATAAATAATTAAAATCATGTAACTATAATAAATATTTACGAAATGAAATTCTCAAATTACGCACGCAGATTTATAGCAACAGTGTTGAAAAATTCCACTACGTGGTCTTCGACTACTTGCGGGAAGAAAATAATGTGTACATACACACATATGTATGTAAATTATTATAATGTATATACGTATGTGTATATGCACTGGCCCCTAGGCAACTGCCCAAAAATTACAAGAAAAGGTTGACTTTCTTAAGTCAAGCCGTAAACAAAGAAAGCCAATAACTCCAGCTCACTCAGAAATAAAGAAAATTAAAACTGAATTTAATAGAGCAACACCTCCTCCCCCCAAAGAACTACCGAAAAAAAAAAACAAAAAAAGTGCCCGAGAGATTGCCCAGGGCCATTGGAAAGCGCATTTTGTCAAGCTACATGCGCGAGGAAAACCTGTGCGATGACCGGCACCGGTACCGCCTGAGCTCATAGGCCCAGGATAACAGCAGATGAGTCAACAAGCGTGTAGGGCAGGCCGCCTTGTACGCCTACGAAGGAGCATCAGCGAGCGAACCGGCGACGACCAGCTGATGCAGCGAAGAAGGAAGACACACAGCAGACGAAGCAGCATTATCTAAAAAAACATTACAATTTTTTTATAAATTGTAATGACGCCCACTGTGCTGTGTGCGTCAAGGTAGAGTACAACCTAAACAAGTAAGAGGTTCTAGTCGGGAGCTCCCGACTAGGGGATACCCTGAACCCTCATATTTCAACACCAAATGCAGCGCGCGCTTATAGATAGAGAGTAGCGGGGAGGTGGCGATAGGTATAAAATGAAAGATAATCGATATATATATACTTTTCTAGAAGCTACATGTCAAGTTTGGTGACTCTAGCTCTTATTATTTACCAAAATTGCTTAAAAAACAGGATTTCGATATACATTTTGATCGATTACTTGGAAACGGGGCAAATTATCGTTTATCGGAAACAAACTCGATCTGCGTAGGAACTAGGAGCACATACATCTAAAATTTCAGTCGCAGCTCTTATAGGTTCTGAGATCCTTGCGTTCATACATACGGACGGACGGACGGACGGACGGACAGACAGACGGACATGGCTAGATCGACTCGGCTATTAATGCTGATCAAGAATATATATACTTTATGGGGTCGGAGATACTTCCTTCTGCCTGTTACATACATTTGGATTTTGCACAAAAACATAATACCCCTTTTACCCATTTTTAATGGGTTCAGGGTTTAAAAATACTAAACGCAAAAATATTATTAAAACAAGTAATAGGTTCTAGTCGGGAGCTCCCGACTAGGGGATACCCTGAATCCTCTTATTCCAACACCAAATGCAGCGCGCGCTTATAGATAGAGAGTAGCGGGGAGGTGGCGATAGGTGAAAAATTAAAGATAATCGATATATATATACTTTTATAGAAGCTACATGTCAAGTTTGGTGACTCTAGCTCTTATTATTTACCAAAATTGCTTAAAAAACAGGATTTTGATATACATGTTTATCGATTACTTGGAAACGGGGCAAGTTATCGATTATCGGAAACAAACTCGATCTGCGTAGGAACTAGGAGCACCTACATCTAAAATTTCAAGTCTCTAGCTCTTATAGGTTCTGAGATCCTTGCGTTCATACATACGGACGGACAGTCTGACGGACATGGCTAGATCGACTTGGCTATTGATGCTGATCAAGAATATATATACTTTATGGGGTCGGAGATGCTCCCTTCTGCCTGTTACATACATTTGGATTTTGCACAAAAACATAATACCCCTTTTACCCATTTTTAATGGGTTCAGGGTTTAAAAATACTAAACGCAAAAATATTATTAAAACAAGTAAGAGGTTCTAGTCGGGAGCTCCCGACTAGGGGATACCCTGAACCCTCATATTCCAACACCAAATGCAGCGCGCGCTTATAGATAGAGAGTAGCGGGGATGTGGCGATAGGTATAAAATGAAAGATAATCGATATATATATACTTTTCTAGAAGCTACATGCCAAGTTTGGTAACTCTAGCTCTTATTATTTACCAAAATTGCTTAAAAAACAGGATTTCGATATACATTTTTATCGATTACTTGGAAACGGGGCAAATTATCGTTTATCGGAAACAAACTCGATCTGCGTAGGAACTAGGAGCACATACATCTAAAATTTCAGTCTCAGCTCTTATAGGTTCTGAGATCCTTGCGTTCATACATACGGACGGACGGACGGACGGACGGACAGACAGACGGACATGGCTAGATCGACTCGGCTATTAATGCTGATCAAGAATATATATACTTTATGGGGTCGGAGATACTTCCTTCTGCCTGTTACATACATTTGGATTTTGCACAAAAACATAATACCCCTTTTACCCATTTTTAATGGGTTCAGGGTTTAAAAATACTAAACGCAAAAATATTATTAAAACAAGTAAGAGGTTCTAGTCGGGAGCTCCCGACTAGGGGATACCCTGAACCCTCTTATTCCAACACCAAATGCAGCGCGCGCTTATAGATAGAGAGTAGCGGGGAGGTGGCGATAGGTATAAAATTAAAGATAATCGATATATATATACTTTTATAGAAGCTACATGTCAAGTTTGGTGACTCTAGCTCTTATTATTTACCAAAATTGCTTAAAAAACAGGATTTTGATATACATGTTTTTCGATTACTTGGAAACGGGGCAAGTTATCGATTATCGGAAACAAACTCGATCTGCGTAGGAACTAGGAGCACCTACATCTAAAATTTCAAGTCTCTAGCTCTTATAGGTTCTGAGATCCTTGCGTTCATACATACGGACGGACGGACGGACGGACGGACGGACGGACGGACGGACGGACGGACGGACGGACGGACGGACATGGCTAGATCGACTCGGCTATTAATGCTGATCAAGAATATATATACTTTATGGGGTCGGAGATGCTTCCTTCTGCCTGTTACATACATTTGGATTTTGCACAAAAACATAATACCCCTTTTACCCATTTTTAATGGGTTCAGGGTATAAAAAAATAAATAACAAACACTATAATGAAAATGTAATATTCATTTGCACCAATTTTAAATTTTCAAATATAAAATATGATGTTCATTTAAAATTTGCAACAATTTAAAAAAAAAAAATTTTAATTAAAATGGGCTCAAACGAGTCCAAGATCGAAAAATCGGACGCGAATGTAATCATTACGGTTAAAATCATCGATCATAAAGAAAATTTAGAGAACATTACAATTTTGCTAATTATAATCACCGTCGTATCTGTTGTATCGCTAGCATTGAAGGTGTATGCCATGCATACAAAGAAAATTAAGAAACGCTATATAAGTAGAGCAGACGGACTAGACAAGGCTTGAACATATTTGAATATGTCAGATATAGAGGCATGTCTCAGTAAAGCTTAGTAACTGAAGAACACACAATTTTGGGAGCAGCAACAATAATAATGGTGTGACTGCGTCAATAAATATCTATTATATTAGAATGGGATGGAGTATATTGGTGAAAAATATCAATGACCTCAAAGACAAATTTGACAAGTCATATAAATGCATTAATAAAGGCATACCTATAAAGTTAGAAACACTAATATACCATGTACAAATATTGATAAAACAATATAACGGTATAGTACATGCAGTAAATTCAATTAAAAATAAACTAACACAGGAGCATGCCAGGCAGTGCCTTAAATTCATACAATCTTTAAATACCAGATTGAAAAACATTGGCATTAGACAGAACATTATAATAAATGTTCCAGAAGATCTATTTTTACCAGCAAAGTTTGATGATAATGAGTCGAAGCCAATTACTGACATAAATATCGATATCGACATTGAGACACTGGACAATACAGAATCCAACATGCCAGACCAGGTAGCCTTAGATAGGGAATATGTAAGACAAATCTCGTCTACAGTCCCTGAATTTGACGGTAAAAAACTGTCATTAAATCGTTTTTTAACAGCCTTAAGGCTTGTTGAACGAACAAAGGGCAACCAAGAGGATTTGGCTGTAGAAGTCATAAAATCGAAACTAATTGGCACAATACTATACAAATGCCAAGACGAGACTACGATCTATGGCATTATTAATAAATTAAAAAGTTGCGTCAAAGGAGAATCCATTGACGTGATTAAGGCAAAGCTGTGAAACGCCCAACAAAAAGGCAAAACAGCAGCTCAATATACAGCTGAAATCGATAACTTGCGTAAGCAACTCGAGGCAGCTTATATTGACGATGGCCTGGCTCGGATAATGCAGAGAAATTCTCTACTAAAGAGTCAATATCTGCAATGACCAAAAATTGTGAATATGAAAAACTCCGTATAATAGTAGAAGCTGGAAACTTCAGCACATTTAATTATGCAATGAGTAAATACATTCATTGCAGCACTGCAATGACTGGAAGTGCCAGCACAGTATTATATCAGCGAGGCAGACATAATAGAGGCAATGATTATCGCAATTACCAAAAAGGTAGAGGCAATGGCCGCGGTAATCATAACGCAAACTATACTAACAATAGCAATGGCAGAGGACATTATAGAGGTAATGCCCGTGGCAATAACCGAGGAAGGAATAATTCCAACCGAGGTAACAACCAAAACAATAACAGACTAACTCGGAAAACCAACAAAACCCTTAAGATATGCACCAAGAAACACCAAAGTGCACACAGTCAATTTAAACCTCAGTATCTTCATTAACATAAATAACGAAAAAACAGGTAAAGCATTTACCCTATTGCTAGATACTGGTGCAGACATATCACTATTAAAAGAACATGTTGATACATTTGAAAACATTAATTCAATCATATCAACTCAAATATCCGGAATCGGTGAAGGTTCAGTTTTTTCTAAAGGTTTGGCATTCGTAGAATTATCTACCGGAAAATATGTCATTCCACACGACTTTCACATAGTCGGACACGATTTCCCAATACCCAGAGTTATTGGTATAGACTTCTTTAAAAAGTATAATTGCCAATTAGATTTCACACAAACATGTGATTCTCTAATACTTCGGCCAAATAATTTAAACTATCCTATAAAATTACCAATAACTCACACTTGTGATAATAATGCCACAGCTTCCAGCTCGTTCTGAAGTAGTCCGTCAAATCAATATTGTTTCGCCAGAAAACAATATTTTCATTCCAAATCAAGAAATTGATAAAGGAATATTCATTGGAAATACTATTTCCAATAATCAACAAACATTTGTCCGAATTATAAAAATCCATCAAATTCAATAAAAATAGTAAATCTTAACGACATTAAAATAGAAAAGCTAAGTGACTATGAAACAGTCCATGAAATTAGCAAAGATCGCCAAGAAACGGTAATGAAAAAACTAAAAAAGAACTTTCCCCCATTATTTAAAACACAATTAAAAGATCTCTGCACCAAGTATACAGACATATTCGGACTCGAAACCGAATCCATAACAACCAATAATTTTTATAAACAAAAACTAACACTAAAAGATACTGAGCCAGTGTACATTAAAAACTACAGAATTCCTCATACCCATAATGAAAAAAAGTTAATAATCAAGTTGAAAAACTTATCTCGGATAATATTGTAGAACCGTCTGTATCGGAATATAACAGTCCTATACTTCTTGTCCCAAAAAAGGGATTACCTGGTTCCGATACCAAGAGATGGCGATTAGTTATAGACTATCGTCAAATTAACAAAAAACTCTTGTCTGACAAATTTCCACTCCCAAGAATAGATGATATTCTTGACCAACTAGGCAGAGCAAAATATTTCTCATGCTTAGATTTAATGTCCGGTATTCACCAAATAAAATTAGAAGAAAATTCTAGAAATATAACGTCTTTTTCAACGAGCAATGGCTCCTATCGTTTTACACGATTACCATATGGTCTCAAATTAGCGCCTAATTCTTTTCAAAGAATGATGACCATCGCTTTTTCCGGATTAGAACCTTCACAAGCTTTCTTGTACATGGACGACTTAATCGTCATCGGTTGTTCCGAAAACCACATGATCAAAAACTTAACAAACGTTTTTGACTTGTGTAGGCAACACAACCTTAAATTACATCCAGAAAAATGTTCATTTTTCATGCACGAAGTGACTTTTCTAGGACATAATTGTACTGATCAAGGTATTTTGCCAGATGACAAAATATATGATGTCATTGAAAAATATCCAGTCCCCACGGACGCTGATAGCGCTAGAAGATTCGTTGCATTTTGCAATTATTACAGACGATTCATAAAAAACTTTGCAGATTATTCACGTCACATAACAAGATTATGTAAAAAGACTGTAAAGTTTGAGTGGTCCGATGAATGCCAAAAAGCGTTCGAATATTTAAAAAAAGCTCTTATGAAGCCCACTTTACTAAAATACCCAGATTTTAGCAAAGAATTTTGCATCATAATAGATGCCAGTAAACTAGCCTGCGGAGAAGTTTTGACTCAAACATATGGAGATAAACAATTGCCCGTATATGCCCGCATATGCTTCTCGTTCATTTACAAAAGGAGAAAGCAATAAAAGCACAACCAAACAAGAGTTGGCAGCAATCCACTGGGCAATAACCCATTTTCGACCATACATATATGGTCAACATTTCACAATTAAAACAGACCATAGACCATTGACATATCTGTTTTTAATGGTAAATCCAAGCTCAAAACTAACGAGAATGAGACTAGATTTAGAAGAGTATGAGTTCACTGTAGAATACCTTAAGGGAAAAGATAATTTTGTTGCAGATGCGTTATCAAGAATAACCATCAAAGAATTAAAAAGTACTAATACAAATGTCTTGAAAGTCACTACAAGACAACAAAGTAGGAAAAGAACAAGAAATTTTGCCAAGGCAAAATCTTTATAAAGCTTCTAAGCCCAACTTATGCGACGTCATCACAAACGACGATATGAGAAAACAAGTAAGAGGTTCTAGTCGGGAGCTCCCGACTAGGGGATACCCTGAACCCTCATATTCCAACACCAAATGCAGCGCGCGCTTATAGATAGAGAGTAGCGGGGAGGTGGCGATAGGTATAAAATGAAAGATAATCGATATATATATACTTTTCTAGAAGCAACATGTCAAGTTTGGTAACTCTAGCTCTTATTATTTACCAAAATTGCTTAAAAAACAGGATATCGATATACATTTTTATCGATTACTTGGAAACGGGGCAAGTTATCGATTATCGGAAACAAACTCGATCTGCGTAGGAACTAGGAGCATCTACATCTAAAATTTCAAGTCTCTAGCTCTTATAGGTTCTGAGATCCTTGCGTTGATACATACGGACGGACGGTCGGACGGACGGACGGACGGACAGACAGACGAACATGGCTAGATCAACTCGGCTATTAATGCTGATCAAGAATATATATACTTTATGGGGTCGGAGATGCTTCCTTCTGCCTGTTACATACACTTGGATTTTGCACAAAAACATAATACCCCTTTTACCCATTTTTAATGGGTTCAGGGTATAAATAGTGACCTTGCTCATAACAAATATGCTATGTATTTTAAAACATGGTAAAAAGGTTGTTGCAAGAATTGAGATTAGCGACCTTTATTCTAATGGAACTATCGATTTAGGTCAATTTTTCCAAAGGCTTGAAAACGAAGCCGGTATATTAGGAATCAGCCAACTCAAAGTGGTACCGAGCGAAAAGATCTTCGAAAACATTTCAATAGATACTTTCAAAGATATGGGCAATATATATTTAAACAAGTAAGAGGTTCTAGTCGGGAGCTCCCGACTAGGGGATACCCTGAACCCTCCTATTCCATCACCAAACGCAGCGCGCGCTTATAGATAGAGAGTAGCGGGATGTTGGCGATAGGTATAAAATGAAAGATAATCGATATATATATACTATTCTAGAAGCTACATGTCAAGTTTGGTGACTCTAGCTCTTATTATTTACCAAAATTGCTTAAAAAATGGGATTTCGATATACATTTTTATCGATTACTTGGAAATGGGGCAAGTTATCGTTTATCGGAAACAAACTCGATCTGCGCGGGCACTAGGAGCACCTACATCTAAAATTTCAAGTCTCTAGCTCTTATAGGTTCTGAGATCCTTGCGTTCATACATACGGACGGACGGACGTCACGCAGGCACTTCAAAAACGCTAGCAAAAATAAAAAGACATTACTATTGGAAAAATATGACACGTCATATAACAAAGTACATACGTAATTGTCCGAAATGTCAAAAAGCTAAAACAACAAAGCACACTAAGACACCTATGATCATAACTGAAACACCAACAAACGATTTCGACAGGGTAATTGTTGACACTATAGGTCCATTACCAAGATCAGAGAATGGTAACGAGTATGCAGTTACACTAATTTGTGATTTAACAAAATACCTAGTTGCCATTCCGATCCCAAATAAAAATGCAAAAACTGTCGCTAAAGCAATATTCGAATCTTTTATTCTGAAGTACGGTCCAATGAAGACGTTCATAACGGACATGGGTACAGAATATAAGAATTCAATAATAACAGACATATGTAAATACCTAAAAATAGATAATATAACATCAACAGCACACCATCACCAAACAGTTGGTACTGTCGAAAGAAGCCCCAAAACGTTTAATGAGAACATACGTTCCTACATATCAGTTGATAAAACTGATTGGGACACATGGCTTCAATACTTCGCTTATTGTTACAATACGACCCCATCAATGGCACATGATTATTGTCCATATGAGCTAATTTTCAGAAAAAATTCAAATATACCAAAACATTTAATAGCATAGATCAAATAGACCCACTTTATAATGTAGAAGACTATGCTAAGGAATCTAAATATAGACTAGAATTAGCATATAAAAGAGCAAGAATTATGATAGATAAACATAAGCAGAACAAGTAAGAGGTTCTAGTCGGGAGCTCCCGACTAGGGGATACCCTGAACCCTCATATTTCAACACCAAATGCAGCGCGCGCTTATAGATAGAGAGTAGCGGGGAGGTGGCGATAGGTATAAAATGAAAGATAATCGATATATATATACTTTTCTAGAAGCTACATGTCAAGTTTGGTGACTCTAGCTCTTATTATTTACCAAAATTGCTTAAAAAACAGGATTTCGATATACATTTTTATCGATTACTTGGAAACGGGGCAAATTATCGTTTATCGGAAACAAACTCGATCTGCGTAGGAACTAGGAGCACATACATCTAAAATTTCAGTCTCAGCTCTTATAGGTTCTGAGATCCTTGCGTTCATACATAAATAAGAGGTTCTAGTCGGGAGCTCCCGACTAGGGATTTCAAGTCTCTAGCTCTGAGATCCTTGCGTTCATACATACGGACGGACGGACGGACGGCCGGACGGACGGACGGACGGACGGACGGACGGACGGACAGTCTGACGGACATGGCTAGATCGACTTGGCTATTGATGCTGATCAAGAATATATATACTTTATGGGGTCGGAGATGCTTCCTTCTGCCTGTTACATACATTTGGATTTTGCACAAAAATATAATACCCCTTTTACCCATTTTTAATGGGTTCAGGGTATAAAAATACTAAACGCAAAAGTATTATTAAAACAAGTAAGAGGTTCTAGTCGGGAGCTCCCGACTAGGGGATACCCTGAACCCTCATATTCCAACACCAAATGCAGCGCGCGCTTATAGATAGAGAGTAGCGGGGAGGTGGCGATAGGTATAAAATGAAAGATAATCGATATATATATACTTTTCTAGAAGCTACATGTCAAGTTTGGTGACTTTAGCTCTTATTATTTACCAAAATTGCTTAAAAAACGGGATTTCGATATACATTTTTATCGATTACTTGGAAACGGGGCAAGTTATCGATTATCGGAAACAAACTCGATCTGCGTAGGAACTAGGAGCACCTACATCTAAAATTTCAAGTCCCTAGCTCTTATAGGTTCTGAGATCCTTGCGTTCATACATACGGACGGACGGACGGACGGACGGACGGACGGACGGACGGACGGACGGACGGACGGACAGACAGACAGACGGACATGGCTAGATCTACTCGGCTATTAATGCTGATCAAGAATATATATACTTTATGGGGTCGGTGATGCTTCCTTCTGCCTGTTACATACATTTGCATTTTGCACAAAAACATAATACCCCTTTTACCCATTTTTAATGGGTTCAGGGTATAAAAATACTAAACGCAAAAGTATTATTAAAACAAGTAAGAGGTTCTAGTCGGGAGCTCCCGACTAGGGGATACCCTGAACCCTCATATTCCAACACCAAATGCAGCGCGCGCTTATAGATAGAGAGTAGCGGGGAGGTGGCGATAGGTATAAAATGAAAGATAATCTATATATATATACTTTTCTAGAAGCTACATGCCAAGTTTGGTAACTCTAGCTCTTATTATTTACCAAAATTGCTTAAAAAACGGGATTTCGATATACATTTTTATCGATTACTTGGAAACGGGGCAAGTTATCGATTATCGGAAACAAACTCGATCTGCGTAGGAACTAGGAGCACCTACATCTAAAATTTCAAGTCTCTAGCTCTTATAGGTTCTGAGATCCTTGCGTTCATACATACGGACGGACGGACGGACAGACAGACGGACATGGCTAGATCTACTCGGCTATTAATGCTGATCAAGAATATATATACTTTATGGGGTCGGTGATGCTTCCTTCTGCCTGTTACATACATTTGCATTTTGCACAAAAACATAATACCCCTTTTACCCATTTTTAATGGGTTCAGGGTATAAAAAGTGCCCGAGAGATTGCCCAGGGCCATTGGAAATCGCATTTTGTCAAGCTACATGCGCGAGGATAACCTGTGCGATGACCGGCACCGGTACCGCCTGAGCTCATAGGCCCAGGATAACAGCAGATGAGTCAACAAGCGTGTAGGGCAGGCCGCCTTGTACGCCTACGAAGGAGCATCAGCGAGCGAACCGGCGACGACCAGCTGATGCAGCGAAGAAGGAAGACACACAGCAGACGAAGCAGCATTATCTAAAAAAACATTAAAATTTTTTTATAAATTGTAATGACGCCCACTGTGCTGTGTGCGTCAAGGTAGAGTACAACCTAAAAAATTGTACGTTAAATTAGAAAGGAGATCACTGCGTTGATCGAAATAGGGTTTTAAAATAGACACAAAAAAGAAAGGCCTTCTGCCTAAATATAATATTAACAAGTAAGAGGTTCTAGTCGGGAGCTCCCGACTAGGGGATACCCTGAACCCTCATATTCCAACACCAAATGCAGCGCGCGCTTATAGATAGAGAGTAGCGGGGAGGTGGCGATAGGTATAAAATGAAAGATAATCGATATATATATACTTTTCTAGAAGCTACATGTCAAGTTTGGTGACTTTAGCTCTTATTATTTACCAAAATTGCTTAAAAAACAGGATTTCGATATACATTTTTATCGATTACTTGGAAACGGGGCAAGTTATCGATTATCGGAAACAAACTCGATCTGCGTAGGAACTAGGAGCACCTACATCTAAAATTTCAAGTCTCTAGCTCTTATAGGTTCTGAGATCCTTGCGTTCATACATACGGACGGACGGACGGACGGACGGACGGACGGACAAACAGACGGACGGACAGACAGACGGACATGGCTAGATCGACTCGGCTATTAATGCTGATCAAAAATATATATATACTTTAGGGGGTCGGAGATTCTTCCTTCTGCCTGTTACATACATTTGCATTTTGTACAAAAACATAATACCCCTTTTACCCATTTTTAATGGGTTCAGGGTATAAAAATACTAAACGCAAAAATATTATTTAAAAAAAAAAAATAACAAACTCTATAATGAAAATGTAATATTCATTTGCAACAATTTTCAATTTTCAAATATAAAATATGATGTTCATTTAAAATTTGCAACAATTTAAAAAAAAAACAAGTAAGAGGTTCTAGTCGGGAGCTCCCGACTAAGGGATACCCTGAATCCTCATATTTCAACACCAAATGCATCGCGCGCTTATAGATAGAAAGTAGCGGGGAGGTGGCGATAGGTATAAAATGAAAGATAATCGATATATATATACTTTTCTAGAAGCTACATGTCAAGTTTGGTGACTCTAGCTCTTATTATTTACCAAAATTGCTTATAAAACAGGATTTCGATATACATTTTTATCGATTACTTGGAAACGGGGCAAGTTATCGTTTATCGGAAACAAACTCGATCTGCGTAGGAACTAGGAGCACATACATCTAAAATATTAAGTCTCTAGCTCTTATAGGTTCTGAGATCCTTGCGTTCATACATACGGACGGACGGACGGACGGACGGACGGACGGACGGACAGACAGACGGACATGGCTAGATCGACTCGGCTATTAATGCTGATCAAGAATATATATACTTTATGGGGTCGGAGATGCTTCCTTCTGCCTGTTACATACACTTGGATTTTGCACAAAAACATAATACCCCTTTTACCCATTTTTAATGGGTTCAGGGTATAAAAATTTAAATTAAAATGGGCTCAAACGAGTCCAAGGTCGAAAAATCGGACGCAAATGTAATCATTACGGTTAAAATCATCGATCATAAAGAAAATTTAGAGAACATTACAATTTTGCTAATTATAATCACCGTCGTATCTGTTGTATCGCTAGCATTGAAGGTGTATGCCATGCATACAAAGAAAATTAAGAAACGCTATATAAGTAGAGCAGACGGACTAGACAAGGTTTGAACATATTTGAATATGTCAGATATAGAGGCATGTCTCAGTAAAGCTTAGTAACTGAAGAACACACAATTTTGGGAGCAGCAACAATAATAATGGTGTGACTGCGTCAATAAATATCTATTATATTAGAATGGGATGGAGTATATTGGTGAAAAATATCAATGACCTCAAACACAAATTTGACAAGTCATATAAATGCATTAATAAAGGCATACCTATAAAGTTAGAAACACTAATATACCATGTACAAATATTGATAAAACAATATAACGGTATAGTACATGCAGTAAATTCGATTAAAAATAAACTAACACAGGAGCATGCCAGGCAGTGCCTTAAATTCATACAATCTTTAAATACCAGATTGAAAAACATTGTCATTAGACAGAACATTATAATAAATGTTCCAGAAGATCTATTTTTACCAGCAAAGTTTGATGATAATGAGTCGAAGCCAATTACTGACATAAATATCGATATCGACATTGAGACACTGGACAATACAGAATCCAACATGCCAGACCAGGTAGCCTTAGATAGGGAATATGTAAGACAAATCTCGTCTACAGTCCCTGAATTTGACGGTAAAAAACTGTCATTAAATCGTTTTTTAACAGCCTTAAGGCCTGTTGAACGTAGAAGTCATAAAATCGAAACTAATTGGCACAATACTATACAAATGCCAAGACGAGACTACGATCTATGGCATTATTAATAAATTAAAAAGTTGCGTCAAAGGAGAATCCATTGACGTGATTAAGGCAAAGCTGTGAAACGCCCAACAAAAAGGCAAAACAGCAGCTCAATATACAGCTGAAATCGATAACTTGCGTAAGCAACTCGAGGCAGCTTATATTGACGATGGCCTGGCTCGGATAATGCAGAGAAATTCTCTACTAAAGAGTCAATATCTGCAATGACCAAAAATTGTGAATATGAAAAACTCCGTATAATACTAGAAGCTGGAAACTTCAGCACATTTAATGATGCAATGAGTAAATACATTCATTGCAGCACTGCAATGACTGGAAGTGCCAACACAGTATTATATTAGCGAGGCAGACATAATAGAGGCAATGATTATCGCAATTACCAAAAAGGTAGAGGCAATGGCCGCGGTAATCATAACGCAAACTATACTAACAATAGCAATGGCAGAGGACATTATAGAGGTAATGCCCGTGGTAATAACCGAGGAAGGAATAATTCCAACCGAGGTAACAACCAAAACAATAACAATGGCAACTATAATGGCAATAATAATGTTCAAGTTACACAGACTAACTCGGAAAACCAACAAAACCCTTAAGATATGCACCAAGAAACACCAAAGTGCACACAGTCAATTTAAACCTCAGTATCTTCATTAACATAAATAACGAAAAAACAGGTAAAGCATTTACCCTATGGCTAGATACTGGTGCAGACATATCACTATTAAAAGAACATGTTGATACATTTGAAAACATTAATTCAATCATATCAACTCAAATATCCGGAATCGGTGAAGGTTCAGTTTTTTCTAAAGGTTTGGCATTCGTAGAATTATCTACCGGAAAATATGTCATTCCACACGACTTTCACATAGTCGGACACGATTTCCCAATACCCAGAGTTATTGGTATAGACTTCTTTAAAAAGTATAATTGCCAATTAGATTTCACACAAACATGTGATTCTCTAATACTTCGGCCAAATAATTTAAACTATCCTATAAAATTACCAATAACTCACACTTGTGATAATAATGCCACAGCTTCCAGCTCGTTCTGAAGTAGTCCATCAAATCAATATTGTTTCGCCAGAAAACAATATTTTCATTCCAAATCAAGAAATTGATAAAGGAATATTCATTGGAAATACTATTTCCAATAATCAACAAACATTTGTCCGAATTATAAAAATCCAACAAATTCAATAAAAATAGTAAATCTTAACGACATTAAAATAGAAAAGCTAAGTGACTATGAAACAGTCCATGAAATTAGCAAAGATCGCCAAGAAACGGTGAAAAAACTAAAAAAGAACTTTCCCCCATTATTTAAAACACAATTAAAAGATCTCTGCACCAAGTATACAGACATATTCGGACTCGAAACCGAATCCATAACAACCAATAATTTTTATAAACAAAAACTAACACTAAAAGATACTGAGCCAGTGTTCATTAAAAACTACAGAATTCCTCATACCCATAAAGAAGAAGTTAATAATCAAGTCGAAAAACTTATCTCGGATAATATTGTAGAACCGTCTGTATCGGAATATAACAGTCCTCTTGTCCCAAAAAAGGGATTACCTGGTTCCGATACCAAGAGATGTCGATTAGTTATAGACTATCGTCAAATTAACAAAAAACTCTTGTCTGACAAATTTCCACTTCCAAGAATAGATGATATTCTTGACCAAATAGGCAGAGCAAAATATTTCTCATGCTTAGATTTAATGTCCGGTTTTCACCAAATAAAATTAGAAGAAAATTCTAGAAATATAACGTCTTTTTCAACAAGCAATGGCTCCTATCGTTTTACACGATTACCATATGGTCTAAAAATAGCGCCTAATTCTTTTCAAAGAATGATGACCATCGCTTTTTCCGGATTGGAACCTTCACAAGCTTTCTTGTACATGGACGACTTAATCGTCATCGGTTGTTCCGAAAACCACATGATCAAAAACTTAACAAACGTTCTTGACTTGTGTAGGCAACACAACCTTAAATTACATCCAGAAAAATGTTCATTTTTCATGCGCGAAGTGACTTTTCTAGGACATAAGTGTACTGATCAAGGTATTTTGCCAGATGACAAAATATATGATGTCATTGAAAAATATCCAGTCCCCACGGACGCTGATAGCGCTAGAAGATTCGTTGCATTTTGCAATTATTACAGACGTTTCATAAAAAACTTTGCAGATTATTCACGTCACATAACAAGATTATGTAAAAAGACTGTAAAGTTTGAGTGGTCCGAAGAATGCCAAAAGGCGTTCGAATATTTAAAAAAAGCTCTTATGAAGCCCACTTTACTAAAATACCCAGATTTTAGCAAAGAATTTTGCATCATAACAGATGCCAGTAAACTAGCCTGCGGAGAAGTTTTGACTCAAACATATGGAGATAAACAATTGCCCGTAGCATATGCTTCTCGTTCATTTACAAAAGGAGAAAGCAATAAAAGCACAACCGAACAAGAGTTGGCAGCAATCCACTGGGTAATAACCCATTTTCGACCATACATATATGGTCAACATTTCACAATTAAAACAGACCATAGACCATTGACATATCTGTTTTCAATGGTAAATCCAAGCTCAAAACTAACGAGAATGAGACTAGATTTAGAAGAGTATGAGTTCACTGTAGAATACCTTAAGGGAAAAGATAATTTTGTTGCAGATGCGTTATCAAGAATAACCATCAAAGAATTAAAAAGTACTAATACAAATGTCTTGAAAGTCACTACAAGACAACAAAGTAAGACAAAATAAATCCTGCGCAGGAAAAGAACAAGAAATTTTGCCAAGGCAAAATCTTTATAAAGCTTCTAAGCCCAACGTATACGACGTCATTAAAAACCTTGCTCATAACAAATATGCTATGTATTTTAAAACATGGTAAAAAGGTTGTTGCAAGAATTGAGATTATCGACCTTTATACTAATGGAACTATCGATTTAGGTCAATTTTTCCAAAGGCTTGAAAACGAAGCCGGTATATTAGGAATCAGCCAACTCAAAGTGGTACCGAGCGAAAAGATCTTCGAAAACATTTCAATAGATACTTTCAAAAATATGGGCAATATATATTTAAACAAGTAAGAGGTTCTAGTCGGGAGCTCCCGACTAGGGGATACCCTGAACCCTCCTATTCCATCACCAAATGCAGCGCGCGCTTATAGATAGAGAGTAGCGGGAAGTTGGCGATAGGTATAAAATGAAAGATAATCGATATATATATACTATTCTAGAAGCTACATGTCAAGTTTGGTGACTCTAGCTCTTATTATTTACAAAATTGCTTAAAAAATGGGTAAGGAAGCTACTGGCCGGGGTACATATCTCAGTCGTACCAGGTCCAGCGAGTTACAAGATATTTATAGATGCGAAAAAGGGGGGGGAGAACAAATGTTTCGACGAAAGCATACCTCGCTACCACAGTACTACCTACTACACCGGGCCGCAGCCTCGTGCTACCCCTTTTAGTTGGCCGGAGCCTCGTACTGCCCACGATATCGGGTCAGGGCCGCGTACCACCCGCACTATCGGGCCTCAGCCGCGTTCCAACTACACTAATGAGCCTCGACCGCGCGTCAACTACTCTAACGGGCCTCAGCCGCGTTCCAACTGCTCCACTGAGTCTTGGCCCCGCGCCAACCACGCTACCGGGCCTCAGCCACGTTCAAACTACACTATCGGGCCTCAGCCACGTTCAAACTACACTTATGAGCCTCGACCGCGCGTCAACTACTCTAACGGGCCTCAGCCACGTTCCGATTGCACTACTGGGTCTTGGTCCCGCACCAACCACGCTGTCGCCCGAGGTTAGGGTGAACATCGGCCATCGCCGATGTTTAGCACAGATACAATTGCCCGAGATTACGAAAGTTAAAGCAGATCAGTTAATCGTTCACTTTATTCACGGTTTTCTTCATTAAAGACTATCCTAATCTGTCTAAGGCCCTGCCGCGGAGCCCTAGCGCTCCGCTATGCACGCCACGTTTTCCTCTCAGCTTGCACTCCTTCTAGCACGTCTACTCACCACGATCGGTATTTTCCAAGTGCCGGCTCGCTCGCTAGCGAGCCATGCGCTTGCCTCGGCCGCTCAACTTCGCTTCGGAGCTTTCGCTCTTCGCCGCCGAATCGAAGCTGCGCTCTCGCAGGCGGTGTTGAACAACCGATCAGCAACGCACGGTTGTAGCGGCGGCCGGCGGTTAAATTCAAACTCTCTTATAGCTTTCGTGGCTCCTTGCCTCTTTACTTGCTAATCTAACGTAGATTATGATTAATACAATGCGGCTTCTTGCCTCTTACATCACTAATACATTATTGATTATATAGTTATAGACTATCGTCAAATTAACAAAAAACTCTTGTCTGACAAATTTCCACTTCCAAGAATAGATGATATTCTTGACCAAATAGGCAGAGCAAAATATTTCTCATGCTTAGATTTAATGTCCGGTTTTCACCAAATAAAATTAGAAGAAAATTCTAGAAATATAACGTCTTTTTCAACGAGCAATGGCTCCTATCGTTTTACACGATTACCATATGGTCTAAAAATAGCGCCTAATTCTTTTCAAAGAATGATGACCATCGCTTTTTCCGGATTGGAACCTTCACAAGCTTTCTTGTACATGGACGACTTAATCGTCATCGGTTGTTCCGAAAACCACATGATCAAAAACTTAACAAACGTTCTTGACTTGTGTAGGCAACACAACCTTAAATTACATCCAGAAAAATGTTCATTTTTCATGCGCGAAGTGACTTTTCTAGGACATAAGTGTACTGATCAAGGTATTTTGCCAGATGACAAAATATATGATGTCATTGAAAAATATCCAGTCCCCACGGACGCTGATAGCGCTAGAAGATTCGTTGCATTTTGCAATTATTACAGACGTTTCATAAAAAACTTTGCAGATTATTCACGTCACATAACAAGATTATGTAAAAAGACTGTAAAGTTTGAGTGGTCCGAAGAATGCCAAAAGGCTTTCGAATATTTAAAAAAAGCTCTTATGAAGCCCACTTTACTAAAATACCCAGATTTTAGCAAAGAATTTTGCATCATAACAGATGCCAGTAAACTAGCCTGCGGAGAAGTTTTGACTCAAACATATGGAGATAAACAATTGCCCGTAGCATATGCTTCTCGTTCATTTACAAAAGGAGAAAGCAATAAAAGCACAACCGAACAAGAGTTGGCAGCAATCCACTGGGTAATAACCCATTTTCGACCATACATATATGGTCAACATTTCACAATTAAAACAGACCATATACCATTGACATATCTGTTTTCAATGGTAAATCCAAGCTCAAAACTAACGAGAATGAGACTAGATTTAGAAGAGTATGAGTTCACTGTAGAATACCTTAAGGGAAAAGATAATTTTGTTGCAGATGCGTTATCAAGAATAACCATCAAAGAATTAAAAAGTACTAATACAAATGTCTTGAAAGTCACTACAAGACAACAAAGTAAGACAAAATAAATCCTGCGCAGGAAAAGAACAAGAAATTTTGCCAAGGCAAAATCTTTATAAAGCTTCTAAGCCCAACGTATACGACGTCATTAAAAACCTTGCTCATAACAAATATGCCATGTATTTTAAAACATGGTAAAAAGGTTGTTGCAAGAATTGAGATTATCGACCTTTATACTAATGGAACTATCGATTTAGGTCAATTTTTCCAAAGGCTTGAAAAAGAAGCCGGTATATTAGGAATCAGCCAACTCAAAGTGGTACCGAGCGAAAAGATCTTCGAAAACATTTCAATAGATATTTTCAAAAATATGGGCAATATATATTTAAACAAGTAAGAGGTTCTAGTCGGGAGCTCCCGACTAGCTCTTATTATTTACAAAATTGCTTAAAAAATGTGTAAGGAAGCTACTGGCCGGGGTACATATCTCAGTCTTACCAGGTCCAGCGAGTTACAAGATATTTATAGATTCGCTGGGGCAGAAGGCGAAAAAGGGGGGGGAGAACAAATGTTTCGACGAAAGCATACCTCGCTACCACAGTACTACCTACTACACCCGGCCGCAGCCTCGTGCTACCCCTTTTAGTTGGCCGGAGCCTCGTACTGCCCACGATATCGGGTCAGGGCCGCGTACCACCCGCACTATCGGGCCTCAGCCGCGTTCCAACTACACTAATGAGCCTCGACCGCGCGTCAACTACTCTAACGGGCCTCAGCCGCGTTCCAACTGCTCCACTGAGTCTTGGCCCCGCGCCAACCACGCTACCGGGCCTCAGCCACGTTCAAACTACACTATCGGGCCTCAGCCACGTTCAAACTACACTTATGAGCCTCGACCGCGCGTCAACTACTCTAACGGGCCTCAGCCACGTTCCGATTGCACTACTGGGTCTTGGTCCCGCACCAACCACGCTGTCGCCCGAGGTTAGGGTGAACATCGGCCATCGCCGATGTTTAGCACAGATACAATTGCCCGAGATTACGAAAGTTAAAGCAGATCAGTTAATCGTTCACTTTATTCACGGTTTTCTTCATTAAAGACTATCCTAATCTGTCTAAGGCCCTGCCGCACTGTCTTGGAGCCCTAGCGCTCCGCTATGCACGCCACGTTTTCCTCTCAGCTTGCACTCCTTCTAGCACGTCTACTCACCACGATCGGTATTTTCCAAGTGCCGGCTCGCTCGCTAGCGAGCCATGCGCTTGCCTCGGCCGCTCAACTTCGCCGCGAGCTTTCGCAACTTCGCTTCGGAGCTTTCGCTCTTCGCCGCCGAATCGAAGCTGCGCTCTCGCAGGCGGTGTTGAACAACCGATCAGCAACGCACGGTTGTAGCGGCGGCCGGCGGTTAAATTCAAACTCTCTTATAGCTTTCGTGGCTCCTTGCCTCTTTACTTGCTAATCTAACGTAGATTATGATTAATACAATGCGGCTTCTTGCCTCTTACATCACTAATACATTATTGATTATAATATAACTAATACCATGCGGCTTCATGCCTCTTCTTGACTTCTCGCCAAGAAAATTGTGGGGCGGACCTCAGTAGCCGCCTCACACCCCCCCCTCACTTCGAGCAGGTGACGGTCACGTCGCCCCTCGCGTTTAACGTAACGCTGTAGTCGCGCTCCCCGTCAGATACGTGGAACCGAGTGCGTCGGATGAGATACTGATAATTTCGGGTTCCATCTGTAAATTAGCTTATTCGTTAACTTACTCGTTACTTATTTGTTAATGCTCTATCTTCTCAGTGCGGCTCTCGTTCTACTAGACCTAATCTCAATTATGTTATTAATGTTAGTCTTATTTAAATTTTATTCTAATGGTTTCGTTGGGCGACGGGTGTCGCTCTCCCCCTTCGCCTACTCGTGGGCATCCCTGTGCCCTGGGTCTTCCCCTCCGTCTCGGTAGAATGGTTTCAGCTGCGCGATGTTGGCCACCCTCTTCTTATGTTCGCCCGGTTTCACCAGGCGCACGATATTGGGGGATACGAATTTGACGACCCTGTAGGGGCCGTCAAATTTGGGCGCCAACTTTGCGGCGAAACCTTCGGCGGCGTTGGATAGCTGGTGCTGTCTTAACAGAACCAACGAGTCCAACGAAGGACGCCACTCTCGTCTCCTCAAGTTATAGTGTCTGCTCTGGTCCTTTGATGCGCGCTGGAGGTTGCTGTGAACGATATAAAAGATTTCTTTTAACCTATCCGCCTTTGTCCTAGGGTCGAACGCACTAGTTGCGGACCCCGGAGTTACCTGATCGTATAGAGCGGCGGGCAACCGCGGCTCCCTACCCTGCATCAGGAAAGCGGGACTGAATCCGGTCGAATCCGACACGCTTGTATTGACCGCCAGCGATATCTCGGGCAGGAGTTCGTCCCACGAACTCTGGTGGCCCTCGATATATTGCGCTATCATGGTCTTCACGGTTCTGTTGGTCCTCTCGGTAGGATTTTCTTGCGGGCAGTAAGGGGCGGTGTACTGGACCTCTACACCCAAGGACTCCAGAAAAACCTTGAAACTCCGGCTTGTGAACTGTACCCCGTTGTCGCACACGAACTTTTTGGGCACCCCGAATCGGCTCAAAATCCTCTCCCGGAACGCTGTTTGCAGGTGGGCGGCCGTGGCTCTCCTGAGAGGGACCAGCTCCACCCATTTCGAGAAAGCATCGTGGAACACCAGTAACATGGTGTTGCCACGTTTCGACCGTGGAAGAGGCCCGACGAAATCCGCACAAAGTATTGCCATCGGCTCCGCCACCTGCCTCGTCAGCATGCGTCCAGCCGGTTTGAGTTGCTCACTCTTGAATTTTTGACAGTCCTCACAACATCTCACGTATCTGGCGGCGTCGCGGAACATACCCGGCCAGTAGTACCTTTGGGCTAGCCTCGACACTGTTTTCCTCACACCTTGATGGCCGGCCGTGGGAGCATCATGACATTCCGCCAACACCCTCGGCCGTTGACCACTGGCCACACATAGCTTCCAGGGAATATAGTCTTCGTCGTCCGTCCGATGGCCTAAATGCCTATATAGCTGCCCATTTTCTTCTACGTAGTCCGGGAACTTGGCGGGCTCTTCGGCGATCCTGGCACGCATACTCGCGACTCACTTACAGGGTGGCTCGGCCACCACTGCTTGCTGACAGGTCTCTAGAGGATGTCTTGATAGTGCATCGGCCACGACGTTGAGTTTCCCTCGACGATAATGGACGTCAAATTGGAACTGCTGCAGTTCTAACGCCCATCGCGCGATTCTTCCGGACGGACTCTCGATCGAGTTGAGCCACTTGAGTGCCAGATGGTCCGTAATCACGTCGAACCGGTATCCTTCTAAGTAGCAGCGCAACTTCCGGATCGACCACACTATTGCCAGACACTCTTTCTCAGTGGCGGAATAGTTCACCTCGGCCTTCAGCAACTTACGGCTCGCATACGCTATCACTCGCTCTTGGCCATCAATCGTCTGTGTCAGCACTGCGCCGAGGCCATACTCACTCGCGTCAGTTTGTAAGACGAACTTGGCGGAAAAGTCGGGGCAAGCCAACACAGGGGCAGTTGTCAAGCTATCCTTCAATTGACCCAATGCTTCCTCGTGTTCTCGCTCCCATGCCCATTTCCGCCCCTTCCTTAAGAGCGCTGTGAGTGGCTGTACTTGTGTTGCGAAGTTAGGGACGAAGCGCCTGTACCATGACGCCATCCCGAGACACTGCCGCAGTTCTTTGCAGTTTGACGGGGCCCTCAGGCTACGTATCGCCTCCACTTTCTCCGGATCAGTACGTATTCCTTCCCCGCAAATCACATGTCCCAGGTAGACTAACCTCTCCCGGAAGAAGCTGCACTTTTTCCTATTTTACCTAAGATTGGCCGCCCTTAGCCGGCGGAATACCTCCCTCAAATTTTCTACATGCTGTTCTTTCGTTGCTCCTATTACCACGATGTCGTCCAGGTAGGCGAACGCATGGGGCTCCATTTCCGGTCCTATTACTGTATCCAATGCTCGCTGAAAGGTCGCACACGCCGAGTGTAGACCAAATGGCATCACCCTCCATTGAAAAAGACCTCTTCCAGGGACTGTGAACGCCGTACACTCCCGACTATCGGCCGCCATCGGTATCTGCCAGTACCCGTGCTTCAAATCCAGTGTGGAGATGAACCGGGCGTGACGCAACCGCTCCAGGATGTGGTTAATCCGAGGCACCGCGTCCGCGATAAGCGTCCGGAATGGAATGCGCGTTGAGTTGTCGGTAGTCAATACACATACGCCACTCGCCGGTCTTCTTCTTGACTAAGACGATCGGGGCACTGTGCGGACTACGGGACGGCTCGATGGCGTTGGCCCGGATTAGCTCATCCACTTGCTCGTCGATCACCCTCTGCATGTCCGGATTCTTGGGATAGTATCGCTGTTTCAACGGCTTATCGTCCTTCAGCCGGATTCTGTGCTCCGCGATGTGTGAGACTCCCTGCAACCCCTCGAAGAGACCCAGCTCTGACTCCAGGAACTCCCTCAGTTCTGGATCCAGATCCGCTGGCCACTCCGCCTCTTCGATGCCGTTCTCGCCCCCTCCTGGCACCACTTCGACTCCAGACAGAACTCCTTGACCGCTCGATTCTGGCAGACGCTCCTGGCCTCCTGCTTCCGTGTGGATTCTGGCCATCGCTCCTACTCTGTCCTTTCCCTGACACGTTCCTGCCGTGCCGCTTCCGTAGCCAACATAAGTCTGCCTTTGCAGCTCTACGCGCCGCCTCTTGGGTTCTTCAGGCTCTCGATTTGAGACGCACTTTACTTCCCTTTTCCTGATCTTTTCCATCGGGTGCCGAGCAGGTGCTCCCCTTCCGTTACCTGGGAGGCCTTCCTCCGACTCCCTCTGTAGCCGAGCAGGTGCTCCCTTTTCATGACCTGGGAGGCCTTTCTCCGACTCCCTCTGTAGCCGAGCAGGTGCTCCCTTTTCATGACCTGGGAGGCCTTTCTCCGACTCCCTCTGTAGCCGAGCAGGTGCTCCCCTTTCCTGACCTGGGAGGCCTTTCTCCGACTCCCTCTGTAGCCGAGCAGGTGCTCCCCTTTCCTGACCTGGGAGGCCTTTCTCCGACTCCCTTTGTAGCCGAGCAGGTGCTCCCTTTTCGTGCCTGGGGAGGCCTTCCTCCGACTCCTCGCTCGTTCCTGGCCTCACGCCCGGTGTCGTCACTGCTTCTAGGACCAGTTCCGCCTCGCCGCAGCGTATGGTGGTGCCCATCGCACCCAAAAAATCCATACCCAGGATTACGTGGTCCAGCATTGAGGGCATGATGAGCATCGTCATGCTGATCGTTTTTCCCCTAAGCTGACGTCTACTCTCAAAGCTTTTTCCACCTCTAAGGTTGACCCATCCGCCAGGCGGATGCGTGCCTGTATTTCCTCCGCTCTTCCCCGAATCGTCCACTTACGTACGCAATCTCCACTCATGAAGCTACGAGTGGCTCCAGTATCGATTGTGGCAGGCATCGTTCGTCCGCCAATCTCTACCGTAGCGACGATCCGGCCACCGTCCACCTTCAGCGGGTGTCCTATTACTGCGTTCCGTGTGTACCGGCGCCGACCCGATCCTGGCCCGGGCGACGCCGTTGCCCGTTTCCCGCCTCCACGCGGCGGCAACACTCCTGACTACTTCGACCCCGGCTTCCACATACCCAGCAAAATAAAACGGGGCCGTTGGGACATTCCCTAGCGAAGTGCCCCTCCTGTGCGCACCTACGACACGCGCGCCGCGGATCATATCCGTTCCCAGCCTCTTGGCTCATCATCCGATGGGCCACCTCTACGTGAGTTGCAGCGGGTGGGGCGGAAACCCGGTTGTCCACAGCGGTCGTCCCAGACCCGCTGGGAGCAGACCGGAACGGATTGAGATGTCCCCCCGGGGACTGTGCTGTCTTCGCCCATTCGGCACTATTCGAACTCGAGACACCCGGGGCTGCGGGTTGGCTACCTGAGTACTCCGCCCTCTGCCTCACGACGGTCTCGTATTCTACGGCCAGTTGAGTTAGCTGGGATAGGGTGGAGAAGTCTTGCCGTCGCACATAAAGCCTGTATTCCGGCGCGGCGTTCTCGTAAATCCGGTGCAGCTCTTGTGCCATAAGAGCCCTCAGCTCTATTAAATATTCCTTGAACTCTTCACCGACGCGCTGCCTCCGGGATCGGATCTCATCCTCAAGTCTCTCGAAGTAACGAGGGGGTAAGAAAAACTCCAGGAAACCCCTCCTAAACACGGCCCACGGCACATCCCTTAGCCCACTGCTCAGAAACCAACGAGCAGCCCTATCGCAGAACACTTCGCTCATTGCCCTGGGCATGCGGTCGAGGGCAATACCATAGGTAATGGCGCGCTCCTCGAGGTCCTCTAAGAACCCAAGGGGGTCGGATCGGCCATCATACCTCATACCCCACTTCCGAACTTGCTCCGGGATATTGGGAAGTGGCCTCGCCTCCGAGTGATGGTATGGCCTAGTGTGGTAGGGATCACCACCCGGTTCGACAGGGGACCGCCCTACCTCTGCGTTGGCCGCCGTTGCTCGGCGTTCTTCACTCCCCCCGAGAGCAGGAAACGCCTCCACGCCCGAGACGGACAAGCTCGGGGTGGGCGCCTGCAAACGCCCGTACAGTTGGGAGCTCCTGAGGTCAGGCTCCGACTTTTGACGTGGCCGCCCGCCAACGTCGGGTGGGACACCCCATGACGGCGGCTCCAGAGTTTTAGCGTACTGAGATTCCAGCTCAGCCAGCCGAGCCCAAATCTCGGTCGAATGACCGCCATCTTGCACATAGGTGGACAGCCGCTTACGTAATTCCTCCACGCGCCTTTCCTTTTCCAGCCCAAACTCCTGGGCGATCGCCACTAACTCTTCTTTGCGTCTCTGGTGAATCCAACGGACGCCTACCCCCGGGTTTTGGCACTCACCTGCCTCCATCCTTTATAGTTTACCTTCTTGGTAACCGACTTCGTTGTTTCCCTCTCTTCCCTTTTTCCGTTTTGGTGTCTTTGCCGATTTTATTCAGCCACTTTTGTTCTTTTAGTTTTCTCTTTATTTTGCCTTTATGTCTTCCACCAAACAAACAAAAATTAACAAAAAATTTTCTCTTCCTTTGTTTATAAAAAAACTCAACCAAAAGGTTCCTTTTCCTTTTCACTTTCAGGCCGTTCCTCACTTGGTCACCTTTATTGGGTACCTTGTTTTCTTATTATGCACTTAGCTGTTTGTTTCTTTTCTTTTATTTATCCTGTTTAGTTAATTTTATTTATAAGAATTTTTTTTTATTTATTTTTTTTTTTTTTTTTTATTTTGTTTAGTTAGTTTTATTTATAAGAATTTTATCAATTCTCTCTCTCTTTTTTCTCTTTTTTTTTTCCCCACTTTTAAAAAAATTTATCCATCTTAAAATGCGACCATTCTCACTACCCCGACAACTGTACTGACGAATTCAACTTTTCACCGCGCGTGAGTTGAACTCGTCCCACTGTACAGTCGCTGCTGCGACGCTTCAACGGCCCTTCGACGCCGACGTCGACTGCGCCGCGCGTTTGCACACCCGGGTGCGAGCGTGGTCTCGACGTCGCCCGTCTGGCGCGCGCGCACTGTACTTTTACGACCGACCGTTATGTTTTCGTCTCCTCGCTTTGCGTGCTAGCTTTCTGCAAGCATTTTTGCAGCTAAAATTCTGCACGTGTTCATTTTTCGGTCTCTGCCTAACACAGGGTATACAAATGTTCGCTGGGGTATACTGGACTACTGAATACCCTAGTTTTATCTTTCACACCTATATCTTATCCTCATTCCCTTGTTCCCCGCTAGGGTACTTTCCTTCTAGGGTATGCCCGACATAAAATACCCTGTATGCAAAAAAAATGTTTCCAAAACACCTATTTGGGCATACTTGCGGGGTTTTAATCCTCAACTGTGCCACGCCCCTAAACGCCTCCTGTCCCTGCTCGGGCGCCACTTGTAAGGAAGCTACTGGCCGGGGTACATATCTCAGTCTTACCAGGTCCAGCGAGTCACAAGATATTTATAGATTCGCTGGGGCAGAAGGCGAAAAAGGGGGGGGGAGAACAAATGTTTCGACGAAAGCATACCTCGCTACCACAGTACTACCTACTACATCGGGCCGCAGCCTCGTGCTACCCCTTTTAGTTGGCTGGAGCCTCGTACTGCCCACGATATCGGGTCAGGGCCGCGTACCACCCGCACTATCGGGCCTCAGCCGCGTTCCAACTACACTAATGAGCCTCGACCGCGCGTCAACTACTCTAACGGGCCTCAGCCGCGTTCCAACTGCTCCACTGAGTCTTGGCCCCGCGCCAACCACGCTACCGGGCCTCAGCCACGTTCAAACTACACTATCGGGCCTCAGCCACGTTCAAACTACACTTATGAGCCTCGACCGCGCGTCAACTACTCTAACGGGCCTCAGCCACGTTCCGATTGCACTACTGGGTCTTGGTCCCGCACCAACCACGCTGTCGCCCGAGGTTAGGGTGAACATCGGCCATCGCCGATGTTTAGCACAGATACAATTGCCCGAGATTACGAAAGTTAAAGCAGATCAGTTAATCGTTCACTTTATTCACGGTTTTCTTCATTAAAGACTATCCTAATCTGTCTAAGGCCCTGCCGCACTGTCTTGGAGCCCTAGCGCTCCGCTATGCACGACACGTTTTCCTCTCAGCTTGCACTCCTTCTAGCACGTCTACTCACCACGATCGGTATTTTCCAAGTGCCGGCTCGCTCGCTAGCGAGCCATGCGCTTGCCTCGGCCGCTCAACTTCGCCGCGAGCTTTCGCAACTTCGCTTCGGAGCTTTCGCTCTTCGCCGCCGAATCGAAGCTGCGCTCTCGCAGGCGGTGTTGAACAACCAATCAGCAACGCACGGTTGTAGCGGCGGCCGGCGGTTAAATTCAAACTCTCTTATAGCTTTCGTGGCTCCTTGCCTCTTTACTTGCTAATCTAACGTAGATTATGATTAATACAATGCGGCTTCTTGCCTCTTACATCACTAATACATTATTGATTATAATATAACTAATACCATGCGGCTTCATGCCTCTTCTTGACTTCTCGCCAAGAAAATTGTGGGGCGGACCTCAGTAGCCGCCTCACAAATGGGATTTCGATATACATTTTTATCGATTACTTGGCAACGGGGCAAGTTATCGTTTATCGGAAACAAGCTCGATCTGCGCGGGCACTAGGAGCACGTACATCTAAAATTTCAAGTCTCTAGCTCTTATAGGTTCTGAGATCCTTGCGTTCATACATACGGACGGACGGAAAAATAAAAAGACATTACTATTTTTGGAAAAATATGACACGTCATATAACAAAGTACATACGTAATTGTCCGAAATGTCAAAAAGCTAAAACAACAAAGCACACTAAGACACCTATGATTATAACTGAAACACCAACAAACGATTTCGACAGTGTAATTGTTGACACTATAGGTCCATTACCAAGATCAGAGAATGGTAACGAGTATGCAGTTACACTAATTTGTGATTTAACAAAATACCTAGTTGCCATTCCGATCCCAAATAAAAATGCAAAAACTGTCGCTAAAGCAATATTCGAATCTTTTATTCTGAAGTACGGTCCAATGAAGACGTTCATAACGGACATGGGTACAGAATATAAGAATTCAATAATAACAGACATATGTAAATACCTAAAAATAGATAATATAACATCAACAGCACACCATCACCAAACAGTTGGTACTGTCGAAAGAAGCCCCAAAACGTTTAATGAGAACATACGTTCCTACATATCAGTTGATAAAACTGATTGGGACACATGGCTTCAATACTTCGCTTATTGTTACAATACGACCCCATCAATGGCACATGATTATTGTCCATATGAGCTAATTTTCAGAAAAAATTCAAATATACCAAAACATTTAATAGCATAGATCAAATAGACCCACTTTATAATGTAGAAGACTATGCTAAGGAATCTAAATATAGACTAGAATTAGCATATAAAAGAGCAAGAATTATGATAGAGAAACATAAGCAGAAAAATAAAGAACTATATGATAGGAAAACACTACACTTAAATTTGAATATAGGAGACAAAGTACTTTTAAAAAATAAAGTAGGTCATAAATTAGAAAATAAATACTTAGTACCATATACGGTAGTAAGCATAAAAGAAAAAGACAATGCTATAATACAAGATACAAAAGGTAAAGAACAAAAAGTTCATAAGAATAGACTAAAATTTTTTAACGAATAAAACATTTACATTTTTTTTACGAAGTCAAATACAAAAAATAAATAATAAAGATACATTGGCCTGATCAACCAACAAAAAACCAGTAAGTGGTTCTAGTCGGGAGCTCCCGACTAGGGGATACCCTGAACCCTCTTATTCCATCACCAAATGCGCTTATAGATAGAGAGTAGCGGGAAGTTGGCGATAGGTATAAAATGAAAGATAATCGATATATATATACTATTCTAGAAGCTACATGTCAAGTATAGGGACGGACGGACGGACGGACGGACAGACAGACGAACATGGCTAGATCGACTCGGCTATTGATGCTGATCAAGAATATATATACTTCATGGGGTCGGAGATGCTTCCTTCTGCCTGTTACATACATTTGCACTAATACAAAATACCCTTTTTACCCATTTTCAATGGGTTCAGGGTATAAAGAAAAATCAATCCTTAAGAAAAACAAATTTTTATAATGAACTTTACATTATTTATTTTACATTTTTATATTTTAATATTTTTAAATTTTTACATTTTTATAAATCTTTAATAAATTTTTAAAATTCATATTACTTTAATCATTTTTACTACATTTTACTAGTTAATACAAAAAAAAACAATTTTGTTTATATAATAACTATACATTTATATTGTTACGTTATTTCTTTAAAGAGGGAGGTGTAGTGTGTATATGCCTAAAAGTAACACCCAGTATTCATATATAAAGTATGTGGCACTTTGTTGCATACAATAACAAATATAAATTAAACAAACCCAGAGCCACTCTATGTATTGGCTCTGGCTCATATTACGCAGCGCGAGTCACTAGCCCCGCACGCTGACCATTTATGTTTACGCTGCATATCCCACGCTCCGTCTGAGCGCATTTCATGAGCAACATATATGCTCATTAACACAGTCATATGCAAGCTATTCACTCTCCCTCTCTTTGTAGCTTTTAACCAATAACAGCATAAGAACATATATGTATCCATAGGCTAAGCGCATAACATTGACTTTGAATAAATTCATTCTAAAAACTCAAGTCAATCAGCACTAACGTGCTTCTGTTATTTTAATTTAAAAACCCAATTATTACAGAATTCTGAACGAGGAAATTAAATTTTGCGTAAATCGGCATTCTATTGATTTAATTTAAAGATGCATGCATATTTATGCATTCTCTCATACATACACAAAACTTACCTGAAATAGCTCGCACTACGCACTTGCCAAGCTTACTAAGGCTTTAACCAATAAATAAGCATTTTCTTGACTTATTTACGTTTTTAATGGGTGAAGGAATAAAACTAACATTATTAGAAAAATAAATAGTCAATAAAATTCTTTCTTCCCATTGGAATTGAACTTGCGCCTCGCGACCAACTGCATCCCGTGGCTTTTTACCTTGCAGCCATACCGAAAATTTTTAATAATTGAAAAAAAACTGAACCAAAATAGGACCACTTATGTACATAGAGCATATGATGTAATCGCAATTGTTATTCTTTTTGTGTGTATTTGTGCACATGTGAACAGAAATTTTAGCGCTTTGTGCCAGCTGCCGCTTACTCGTGGCCTGCCAATATAAACGTAGATATATAACCACATGGTTTCTTTAATAACTTCTATGTATCTTAACCTCTTGATCTTGATGAAATTTTCTACAGTATAGCTTATTGTACCATAGAATATTTGTGTATTCTCAAAAAGTCAATTGCATTTAAATTGTTGCTTAAATTGGTTGGCAATACAACTTGGGTTATTAACTTGACTTATAGCTCTGTGGTGGTAGAGTGGAGGTGGCGATAGGTATAAAATAAAAGATACTTGATATATATATAATATTCTAGAAGCAACATATCTTATAGGTTCTGAGATCCTTGCGTTCATACATTCGGACAGACAGACAGACGGACATGGCTAGATCGACTCGGCTATTGATGCTGATTAAGAATATATATACTTTACTGCCTGTTACATCCATTTACATTTTGCACAAATATAATATACCCTTTTTACCCATTTTCAATGGGTCCAGGGTATAAAAAGGCGCGCGTCAGACGCGTGCCAATAATGATATTTTCTTTTGCGCCCATGATCTGCCCATTCACACACATTTGTGTCGAATATCAGAAATCCCTAAATATAGTCAAATTTGCATGGGACAGGCAGGCACCAACAGGCACAAAAACTTCGAAATGCACACATGCCAACGCTTAGATACCCTTTCCAATAATAACGATGTAAAATGCAAGAATTTCGTATCGACGTGGCAAACCATTTCATTATTTCATAAAACTCGTCCTTTCAAAACGGAAGAAACGCCTCCGACATGTGAGAAAATTAAAATTGTGCGTAAATTTGCTTGTGCGGGCACATACACACACAATCATTTAAACGGTACCTACCCATCAAGAGAGCACTGAGAGTAAGTGCGAGCAAAATAAAAATAAACAACTATGCCGTACTATCGCACAAATCATATGAAAGAGAATAAGACAAAGCAGTTTCCTGTAGTGTACTCTTTTTTGGACCAGATGACACCGATTTTTTTATGCCCATTTTGCTTCTACGTCACGTCCCGCTGTTTGGTTAGTGGAAGTGTGATGAATTGAATTAAATTAATGATAATATTTATTAATGCATCAGTCAACCTCCTTAGCAGCATTATAAATTATTAAAATATAATAATTATTAAAACATATATAATAGTATTAATCTAATGATAATATTTATTAATGCATCAGTCAACCTCCTAAGCAGCATTATAAATTATTAAAATCATGTAACTATAATAAATATTTACAAAATAAAATTCTCAAATTTCGCACGCAGATTTATAGCAACAGTGTTGAAAAATTCCACTTAGTGGTCTTCGACTACTTGCGGGAAAAAAATAATGTGTACAAACACACATATGTATGTAAATTATTATAATGTATATACGTATGTGTACATGCACTGGTTAGGCCTAAGCCTAAAACGTATGTATGTGTGAGAATAGATATACATACGTCTTGGAAGCTCGACTCCCAAACTCCACGAATATTGCTTCTGTCCTGCCAATCATCCAACCGCCACTCATTGCAAATGTGGTGCTGCCATCCTTATTAAAAACAACATACAGCATTTTGCTACTCGACCAGTTAACAGAAACGAGGTTCAAATGGCCTCAGCTCCAACCTTCCCTTGGCTGAGAACCGACTTTTCAGACTTATTAAGAGATCTAGACCGTATGCTCCTTGTCGGCGATGATTGGAACGCCAAGCACAGGCTCTGGGGTGACCAGTGGTGCAACCAAAGAGGTAAGGAGCTTGCGACATTTGTCCTATCCTCAAATACCAATGCAGAGATAATAACAACACAAGCTGTCTGGACTTCGCTATCTATAATAACATTCCTCAATGAAAGCTCCACATAGACAGGCGCACACTTTTCTCCTGCAGAGAGGCTCATCGGTCGCTACACAAATTTACAAGAATTTAAGAGATGCTTGAATGACTCGATTTACCCCGACATGGAGCTGAATTTAGGTAGAGACATTGACGACGCCTTGGATATTTTTGCAAGCAAAGTTCGCAGAGCCGCTCTTGAAGCTCGCCACCCCGTCTCCAGGCCTCTTCAACACATTAACGGTACACTCCCGCTTACCCCTGAGCTGCGTCGCCTCCTGTCAGAAAAAGTTTCATCCGCTCGCAGCATCCAGTCGACAAGACCAACTGGCACAGGGCAGTGCTACCTTTTTTGATAATATGCTCGTCAACATGGACTCCAGCAACGATGCCCCCTTCACGCTGTGGAAAGCAACCCGAAGCGCTAAACGACAGCCGATTCGGCAAGCCCCACTAAAAAGCGCCAACGGCAGATGGTGTCGGTCAGACGACGAACATTTGCTGCTCACCTCGCCGACCGCTTCAAGCCGCATGAAATAGCCTCTCTGCTTTCGGCTCCTCTTCAGTTGGACCTTGGGAGCGACAGCTCGCCTCCAGGACAATGGTTGTCGTGGAATCCCTTCGACTCATCCCTGACCAACAATTTGGATTCCGCGCGGGCCACAGCACTAACGAAAAATTACACCGCCACATTCTTCATGCGTTTGACTCGAAAGAGTACTGTAACGCAGCCATCATTGACATAGAGCGCGCCTTCGACCAGATATGGTGTATTGTGTATATGCCTTAAAAGAACACCCCACATACAAATATAAAGTATGTGGCACTTTGACGCATACAATAACAATTATAAGTTAAACAAGCCCAGAGCCACTTTATATATTGGCTCTGGCTCATTTTACGCAGCGCAGATCACTAGCCTCCATAGCTGACCGTTTATGCTTACGCTGCACCTCCCACGCTCCGTCTGAGCGCATTTCATGAGCAACATATATGCTCACTAACTCAGGCATATGCAAGCTACTCACTCACACTGTCTTTGTAGCTGTTAACCAATAACAACATAAGTATATACATGTATTCATAGGCTAAGTGAATTATATTTACTTTGAATAAAGACATTCTTAAAAACAAAGTCAACCAGCACTGACGTGCTTCTGTTGTATTGAAATATATTTTATACATGGCGACCGTGACATGGTCACGATTCCCTGCCTGGAGGCAGTAGAATAACAAGACAAGAAAATAAATAAATCCCTGCCTGGAGGCAGTAGAATACAAAGACAAGAGGATAAATAAATCCCTGCCTGGAGGCAGATGACGAGGATCGTGGACCGGAACACTACAAATTACTGAGTGAGTAGAGTGCGCCAATGGGAAAGCACTGGGGTGTTCAGAAAAATAAAATAAATAAAAGAATGGGCCACATTAAGTCGGCAACATCCCAAAAGTTACAGGCTTAATTAGATTACCTAAGATCTAGCCTGATAAAAAAGAATTCCATTGACGCAACTCACCACTCCATCAGTAATATATGTAAACAACAAATAATAATACAACCACCGCCGTCTCAGATCCCAAAGATGAAACAAACATGCCCTAACGACTGCCCTGGACCTCTCTTCAGTGGAGCATGCAACTCAACGTGCATGACGAATACGACCTGTGCGATGACCGGCACCGGCCACGCTTGACCCTATAGGCCCACGACATAAGCAGCAGCCAATCAATAAGCGCGGTTGGCACACCGCCACTGACGTCAACGAGGGAGCATCAGAGTGCCATATCCGGCGACGCCTAGCTGATGCAGCGGACCAGCAGCAGATGCAGCATAACTACACTTTATATTTTTAATTATAAACATACAATTTTTGTAAAATTGAGCAGAATCATTTCTGCCCGATTAGAAGCATAGCCCGTAAAGCTATACAAAACAATAGGTAGGATCCTTTAAAAACCATAATTATCCTATGTAAGAGAATAATAAAATAAGTACAACAGAATTTCAATCGCAAAATAAGCCATATATATATGGCATAAGATCCTCAATAAACTTAGAAAACAGACCCAAAATGGGTTTAGTAGATACCAAGACAGTGGACTCCACCGCTAATGTTATAAATTAAGTTGAAGTCGAGCCTCCAGATCAGAAGCTAATTGTAACATTGTTAATAGTAATAGTAATTATAATGTGCATAAATATGTTTTATAAAATTTACAAACTGCATAACAAATGTTAAAGAAAGAAATACTTAAGCAGGGCTAATGATTTGGAGAAAATATAGCAATGTACTAGAACTATACAATTTAAAAATGTATACAATGAGATATGAAACGAATAAATAAAACAATGAGATTAAACTAAAAGTGAAATATATATAAAATTGAAAAAAAAAGGAGAAATAAGAAGGTTCTTAAAAATGACACAACAGAAGCAATTAGCCAGGTCTATAAATAATGAGCAGAAAATTTTTGCCATTATAAATCAATTTTCCAAAGCAGTAAAGGAGAATCTGTAGACGTCATATCTGCAAAACTTCTTAATCTGCAGCAAAAGATCAAAACGGCTAATCAATTTACCCAAGAGGTGGAAATATTGACCCAGGTTCTTGAAGGTGCGTATATCAGTGATGGTTTAAGCCCGGATCTAGCCAACAAATACAGTTTGACATTAGCTGTAAAGGCCATGATGCAAAATTGCGCAATTGACAGAGTAAAACTGATCATGCAAGCAGGCACCGTTATAACAGAAACTATAATAGGGCACAAGGCCATAACAGAGGAAACTCTACAGGCCGTGGCAACTCGAATCGAGGCCTCAACAATAATGTCCGAGATACACAACACAATTCGGAAAACTCCGAACGACCTTTAGATACGCAACACTAAAAAAAAAAAAGGTTCACACCATCAATCTCTACCTCGGTATATTTGTATCATTTTACTCGTTTTTCTAATAGATACAGGTGCAGACATTTCAATTTTAAAAGAAAATTCTGATTTTTTCAATGACATTCAAAATGACAATAGAATTAATATTCAAGACATAAGCCAAGAAGTTATAAAATCTAAAGGCTTAACCTCAATTGAACTTCAGCCAGATCAATACATAATTCAATTGCCAATTAGATTTTAAGCCGACTGAAGATTGGCCTTTAATCAGACCCAATAATCTAAATTTTCCGATTCATGTTCCAAAAACATATAGTTCTGGTAATAATACAATACTTTTACCAGCAAGATCACAAGTTATCCGAAAGATCGAACTGTCTTCAAGTGAAGATTGTGTACTAATTCGAAGCCAGGAAATTCAAACTGGTATTTATGTTGCAAACACCGTTGCAACCACACGAAACGCATTTGTCTGATTACTGAACACAACCAGTACCGATCAACTTATTAGTATAAATAATCTAAATTATGAATCACTTTCGAGCTACGAAGTGGTTCAAACAAACAATGAATGTAAAAAAGAAGAAGTCATGTCTCGACTATCCCAAAATTTTCCACCACAGTTTAAAGCAAAATAAACTGAGTTATGCATTAATTATACAGACATATTCGGACTTGAAACCGAATCTATATCAACAAATCATTTTTACAAACAAAAACTGAGATTGAAAGATGATGAACCAGATTGAAAGATGATGAACCAGTCTACATTAAAAATTATAGAAGTCCTCGAAGAAAAAAAGAAGAAATCCAAGCCCAAGTACAAAAACTAATTGACGACATAATTGTCGAACCATCTGTGATAGAATATAACAGCCCCCTTTTATTAGTCCCAAAAATATTCTCATCCTGAATCCAATAAGAAACAAGTAAGAGGTTCTAGTCGGGAGCTCCCGACTAGGGGATACCCTGAACCCTCATATTCCATCACCAAATGCAGCGCGCGCTTATAGATAGAGAGTAGCGGGGAGGTGGCGATAGGTATAAAATGAAAGATAATCGATATATATATACTTTTCTAGAAGCTACATGTCAAGTTTGGTAACTCTAGCTCTTATTATTTACCAAAATTGCTTAAAAAACAGGATTTCGATATACATTTTTATCGATTACTTGGAAACGGGGCAAGTTATCGTTTATCGGAAACAAACTCGATCTGCGTAGGAACTAGGAGCACCTACATCTAAAATTTCAAGTCTCTAGCTTTTATAGGTTCTGAGATCCTTGCGTTCATACATACGGACGGACGGACGGACGGACGGACGGACGGACGGACAGACAGACGGACATGGCTAGATCGACTCGGCTATTAATGCTGATCAAGAATATATATACTTTATGGGGTCGGAGATGCTTCCTTCTGCCTGTTACATACATTTGCATTTTGCACAAAAACATAATACCCCTTTTACCCATTTTTAATGGGTTCAGGGTATAAAAATGTCGATTGGTAATCGACTATCGTCATATTAACAAAAAGCTGCTAGCTGATAAGTTCACGCTACCTAGAATTGATGATATTTTAGATCAACTAGGTTGAGCGAAATATTTCTCATGCCTTGACTTAATGTCAGGTTTTCAGCAAATTGAACTTGACAATAATTCAAGAGATATAACGTATTTTTCGACGAGCAATAGCTCCTATCGCTACACGCGGTAGCCATTTCAGAGAATGATGACTAATGCATTCTCTGGACTTGAACCTTCGCAAGCATTCCTTTATATGGATGACCTAATATTTATTGGTTAAAACCTAACTGATGTTTTTGACATATGCAGGAAATACAACTTAAAGGTACATGCTGAAAAATGTTTATTTTTTATGCATGAAGTCACATTTCTGGGACACAAATGCACAGACAAAGGAATCTATCCAGTCCCACATGATGCGGACAGCGCTAGACGTTTTGTTGCATTTTGCAACTATTATAGACGATTCATTAAAAACTTCGCCGACCATGCACGGCACATCACTAGACTAAATAAAAAGAATGTTCCATTTGAATGGACGGATGAATGTCAAAATGCGTTCTTCTACTTTAAATCTCAACCTTTTAAACCGACTCTGTTACAATACCCAGACTTCCTAAAAGAATTTTGTATAATATCGGATGCGACTAAGCAAGCGCATCGAGCGGTTTTAACTCAAAACCACAACGGACTTCAACTTCCAGTTGCATACGCATCCAGATCATTTACCAAGGGAGAGAGTAACAAGAGTACGACGAAACAGGAACTAGCAGCAATTCATTGGGCAATAACACATATCAGACCATATATAAATGGTAGACCTTTCACTGATCATAGACCACTTACATATTTATTTTCAATTGTCAATCCAAGTTCCAAATTAACACGTATGACGCTTGAGTTATAGTAATTTAATTTTACGGTAGAGTATCTAAAGGGTAAAGATAACTATGTAGCTGATGCATTATCAAGAATAACCATCAAAGAACTAAAAGATTTACAAGTTAAAGTACTGAAAGTTACTACCAGGCACCAAAGTAAACAGAAAAACTCGTGCGCAGGAAAAGATCATGTAGATTTGCCTATGGAAACTCTTGAGAACGCTTCTAAGCCCAACGTATATGAAGTCATTTGTAATGACGAAGTACGAAAAGGCCTTGCTTATATTAAATAATATATGTTTCTTCAAACATGGAAGAAAAATTATAGCAAGAATTGATGTTAGCGATCTGTACACCAATGGAACATTTGACTTAGGTCAGTTTTTCCAAAGGCTTGAAAAAGAAGCTGGTATACATGAGATCAGCCAACTCAAACTGGCACCGAGCGAAAAGATATTTGAATTATTTTCAATTGAATCTTTTAAAAATATGGGCAACATACCATTAAAATCATTACGAGTAGCGCTACTCAAGCCGGTAACGATAATAGAAAATGAAAAAGATCAAGAAGTGATACTGTTTACATATCATGACTATACAAGGAGGTCATACTGGCATTTCAAGAACGCTAGCTAAAATAAAAAGATACTACTACTGGAAAAATATGACACGTCATATAACCAAATACTTCCGTAGATGTCCTAAATGCCAAAAGTCGAAAACGACGACTCACACAATCCTGAAGAAGTTCATTTCGGACATGAAACTGAATATAAAAATTCTATTATTAATGACATGTACAAATACCTAAAGATAGACAATTTAACGTCTACAGCACACCATCACCAGACGACCCAACGAATACATACGTTCCTATATATCGGTTGATAAAACTAATTGGGATGTATGGCTCCAATATTTTGTTTACTGTTTCAACACGACCCCCTCTTGCTAAAATAATTTAATAAAATAGATTATATTGACCCTATATATTATATAGATGATTACAAATGATGATTACAAACAATGCTTAGACTAGAACACGCATATAAAAGAGCTAGGATAATGTTAGGAAAACATAACGAAAAAAATAAATAATATTATGATACTAAGGTTATCGACTTTAAATTAAAAGTAGGAGATAAGGTTTTATTAGGAAACGATACTGGCCATAAATTAGAACCAGTTTATTTAGGCCCCTATGAAGTAATAGGAATAGAAGATAGAGATAACATTACAATAAAAGATAAGGTAAAGAACAGAAAGTCCATAAGGATAGATATCGAAATGCGCGCGCTACTTAGTTTATTATTATAATCACATATATAATAGCATTAATCTATTGATAATATTTATTAATGCATCGGTCGACCTCCTGAAGACTGTCTAATAATTATAAATAAGCAGCATTATAAATAATTAAAATCATGTAACTATAATAAATATTTACGAAATAGAATTCTCAAATTAGGCGCGCAGATTTATAGTAACAGTGTTGAAAAGTTTCACTTCGTGGTATTCGACTACTTGCGGGAAGAAAATAATGTGTACAAACACACATATGTATGTAAATTATTATAATGTATATACGTAGGTGTAGATGCACTCCCAGCGGACCAACACGCGAGCCTATAGCGAGAGTCTCGCAAAATGATCACAAATGAGCTCGCATGTGAGCAGAAAACGAGTGACCCTATAGGCCCACGACATAAGCAGCAGCCAATCAATAAGCGCGGTTGGCACACCGCCACTGACGTCAACGAGGGAACATCAGTGTGCCATATCCGGCGACGCCTAGCTGATGCAGCGGACCACCAGCATATGCAGCATAACTACACTTTATATTTTTAATTATAAACATACAATTTTTGTAAAATTGAGCAGAATCATTTCTGCCCGATTAGAAGCATAGCCCGTAAAGCTATACAAAACAATAGGTAGGATCCTTTAAAAACCATAATTATCCTATGTAAGAGAATAATAAAATAAGTACAACAGAATTTCAATCGCAAAATAAGCCATATATATATGTCATAGGATCCTCAATAAACTTAGAAAACAGACCCAAAATGGGTTTAGTAGATACCAAGACAGTGGACTCCACCGCTAATGTTATAAATAAAGTTGAAGTCGAGCCTCCAGATCAGAAGCTAATTGTAACATTGTTAATAGTAATAGTAATTATAATGTGCATAAATATGTTTTATAAAATTTACAAACTGCATAACAAATGTTTAAGAAAGAAATACTTAAGCAGGGCTAATGATTTGGAGAAAATATAGCAATGTACTAGAACTATACAATTTAAAAATGTATACAATGAAATATGAAACGAATAAATAAAACAATGAGATTAAACTAAAAGTGAAATATATATAAAATTGAAAAAAAAGGAGAAATAAGAAGGTTCTTAAAAATGACACAACAGAAGCAATTAGCCAGGTCTATAAGTAATGAGCAGACAATTTTTGCCATTATAAATCAATTTTCCAAAGCAGTAAAGGAGAATCTGTAAACGTCATATCTGCAAAACTTCTTAATCTGCAGCAAAAGATGTAAACGGCTAATCAATTTACCCAAGAGGTGGAAATATTGACCCAGGTTCTTGAAGGTGCGTATATCAGTGATGGTTTAAGCCCGGATCTAGCTAACAAATACAGTTTGACATTAGCTGTAAAGGCCATGATGCAAAATTGCGCAATTGACAGAGTAAAACTGATCATGCAAGCAGGCACCGTTATAACAGAAACTATAATAGGGCACAAGGCCATAACAGAGGAAACTCTACAGGCCGTGGCAACTCGAATCGAGGCCTCAACAATAATGTCCGAGATACACAACACAATTCGGAAAACTCCGAACGACCTTTAGATACGCAACACTAAAAAAAACAAGTAAGAGGTTCTAGTCGGGAGCTCCCGACTAGGGGATACCCTGAACCCTCATATTCCAACACCAAATGCAGCGCGCGCTTATAGATAGAGAGTAGCGGGGAGGTGGCGATAGGTATAAATTGAAAGATAATCGATATATATATATACTTTTCTAGAAGCTACATGTCAAGTTTGGTGACTCTAGCTCTTATTATTTACCAAAATTGCTTAAAAAACAGAATTTCGATATACATTTTTATCGATTACTTGGAAACGGGGCAAGTTATCGATTATCGGAAACAAACTCGATATGCGTAGGAATTAGGAGCACCTTCATCTAAAATTTCAAGTCTCTAGCTCTTATAGGTTCTGAGATCCTTGCGTTCATACATACGGACGGACGGACGGACGGACAGACAGACGGACATGGCTAGATCGACTCGGCTATTAATGCTGATCAAGAATATATATACTTTATGGGGTCGGAGATGCTTCCTTCTGCCTGTTACATACATTTGCATTTTGCACAAAAACATAATACCCCTTTTACCCATTTTTAATGGGTTCAGGGTATAAAAATGGCGATTGGTAATCGACTATCGTCAAATTAACAAAAAGCTGCTAGCTGATAAGTTCACACTACCTAGAATTGATGATATTTTAGATCAACTAGGTTTAGCGAAATATTTCTCATGCCTTGACTTAATGTCAGGTTTTCAGCAAATTGAACTTGACAATAATTCAAGAGATATAACGTATTTTTCGACGAGCAATAGCTCCTATCGCTTCACGCGGTAGCCATTTGGCTTAAAAATAGCGCCGAATTCATTTCAGAGAATGATGACTAATGCATTCTCTGGACTTGAACCTTCGCAAGCATTCCTTTATATGGATGACCTAATAGTTATTGGTTAAAACCTAACTGATGTTTTTGACATATGCAGGAAATACAACTTAAAGGTACATGCTGAAAAATGTTTATTTTTTATGCATGAAGTCACATTTCTGGGACACAAATGCACAGACAAAGGAATCTATCCAGTCCCACATGATGCGGACAGCGCTAGACGTTTTGTTGCATTTTGCAACTATTATAGACGATTCATTAAAAACTTCGCCGACCATGCACGGCACATCACTAGACTAAATAAAAAGAATGTTCCATTTGAATGGACGAATGAATGTCAAAATGCGTTTTTGTACTTTAAATCTCAACCTTTTAAACCGACTCTGTTACAATACCCAGACTTCCCAAAAGAATTTTGTATAATATCGGATGCGACTAAGCAAGCGCATCGAGCGGTTTTAACTCAAAACCACAACGGACTTCAACTTCCAGTTGCATACGCATCCAGATCATTTACCAAGGGAGAGAGTAACAAGAGTACGACGAAACAGGAACTAGCAGCAATTCATTGGGCAATAACACATTTCAGACCATATATATATGGTAGACCTTTCACTGATCATAGACCACTTACATATTTATTTTCAGTTGTCAATCCAAGTTCCAAATTAACACGTATGACGCTTGAGTTATAGGAATTTAATTTTACGGTAGAGTATCTAAAGGGTAAAGATAACTATATAGCTGATGCATTATCAAGAATAACCCTCAAAGAACTAAAAGATTTACAAGTTAAAGTACTGAAAGTTACTACCAGGCAACAAGTAAACAAAAAAACTCCAAGTGATACTGTCAAGAAGTGATACTGTTTACATATCATGACTATACAAGGAGGCATTTCAAGAACGCTAGCTAAAATAAAAAGATACTACTACTGGAAAAATATGACACGTCATATAACCAAATACTTCCGTATATGTCCTAAATGCCAAAAGTCGAAAACGACGACTCACACAATCCTGAAGAAGTTTATTTCGGACATGGAAACTGAATATAAAAATTCTATTATTAATGACATGTACAAATACCTAAAGATAGACAATTTATCGTCTACAGCACACCATCACCAGACGACCCAACGAATACATACGTTCCTATATATCGGTTGATAAAACTAATTGGGATGTATGGCTCCAATATTTTGTTTACTGTTTCAATACGACCCCCTCTTGCTAAAATAATTTAATAAAATAGATTATATTGACCCTATATATTATATAGATGGTTACAAATGATGATTACAAACAATGCTTAGACTAGAACACGCATATAAAAGAGCTAGGATAATGTTAGGAAAACATAACGAAAAAAATAAATAATATTATGATAATAAGGTTATCGACTTTAAATTAAAAGTAGGAGATAAGGTTTTATTAGGAAACGATACTGGCCATAAATTAGAACCAGTTTATTTAGGCCCCTATGAAGTAATAGGAATAGAAGATAGAGATAACATTACAATAAAAGATAAGGTAAAAAACAGATAGTTTATAAGGATAGGTTAAAAATTTTAACTTCATAATCGTTTTAGTGTGGCCATGCATAAAAATATTCATATTATTATTTGTTGTATTATTCTTATTATTATTAACTTGAGTATTACATATCGAAATGCGGGCGCTACTTAGTTTATTATTATAATCACATATATAATAGCATTAATCTATTGATAATATTTATTAATGCATCGGTCGACCTCCTGAAGACTGTCTAATAATTATAAATAAGCAGCATTATAAATAATTAAAATCATGTAACTATAATAAATATTTACGAAATAGAATTCTCAAATTAGGCGCGCAGATTTATAGTAACAGTGTTGAAAATTTTCACTTCGTGGTATTCGACTACTTGCGGGAAGAAAATAATGTGTACAAACACACATATGTATGTAAATTATTATAATGTATATACGTAGGTGTAGATGCACTCCCAGCGGACCAACACGCGAGCCTATAGCGAGAGTCTCGCAAAATGCTCACAAATGAGCTCGCATGTGAGCAGAAAACGAGTGGGATATATTTTTATCACAAGACACTCGCACACGAGAGTGGCAGTGAGATCCTTGCGATAAAAATGCGTGCACAGTAGAGAGAATGGTGTGTTGTTTTTGTTTCAAATGTTAATCGTGCTCAGAGAGTGCAACATTGTCAAGAGAGCGAGAGAGTAAAAATGACGTGGCATTCGGATGCTGTGTTGTTTTTGTTGTTGTTTCCTACTCAGCCCGTTTTTTGGGGGTTGAAAAATTCCTTTCTTCTCTTTTCTATTGTCCGCCAAAGCGAGCAGACACGTGTTTGAAGTGAATATAAAAATTGGAATTCTGTAGATAGGTAAGTAATTAACAAGTGTTTATTATTTTATTTTTTTTTTTATACTTTATTGTTCCCTTTCAGAATATTATTCAATATTTCAATACACAGGAATGAGTGGAGAGGAAAGGTAATGTCAAAAAAATGACAATATAATTTTTTTCATTTATTATTAGTTTTAAATTAAACTGTTTTATTTGTGTATCAACTTGTTTTCTAATTATAAGATTGACAAGGAAATGCGTTCAAATTCTAAATCAAATAAAATGTTTATTATTTTTAAAATAAAATTTGAATTGAAAATGAATATTAAAACAAAAACACCAACAAACATTTTAATGGGATCAAAATGGTCATCAAACAAAAAAAAAGTTGCTTAAATCATATTTTATGCGTGCCTTATGCGATATCTTTTAAGAGACTTTTTTAATATTGCTTACCTACAAAAACGTGTCGCAGAAAATATTTTATTAGACTCGTTAGAAATATCAGAAAAGGCTCGCAAAAAATTTCACAAAACGCTCGCTAGTCGTATTTCTTGCGACTGTCGTAAATGAAACTTTGACTGCCACAAACTGAACGACATATGATTTATATTGCTATCGTTTCCCGATGCGTTTGCGAGAGTTTTGTCGGGTAAAGTCTCGCATTTGACCAGTTTGCGATATCATTTGCGACAGTTTGGTCCGCTGGCTGGTTAGGACTAAGCCTACAACGTATGTATGTGTGAGAATAGATATACATACATATGATCACATTCTTTTGTAAGATATAATAAAGATAATGAATTCTGAACGAGGAAATTAAATTTAGCGTAAATTGACATTCTATTGATTTAATTTTAAGATGCATGCATATTTATGCATACTCTCATACATACACAAAACTAACCACTTGCCAAGCTTACTAAGGCTTTAACCAAAAAATAAGCATTTTCTTGACTTATTTACGTTTTTAATGGGTGAAGGAATAAAACTAACATTATTAGAAAAATAAATAGTCAATAAAATTCTTTCTTCCCATTGGAATTGAACTTGCGCCCCGCGACCAAATGCTTTTTACCTTGCAGCCATACCGAAAATTTTTACTAATTGAAAAAAAACTGAACTAAAATAGGACCACTTATGTACATAGAGCATACGATGTAATCGCAATTGTTATTCTTTTTGTGTGTATTTGTGCACATGTGTACAGAAATTTTATCGCTTTGTGCCAGCTGCCGCTTACTCGTGGCCTGCCAATATAAACGTAGATATATAACCACATGGTTTCTTTAATATCTTCTATGTATCTTAACCTATTGATCTTGATGAAATTTTCTACAGTATATCTTATTGTACCATAGAATATTTGTGTATTCTCAAAAAGTCATTTGCATTTAAATTGTGGCTTAAATTGGTTGGCAATACAACTTGGGTTATTAACTTGATTTATAGCTCTGTGGTGGTAGCGGGGAGGTGGCGATAGGTATAAAATGCAAGATACTTGACATATCTATAATATTCATGTTTGGTGACTCTAAATCGATATCGATTTTTATCGATTGCTTGGAAACGGACTAGGAAACAAAATCGATCTGCGTAGGCACTAGGAGCACCTACATCTCAAATTTGAAGTCTGTAGCTCTTATAGGTTCTGAGATCCTTGCGTTCAAAAACATACGGATGGACGGACGGACAGACAGACAGACGGACATGGCTAGATCGACTCGGCTATTGATGCTGATCAAGAATATATATATTTTATGGGGTCGAAAATGTTTCCTTCTGCCTGTTACATACATTTACATTTTGCACAAAAACATTATACCCCTTTTACCCATTTTTAATGGGTTTTTAGATGTAGGTGCTCCTAGTGCCCGCGCGGATCGAGTTTCTTTCCGATAAACGATAACTTGCCCCGCTTCCAAGTAATCGATAAAAATGTATATCGAAATCCCGTATTTTAAGCAATTTTGGTAAATGATAAGAGCTAGAGTCACCAAACTTGACATGTAGCTTCTAGAATAGTATATATATATCGATTATCTTTCATTTTATACCTTTCGCCAACTTCCCGCTACTCTCTATCTATAGGCGCGCGCTGCATTTGGTGTTGGAATAAGAGGGTTCAGGGTATCCCCTAGTCGGGAGCTCCCGACTAGAACCTCTTACTTGTTCTTCTTTACAGACTTGACATTGTTTGACTAATTCTATTATTCCTTGCTTCGTTTTTGGTAAATCGAAATTTTCGGACAATTGCATCTTGTTTTCTAGTGCGTTGCGGTGAGCTCTGTTGTGTGTAACCAATATCTTCCCATCTTGCTCTGTTTCATTTGTTAAATCTTTTACTTGAGACTGTGTGAATCTAATCTTGAAGTTACTAAAATTTTGGGGATATATCTGTTGAATTTGGTTCATTATTTCCTCTGAGGTTATTATTCCGTTAATTACGGATGGGTTGAGTCTGGTCGAGTTTTTGTATGTCTGTGGAATGTTGAGAATGGGATGTGGAACTTGTAATCTGTTTCGTTGGCTTTGCTGAGAAATATCTGGTTATTAAATACATTTATTGGGGCTGGGTGGAGGCTACGGATCCGATGTTATTAATTACAGGGATTCGTGATAGCGCATCAGCTACAATATTATCCCTACCTGAACTCTTCCAGGTAAGCTTTCCTCCTTTTTATTCTTGCGTTGCCGTTCCAACTGCTAAGAGAGTGGGTTAAGGGCTGATGGTCGATGTATATTTTTACTCTTGCCTTACCGTAAAGGTAATTTTTAAGGGCTTTTAGGGCCCAAATCATTGCCAACATTTCCCTTTCGTTTGTGGCATAGTTCTCTTCAGTTTTAGAGAGAGTTCTAGAGAGAAAACAAATGGGTCGCTTATTCTGAGATAGAGCAGAGCCAATAGCAAAGTTAGATGCATCTGTTGTCAGATGAAACTCTTTGCTGAAGTCCGGGTAATGGAGTGTTACCTCGTTTGAGACCATGGCGTTTTTTATTTTATTAAATGCTTCTTCGTTGAGATTAATGAGCTTTTTAGCGGATTGGTTTTTGGACACATGCCCATCTTCCCCTCTTAAAAAAGAAATAAGGGGCTTTGCCAAGAGGCGAAGTCTTTTATGAATCTTCTATAATAGCTGGCAAGGCCAATAAAAGATCTTAAATCTTTGAGGGTTTTCCTATGGTCTCTATCTTGTTGGGATTGGTTTCGATACCTTTGTCTGAGATGACAAATCCCAGGAATTCTACTCTGCTTTTAAAGAACTCGCATTTGTCCAATTGACATTTCATGTTGGCTTCCTGTAGAGTTCTGAATATGGCGCTAAGGTGACGCGCATGCGAATCATCATCTTTGCTAAAGATGATGATATCGTCAATGTAAATGAGGCATATTTTACCAATATGCTCACGAAGGATGTCGTCAAGGGCTCTCTGGAAAATTGAGGGCGCATTCTTGAGTCCGAAGGGGAGTCGTGTAAACTCTTATTTTCCGTTGTTAACGGAGAAGGCAGTTTTTTCTATGTCTGACTCTTTGAGGGGGATTTGGTGAAATCCACTTTTCAAATCTAAGACAGAGAATACTTTATTATTGCCTAGCTGTGCCAATACCTCGTTAATTTCGGGTATAGGGTATTTATCTGCGGTAGTTTCTTTATTTAGTTTCCTATAGTCTATGACCATACGATATTTCTTTTGCCCGGAGGCATCTAGTTTTTTGGGGACAATCCACACAGGTGAATTATATGGAGAGCGGGAGGGTCGGATTATTCCGTCCTCTAAAAGTTCCTTAATTTGGTTGTGTACCTCGTCTTTTAAAGAAATTGGTAGAATTTCGAGTATATTGAGGAATCGGTTTTGGTTCTGATTTCTGTTATAACGTTAGTTGTGTAGGTCAATTTTTCGTCCGGATTGGCAAAGAGACTTGGGTGCATTTTAACAAGTTGATTTAGGAAATTTTTTTGTTCTTGTGTCATGTGGTCTGTCCTCGTTATAGCCGTGTTTACTGCCTCGATTCTTTTCTGCTTAATGGGTATGCAAATATTATTCTTTATTATTAGTAGATTCTTGCTGCTTTGTATTACAGCATCTAATTCTTTTAGACTGTCGTTACCTAATATGGCGTCAAATGATTTTAAGGTGGGTAAGAGAAAGAATATATTTTTATGTCATTTAAAGAGATAAGCGAACTGGTGGTGTGTAATTTTTATACTTCCGCCGACTGTGACGGCTTCGAAGGGCTTTTCATTTGGGATTGGTTCGGACACGAATTGGGGTTGGACATAATTTCTGTTTGATCCTGTATCTATTAATATTTTAAGTAATTTTCCGCTCCTCATGTTACATTCTATGTAAGGAAGAGAGGAGTCCTTTATCCTAAAAAATTAATGTCTGAATGTTCGTACTGGCTATTTTGAACGTCATCTGCTTCTTCAATTTGTTGGGTATATTCATTTAATGGCTGCTCCTATTCGGTCTGCTGTTCGTAATTTAGCATTGATTGTACGTATTCCTCTATGATCACATAGTTCTCTCTTTGTTTTTTGTCCGTGGCGTTTGTTGGTAGTGGAGGTCTTTTGCCTACTTCAAAGTTTGGTCTGTTCATGTAGCTTATCATCCTTGTGCGGATGCTTTGGTCCACGTCCATTGGCTCAGGACGTGGTTGGGGTTGGGTGCAGAAGGTCTATTGGGTACGTATACCTGTTGTGGTTGTGTCTGGTAAATTCTTTGGTTAGGGTGTTGTGGAGTCGGTCCATTATTGTTATAAGTCGGTGGTCCATAGTTTGTATTGGTTGGCCAAGGTGTATGAATCGGGAGTTGGGGCCTGAAGCTAATAGGTGGTGGCCTAAAAGTTTGGGCGAAAGAAGGCTGGGCTGTTCGAGGTGGCAATATAGGTGGTGGTACATTTCTATTCTGGTTTCTGACATGTGTCTGTTGATTCCTTTTCAAAGCCATGTTAGTGCGATAGCTTTGATTCTCTAATTTTAAACAATAATGAAAGGCGTAAGGTAGATCTGATGGCTCCTTTAAGTCGTTCAAATTGTGGTTGGCAGTTATCGTTTGGTCGTCTACGTCACTAAGCTCCCTAGAGGGGTTGACCAATTGCTTTACCAATGTCGGCAATTGTTGTGCCAGAATCTGGCTAACCGTGGCTGCTATCACCTGCTCTGCGTTATTCGCCATGCCTCTATTTTGTAAATGTTCGATTTGTCTGTCGAGATGTCGTTGTTGCTGTCTGTTTAAGTTATTCCCGCCTACCTGTGGTTGATCTAATGCTATTGGGGGCCTAACTAAATTGCTAAGAGATATTATAAGTATTGTATATTTTAGGATATTTTTGAAGTATTTTTAAATCTAGTATTAGTTTTCATTTTCTATATTTTGATTGATTGATGTTGATCGTTTTTCTTTTTTTTTTTAAAACCAGTGGCTGGTTTCTTCCTGCTACTTTGTAGGATCCCTTGGGAATCGCAATGTTGGAATTTAGTTATACTACTTTTGTAGTCTTTATGTTTGTTTATCGTTGTACACTTTTTTATCTTGCTTATTGTTCTACATTTCGTATTTCTTGTTCTTATAATTCTATTTCACTTTTGTGTTAGTTGTTTGTTTGTTTGTTTGTCTTTCACTTAATTTCTAACTTACAGTACTATTCCGGTTGTGGCAACTTCCCCTGCCGGTCCGGATTTCATCCTTTTTGAAACTTTTGGGTATCTACTGGGGGTCTTGCGACCAGACTTCGTTGGGAGGATCCTGCGGGCGGGCCTTACAAGATGTAAATAAACAATTAAGTTCCAATTGCCTTTCGCGAATTTGACCAGTCGTTGAATTTAAATAACGAGAGTTGCACTGGTTTTGTTTTTGCGTATAACCGGCTAACGCGCACGAAGAAGCGCTTTGTTCTTTTGTAACACGAACCGGTCCCTGCTCGGGCGCCAGTTAATTCCAAAGTTTATAAAACGATGAAAAAAAATATAATTTTTGGGGAAGCAAGTCTTCCTTTTATTGATGTTAATTTGCAACTAAATAAACATAAATCAATTCTAGCCCTAGTAATCTGTGGCTTAGCGGCAGCGATATAATCTAAATTTTCCGATTCATGTTCCAAAAACATATAGTTCTGGTAATAATACAATACTTTTACCAGCAAGATCACAAGTTGTCCGAAAAATCGAACTGTCTTCAAGTGAAGATTGTGTACTAATTCGAAGCCAGGAAATTCAAACTGGTATTTATGTTGCAAACACCGTTGCAACCACACGAAACGCATTAGTCTGATTACTGAACACAACCAGTACCGATCAGCTTCTTAGTATAAATAATCTAAATTATGAATCACTTTCGAGCTACGAAGTGGTTCAAACAAACAATGAATGTAAAAAAGAAGAAGTCATGTCTCGACTATCCCAAAATTTTCCACCACAGTTTAAAGCAAATTAAACTGAGGTATGCATTTATTATACAGACATATTCGGACTTGAAACCGAATCTATATCAACAAATCATTTTTACAAACAAAAACTGAGATTGAAAGATGATGAACCAGTCTACATTAAAAATTATAGAAGTCCTCGAAGAAAAAAAGAAGAAATCCAAGCCCAAGTACAAAAACTAATTGACGACATAATTGTCGAACCATCTGTGATAGAATATAACAGCCCCCTTTTATTAGTCCCAAAAATATTCTCATCCTGAATCCAATAAGAAAAAATGGCGATTGGTAATCGACTATCGTCAAATTAACAAAAAGCTGCTAGCTGATAAGTTCACACTACCTAGAATTGATGATATTTTAGATCAACTAGGTTGAGCGAAATATTTCTCATGCCTTGACTTAATGTCAGGTTTTCACCAAATTGAACTTGACAATAATTCAAGAGATATAACGTATTTTTCGACGAGCAATAGCTCCTATCGCTTCACGCGGTAACCATTTTTTTTAAAGTCTCTGGACTTGAACCTTCGCAAGCATTCCTTTATATGGATGACCTAATAGTAATTGGTTGTTCCGAAAGACATATGGTTAAAACCTAACTGATGTTTTTGTCATATGCAGGAAATACAACTTAAAGGTACATGCTGAAAAATGTTTATTTTTTATGCATGAAGTCACATTTCTGGGACACAAATGCACAGACAAAGGAATCTATCCAGTCCCACATGATGCGGACAGCGCTAGACGTTTTGTTGCATTTTGCAACTATTATAGACGATTCATTAAAAACTTCGCCGACCATGCACGGCACATCACTAGACTAAATAAAAAGAATGTTCCATTTGAATGGACGGATGAATGTCAAAATGCGTTTTTATACTTAAAATCTCAACCTTTTAAACCGACTCTGTTACAATACCCAGACTTCCTAAAAGAATTTTGTATAATATCGGATGCGACTAAGCAAGCGCATCGAGCGGTTTTAACTCAAAACCACAACGGACTTCAACTTCCAGTTTCATACGCATCCATATCACTTACCAAAGGAAGAAAGTAACAAGAGTACGACGGAACAGGAACTAGCAGCAATTCATTGGGCAATAACACATTTCAGACCATATATTTATGGTAGACCTTTCACTGATCATAGACCACTTACATATTTATTTTCAATTGTCAATCCAAGTTCCAAATTAACACGTATGACGCATGAGTTATAGGAATTTAATTTTACGGTAGAGTATCTAAAGGGTAAAGATAACTATGTAGCTGATGCATTATCAAGAATAACCATCAAAGAACTAAAAGATTTACAAGTTAAAGTACTGAAAGTTACTACCAGGCACCAAAGTAAACAGAAAAAACTCGTGCGCAGGAAAAGATCATGTAGATTTGCCTATGGAAACTCTTGAGAACGCTTCTAAGCCCAACGTATATGAAGTCATTTGTAATGACGAAGTACGAAAAGGCCTTGCTTATATTAAATAATATATGTTTATTCAAACATGGAAGAAAAATTATAGCAAGAATTGATGTTAGCGATCTGTACACCAATGGAACATTTGACTTAGGTCAGTTTTTCCAAAGGCTTGAAAAAGAAGCTGGTATACATGAGATCAGCCAACTCAAACTGGCACCGAGCGAAAAGATATTTGAATTAATTTCAATTGAATCTTTTAAAAATATGGGCAACATACCATTAAAATCATTACGAGTAGCGCTACTCAAGCCGGTGACGATAATAGAAAATGAAAAAGATCAAGAAGTGATACTGTTTACATATCATGACTATACAAGCAGGTCATACTGGCATTTCAAGAACGCTAGCTAAAATAAAAAGATACTACTACTGGAAAAATATGACACGTCATATAACCAAATACTTCCGTAGATGTCCTAAATGCCAAAAGTCGAAAACGACGACTCACACAATCCTGAAGAAGTTCATTTCGGACATGGAAACTGAATATAAAAATACTATTATTAATGACATGTACAAATACCTAAAGATAGACAATTTAACGTCTACAGCACACCATCACCAGACGAACCAACGAATACATACGTTCCTATATATCGGTTGATAAAACTTTTTTTTTTTTTACTTTATTGTTCCCATTCAGAATATTATTCCATATTTCAATACACAGGAATGAGTGGAGAGGAAAGGTAATGTCAAAAAAATGAAAATAAAATTTTTTTCTTTCATTATTAGTTTTAAATTAAACTGTTTTATTTGTGTATTAACTTCTTTTCTAATTATAAGATTGACACGGAAATGCGTTCAAATTCTAAATCAAATAAAATGTTAATTATTTTTAAAATAAAATTTGAATTGAAAATGAATATTAAAACAAAAACACCAACAAACATTTTAATGGGAACAAAATGGGCATGAAACAAAAAAAAGTTGCGTAATTCATATTTTATGCGAGCTTTTTGCGATATCTTTTAAGAGACTTTTTTAATATTGCTTACCTACAAAAACGTGTCGCAGAAAATATTTTATTAGACTCGTTAGAAATATCAGAAAAGGCTCGCAAAAAATATCACAAAACGCTCGCTAGTCGTATTTCTTGCGACTGTCGTAAATGAAACTTTGACTGCCACAAACTGAACGACATATGATTCATATTGCTATCGTTTCCCGATGCTTTTGCGAGAGTTTTGTCGGGTAAAGTCTCGCATTTGACCAGTTTGCGATATCATTTGCGACAGTTTGGTCCGCTGGCTGGTTAGGACTAAGCCTACAACGTATGTATGTGTGAGAATAGATATACATACATATGATCACATTCTTTTGTAAGATTTAATAAAGATAATGAATTCTGAAATTGACATTCTATTGATTTAATTTTAAGATCCATGCATATTTATGCATACTCTCATACATACACAAAACTAACACTACGCACTTGCCAAGCTTACTAAGGCTTTAACCAAAAAATAAGCATTTTCTTGACTTATTTACGTTTTTAATGGGTGAAGGAATAAAACTAACATTATTAGAAAAATAAATAGTCAATAAAATTCTTTCTTCCCATTGGAATTGAACTTGCGCCCCGCGACCAAATGCTTTTTACCTTGCAGCCATACTGAAAATTTGTACTAATTGAAAAAAAACTGAACTAAAATAGGACCACTTATGTACATAAAGCATACGATGTAATCGCAATTGTTATTCTTTTTGTGTGTATTTGTGCACATGTGTACAGAAATTTTAGCGCTTTGTGCCAGCTGCCGCTTACTCGTGGCCTGCCAATATAAACGTAGATATATAACCACATGGTTTCTTTAATATCTTCTATGTATCTTAACCTCTTGATCTTGATGAAATTTTCTACAGTATAGCTTATTGTACCATAGAATATTTGTGTATTCTCAAAAAGTCATTTGCATTTAAATTGTGGCTTAAATTGGTTGGCAATACAACTTGGGTTATTAACTTGATTTATAGCTCTGTGGTGGTAGCGGGGAGGTGGCGATAGGTATAAAATGCAAGATACTTGACATATCTATAATATTCTAGAAGCCACATATCATGTTTGGTGACTCTAAATCGATATCGATTTTTATCGATTGCTTGGAAACGGACTAGGAAACAAAATCGATCTGCGTAGGCACTAGGAGCACCTACATCTCAAATTTGAAGTCTGTATCTCTTATAGGTTCTGAGATCCTTGCGTTCAAAAACATACGGACGGACGGACGGACAGACAGACAGACGGACATGGCTAGATCGACTCGGCTATTGATGCTGATCAAGAATATATATACTTTATGGGGTCGAAAATGTTTCCATCTGCCTGTTACATACATTTACATTTTGCACAAAAACATTATAGCCCTTTTACCCATTTTTAATGGGTTCGGGGTATAAAAACATACAAGTTAATTCCAAAGTTTATTAAATGATAAAAAAAAAAATACAATTTTTGGGGAAGCAAGTCTTCCTTTTATTGATGTCAATTTGCAACTGAAAAAACTTAAATCAATTCTAGCCCTAGTAACCTATGGCTTAGCGGCAGCGGCGTTGGCAGCGGCGTTGCTGCTAATGTTGTTGGCCCGTTGCGCAATTCTTCTTGGAATTTTCGGCGGAGTTATGAAACCGACTCTATTTGCTATAGAGTGCGTCTGAAGTTTTTGCATGTTTTTATACCCTGAACCCATTGAAAATGGGTAAAAAGGGTATATTGTATTTGTGTATATATAGTATAGTATATATATATCGATTATCTTTCATTTTATACTTATCGCCAACTTCCCGCTACACTCAATCTATAAACGCGCGCTGCATTTATCAGCATCAATAGCCGAGTCGATCTAGCCATGTCCGTCTGTCTGTCCATCCGTCCGTCCGTCCGTCCGTCCGTCCGTATATATGAACGCAAGGATCTCAGAACCTATAAGAGCTAGAGACTTGAAATTTTAGCTGTAGGTCCTCCTGGTGCCCGCGCAGATCGAGTTTGTTTTCGATAAACGATAACTGGCCCCGTTTCCAAGTAATCGATAAAAATGTATATCGAAATCCGGTTTTTTAAGCAAATTTGGTAAATAATAAGAGCTAGAGTCACCAAACTTGACATGTAGCTTCTAGAATAGTATATATATATCGGGTATCTTTCATTTTATACCTTTCGCCACCTCCCCGCTTCTCTCTATCTATAAGCGCGCGCTGCATTTGGTGTTGGAATAAGAGGGTTCAGGGTATCCCCTAGTCGGGAGCTCCCGACTAGAACCTCTTACTTGTTATTCTTGCGTTGCCGTTCCAACTGCTAAGAGAGTGGGTTAAGGGCTGATGGTCGATGTATATTTTTATACCCTGAACCCATCAAAAATGGGTAAAAGGGGTATTATGTTTTTGTGCAAAATCCAAATGTATGTAACAGGCACAAGGAAGCATCTCCGACCCCATAAAGTATATATATTCTTGATCAGCATTAATAGCCGAGTCGATCTAGCCATGTCCGTCTGTCTGTCCGTCCGTCCGTACTTAGGTCAGTTTTTCCAAAGGCTTGAAAAAGAAGCTGTTATACATGCGATCAGCCAACTCAAACTGGCACCGAGCGAAAAGATATTTGAATTAATTTCAATTGAATCTTTTAAAAATATGGGCAACATACCATTAAAATCATTACGAGTAGCGCTACTCAAGCCGGTGACCATAATAGAAAATGAAAAAGATCAAGAAGTGATACTGTTTACATATCATGACTATACAAGCAGGTCATACTGGCATTTCAAGAACGCTAGCTAAAATAAAAAGATACTACTACTGGAAAAATATGACACGTCATATAACCAAATACTTCCGTAGATGTCCTAAATGCCAAAAGTCGAAAACGACGACTCACACAATCCTGAAGAAGTTCATTTCGGACATGGAAACTGAATATAAAAATACTATTATTAATGACATGTACAAATACCTAAAGATAGACAATTTAACGTCTACAGCACACCATCACCAGACGAACCAACGAATACATACGTTCCTATATATCGGTTGATAAAACTTTTTTTTTTTTTTACTTTATTGTTCCCATTCAGAATATTATTCCATATTTCAATACACAGGAATGAGTGGAGAGGAAAGGTAATGTCAAAAAAATGAAAATAAAATTTTTTTCTTTCATTATTAGTTTTAAATTAAACTGTTTTATTTGTGTATTAACTTCTTTTCTAATTATAAGATTGACACGGAAATGCGTTCAAATTCTAAATCAAATAAAATGTTAATTATTTTTAAAATAAAATTTGAATTGAAAATGAATATTAAAACAAAAACACCAACAAACATTTTAATGGGAACAAAATGGGCATGAAACAAAAAAAAAGTTGCGTAATTCATATTTTATGCGAGCTTTTTGCGATATCTTTTAAGAGACTTTTTTAATATTGCTTACCTACAAAAACGTGTCGCAGAAAATATTTTATTAGACTCGTTAGAAATATCAGAAAAGGCTCGCAAAAAATATCACAAAACGCTCGCTAGTCGTATTTCTTGCGACTGTCGTAAATGAAACTTTGACTGCCACAAACTGAACGACATATGATTCATATTGCTATCGTTTCCCGATGCTTTTGCGAGAGTTTTGTCGGGTAAAGTCTCGCATTTGACCAGTTTGCGATTAGGACTAAGCCTACAACGTATGTATGTGTGAGAATAGATATACATACATATGATCACATTCTACAAACTTGACATGTAGCTTCTAGAAAAGTATATATATATCGATTATCTTTCATTTTATACCTATCGCCACCTCCCCGCTACTCTCTATCTATAAGCGCGCGCTGCATTTGGTGTTGAAATATGAGGGTTCAGGGTATCCCCTAGTCGGGAGCTCCCGACTAGAACCTCTTACTTGTTCTGAGATAGAACAGAGCCAATAGCAAAGTTAGATGCATCTGTTGTCAGATGAAACTCTTTGCTGAAGTCCGGGTAATGGAGTATTACCTCGTTTGAGACCATGGCGTTTTTATTTTATTAAATGCTTCTTCGTTAAGATTAATGAGCTTTTTAGCGGATTGGTTTTTGGACACACGCCCATCTTCCCCTCTTAAAAGAGAAATAAGGGGCTTGCGATTCATCATCTTTGCTAAAGATGATGATATCGTCAATGTAAATGAGGCATATTTTACCAATATGCTCACGAAGGATGTCGTCAAGGGCTCTCTGGAAAATTGAGGGCGCATTCTTGAGTCCGAGGGGGAGTCGTGTAAACTCGTATTTTCCGTTGTTAACGGAGAAGGCAGTTTTTTCTATGTCTGACTCTTTGAGGGGGATTTGGTGAAATCCACTTTTCAAATCTAAGACAGAGAATACTTTATTATTGCCTAGCTGTGCCAATACCTCGTTAATTTCGGGTATAGGGTATTTATCTGCGGTAGTTTCTTTATTTAGTTTCCTATAGTCTATGACCATACGATATTTCTTTTGCCCGGAGGCATCTAGTTTTTTGGGGACAATCCACACAGGTGAATTATATGGAGAGCGGGAGGGTCGGATTATTCCGTCCTCTAAAAGTTCCTTAATTTGGTTGTGTACCTCGTCTTTTAAAGAAATTGGTAGAATTTCGAGTATATTGAGGAATCGGTTTTGGTTCTGATTTCTGTTATAACGTTAGTTGTGTAGGTCAATTTTTCACCGGATTGGCAAAGAGACTTGGGTGCATTTTAACAAGTTGATTTAGGAAATTTTTTTGTTCTTGTGTCATGTGGTCTGTCCTCGTTATAGCCGTGTTTACTGCCTCGATTCTTTTCTGCTTAATGGGTATGCAAATATTATTCTTTATTATTAGTAGATTCTTGCTGCTTTGTATTACAGCATCTAATTCTTTTAGACTGTCGTTACCTAATATGGCGTCAAATGATTTTAAGGTGGGTAAGAGAAAGAATATATTTTTATGTCATTTAAAGAGATAAGCGAACTGGTGGTGTGTAATTTTTATACTTCCGCCGACTGTGACGGCTTCGAAGGGCTTTTCATTTGGGATTGGTTCGGACACGAATTGGGGTTGGACATAATTTCTGTTTGATCCTGTATCTATTAATATTTTAAGTAATTTTCCGCTCCTCATGTTACATTCTATGTAAGGAAGAGAGGAGTCCTTTATCCTAAAAAATTAATGTCTGAATGTTCGTACTGGCTATTTTGAACGTCATCTGCTTCTTCAATTTGTTGGGTATATTCATTTAATGGCTGCTCCTATTCGGTCTGCTGTTCGTAATTTAGCATTGATTGTACGTATTCCTCTATGATCACATAGTTGTCTCTTTGTTTTTTGTCCGTGGCGTTTGTTGGTAGTGGAGGTCTTTTGCCTACTTCAAAGTTTGGTCTGTTCATGTAGCTTATCATCCTTGTGCGGATGCTTTGGTCCACGTCCATTGGCTCAGGACGTGGTTGGGGTTGGGTGCAGAAGGTCTATTGGGTACGTATACCTGTTGTGGTTGTGTCTGGTAAATTCTTTGGTTAGGGTGTTGTGGTGTCGGTCCATTATTGTTATAAGTCGGTGGTCCATAGCTTGTATTGGTTGGCCAAGGTGTATGAATCGGGAGTTGGGGCCTGAAGCTAATAGGTGGTGGCCTAAAAGTTTGGGCGAAAGAAGGCTGGGCTGTTCGAGGTGGCAATATAGGTGGTGGTACATTTCTATTCTGGTTTCTGACATGTGTCTGTTGATTCCTTTTCAAAGCCATGTTAGTGCGATAGCTTTGATTTTCTAATTTTAAACAATAATGAAGGGCCGAAGGTAGAGGGGTTGACCAATTGCTTTACCAATGTCGACAATTGTTGTGCCAGAATCTGGCTAACCGTGGCTGCTATCACCTGCTCTGCGTTATTCGCCATGTTGTTGCTGTCTGTTTAAGTTATTTCCGCCTACCTGTGGTTGATCTAATGCTATTGGGGGCCTAACTAAATTGCTTTCATTAGCCATAAACAAGAGATATTACTAGTATTGTATATTTTAGGATATTTTTGAAGTATTTTTAAATCTAGTATTAGTTTTCATATTCTATATTTTGATTGATTGATTTTGATCGTTTTTCTTTTCTTTTTTAAAACCAGTGGCTGGTTTCTTCCTTGTACTTTGTAGGATCCTTGGGAATCGCAAAGTTGGAATTTAGTTATACTACTTTTGTAGTCTTTATGTTTGTTTATCGTTGTACACTTTTTTATCTTGCTTATTGTTCTACAATGTTTTCGTATTTCTTGTTCTTATAATTATATTTCACTTTTGTGTTAGTTGTTTGTTTCTTTGTCTTTCCCTTAATTTCTAACTTACAGTACTATTCCTGATGTGGCAACCTCCCCTGCCGGACCGGATTTCATCCTTTTTGAAACTTTTGGGTATCTACTGGGGATCCTGCGACCAGTCTTCGTTGAGAGTATCCTGCGGGCGGGCATTACAAGATGTGTTGTCCACCGATGAGCAAATTGCACAATTAAGTTCCAATTGCCTTTCGCGAATTTTACCAGTCGTTGAATTTAATTAACGAGAGTTGCACTGGTTTTGTTTTCGCGTATAACCGACTAACGCGCACGTAGAAGCGTTTTGTTCTTTTGTAACACGAGCCGGTCCCTGCTCGGGCGCCAGTTAATTTCAAAGTTTATTAAACGATGAAAAAATTTTTGGGGAAGCAAGTCTTCCTTTTATTGATGTCAATTTGCAACTGAATAAACTTAAATCAATTCTAGCCCTAGTAAACTGTGGCTTAGCGGCAGCGGCGTTGGCAGCGGCGTTGCTGCTAATGTTGTTGGCCCGTTGGGCAATTGTTCTTGGAATTTTCGGCGGTTGCCAGTCGGCGCGTGGAGGAAATGGCACAGACACCAAGTCCGCATTTTGATGCACTTCTTATGCAATGGGACTGTATGAATTTATTTGTTGTTAGCACATAAACAAATTTTTATAAATTTTTTTTAAACATTAACACTTTAAAAAAAATTACTATAAATTAAAAATAACTACATTATATTATGTTATTCCTCTAAAAGGGGAGGTGTAGTATGTATATGCCTTAAAAGAACACCCTATATACAAATATAAAGTATGCAGCACTTTGTCGCATGCAATAACAATTATAACATAACAACGTATATGCTCACCAGCACAGCCATATGCAAGCTACTCACTCTCCCTCTCTTTGTAGCTGTTAACCAATAACAGCATAGGTATAAAAATGTATCCATAGGCTAAGTTCATTATATTTACTTTGAATAAAGACATTCTTAAAACCGAAGTCAATCAGCACTGACGTGCTTCTGTTGTATTGAAATATATTTTATACAATGGCACCTGGGGATCCTGGCCAAGATAAAATGTGGTCTACCCTCACCCTGCTTCGAACTTATGAAATCCTATCTGGAGGGTCGATCATTCAGTTTTAAAGCGCGAACGGGACTGCCGAACTAAAATCGCCAGCCTATATTGGCTACTAAATAAGAAGAGCAATCTTTCTCTGAACAATAAGCGCACAGTATACCTGCAGATTATTGCCCCCGTGTGGATGTACGGCGTTCCCATCTGGAAAATTGTTGCCAAGACTCAAAGGAAGAGAGTGCAAGTCATTCAAAATAAAGCTTTACGCCTTATCACAGGTTGTCCATGGTATATCAGAAGCTCAACCATGCATAAAGACTTGAATCTGGCGGTTGTCGAGGACCAGATCGCCTTCCACTTAAGTCGATACAACGATCGACTGTTGGTGCACAGCAATCGCTTGGCCAGACCCCTGGCCGTAATTAACTTACGACTTTAAATTGGTTTTTATATATCTATTCTTAATACTGTTTATACAAACCTGGCGAAACTTAATTTGTTTCCAAGCGCATTAAAGGACAATTTGAGTCCCGATTGGTAAAATAAAACCATTTATAAAAACAAAAGGAATATGTATATGTTTTTGCTAATTTCTTTTTTTTTTTGCCTTAAATTTTTATACCCTGAACCCATTGAAAATGGGTAAAAAGCTTAAATTGTATTTGTGCAAAATGCAAATGTATGTAACAGGCAGAAGGAAGCATCTCCGACCCCATAAAGTGTATATATTCATGATCAGCATCAATAGCCGAGTCGATCTAGCCATGTCCGTCTGTCTGTCCGTCCGTCCGTCCGTATGTACGAACGCAAGGATCTCAGAACCTATAAGAGCTAGAGACTTGAAACTTTAGATATAGGTGCTCCTAGTGCCTGCGCAGATCGAGTTTGTTTCCGATAATCGATTACTTACTCCGTTTCAAAGTAATCGATAAAAATATATATCGACATCCCGTTTTATAAGCAATTTTTGTAAATAATAAGAGCTAGAGTCACCAAACTTGACATGTAGCTTCTAGAATAGTATATATATTTGCATTTGGTGTTGAAGGAAGAGGGTTCAGGGTATCCCCTAGTCGGGAGCTCCCGACTTGAACCTCTTACTTGTTTTATGTTTGGTGTTGGTCCTCCGTGTAGTGCGAATGAAGTTTTAATGGTATCTGTAAAAAGTATTATATAAGTTTGTGTTGTATATATATATTGAATATTAAATCTTTTTCTGGCAATGGAGTGTGATGTAAGAAAGAAAAGGGAAAACTTAAACGTTTCAAATTGTTTCGAATTTTATTTAGTGTTTTTTTGTTTATTTTTCGTTTTTGTTTATAAAGTCAAGGTACGTGCAAGGTGCACAACATGTTGTCATAAATGTGGTGAAGCTAGGCTAAGGCCCTTGCTCGCTGCAGTTATCGTGCATAATAGCGGAAGACATCATTTATGTAATGGTTAGTCGTCTTACGATATTGCGATTTCGGTGGGCCTACTATGTTGGCATTTCGTATTAACTTGTTGCGTTTTTTATTTTTTTGCGAATTCTTCTCGCTCTGTTCGATACAGCAGGCTAACTATATACATGCATGCATACGCTGTATACTGTTTCTAGCAGGATCATTGGATTTGCATGGCAACTTCTTTTTGTGTAGTTAAGCTTTATATTTTGTATTTTTACTTATTTTTTTTTGTTACACTTTGATCTGCATACCCTTTTTCCTCTTTCCGATACAGCAGATTCATTCCATGACTGTTGTACATTAATCTGTAAACAGCGTATGGTTTCTAGCACGTATGGTACCCTTTTTTTCGTTCTGTCCGATACAACAGGTTTATACCATCCATGTAAATACATCAATCTGTATAGCAATGTATGGTTACTAGCACGAAAAAGGGGGTTGCATGGCGACTAATATTGTATATAGTTTTATATATACGTATATATATGTGTGTGCCCTTATAAGTATATATGTGCATATACATGCATGCATGCCCGGCACGAAACATTTCGGCTGACTCTACAGGGTAGCGACAGCGGCGTTAACGAATAATGTCATGCCAATGTATGTTCGGGCAAGTCATACACACACTCACATATTTCACTTGCATATATACGAATATATGTGTCACCTTACTTAGCGCATAAATTGTTATTCTGTTAGCGGCGGCTTCCTCTTGCCCACACATATATATTTTTTTTTATTATACCCTGAACCCATTGAAAATGGTTAAAAAGGTTATATTGTATTTGTGCAAAGTGCAAATGTATGTAACAGGCAGAAGGAAGCATCTCCGACCACATAAAGTATATATATTCTTGATCAGCATCAATAGCCGAGTCGATCTAGCCATGCCCGTCTGTCTGTCCGTCCGTCCGTCCGTCCGTCCGTATGTATGAACGCAAGGATCTCAGAACCTATAAGAGATAGAGACTTGAAATTTTGACTGTAGGTCCTCCAGGTACCCGCGCAGATTCGATAAACGATAACGTGCCCCGTTTCTAAGTAATCGTTTCTAAGTCGGGAGCTCCCGACTAGATCCTCTTACTTGTTTTTTCCTTGTCCTCTACTAGGTTTCCTACCCTCTACCACCTACACTACCGGGCCGCAGCCTCGCACCACCTACACTATCGGGACGTGGCCTCGCATCAACTACACTATCGGGCCGGGGCCTCGCATCAACTACACTTTCGGGCCATAGCCTCGCACCACACGTTCCCGCACTAGGTTATGGGGAACATCGGCTAGTCCCGATGTTAGAACAAAAAGGGCCATCAGAAAATAAAAGAATTAACAGATTTCCTTCATTAATCTGATTGTATTCAATTTTATTCACTTATTTATTAAAACAATATCCCACTCTACTTCCTATACTAAGACCTTGCCGCACTGCCTTGGGGCCCCAACGCTCCGCTGCACACTATTGCGTTTCGTCGCTCGCTCTACTTTTCACGTCACATGTCTACTCACCCTCATGTTCGCTACAAAAGTCTTGAGCCCTAGCGCTCCGCTACCCGTTTAGGGTTATCTTTGTCAATTTGTCCTCTTCGACAAACGTCTATTCACTTAGATTGTCTACGCAAAAGTGCCGGCCTTCACCTCGGAGCTATCGCTCTTCGCGCCGAACTGAAGTTGCGCTCTCGAATAAGGTGTTGAGCAGTCGATCAGCATCGCACGGTTGCTGCCGGCGGTTAAATTCAAACTTAATTTGAGTTGGGGCCAATGCTTATAGCAAAGACCATATAAACACTAAGATAAGTAACGCCATATAACGAAATGCTACTATGCAGCTTGATTTTTTGAAAATTGAGAACGAAAACGAAATCTGTATCATTGCGCTCTCACAGCCGAGAGAACGAAAAGCTAAAAATAGAATGTGCTCTCAGCTTCGGCTCTATGAGGGCCGTGCAAGCAATTATGTTTGTATGCGTGTGAATATATGTACATACATAACAGCATATTTGAATGTGTTGTTATCCACTGCTCTGGCAAAGTCTCTGGCTGGCAAAGAAACAATTTTCTTAGTTTTCTAGCGCAGATCACGACCTACCCCAAATTTGAGTTGATATATGAATGCATTTTGTGTACTGAGGTTGGCTCCGTACAAAATATGTATTTTTAAGTCGATGCAAATATTTATGTAATTTTTTATATTTGAAATTATTAATTAAAATATTAATTTTAAGTAATACAAAATAAATTAAGGAAATAAAAGTGCAAATTTGTTGTTTTCAAAGATACATTTAAATAATTTTTATATTTTTTATTTTATTATTTTTGTTCGAATTATAAAGAACAAAGTCGCCGCTCGAATTAGCTACCGATGGTCGGTAACCAGGGAACACCGCGAGGAGGCAGGAGGAAACTAAATATGAGCCGACTTGAAATGCTTTAATTTTTTTTATTTCATAATTGGGGAATAAAAATAATACTAATTTAATTTAAAGAAATTATATAACAATTTTGCATCGACTTAAAAATACATATTTTCTACGGAGCCAACCTCAGTACACAACATGCACTCATATGTGAATACAAAATTGGGGTAGGTCGTGATCAGCGCTAGAAAACTAACAAAATTCATTTCTTGCCAGCTAAAGCCAGCGTAGTGAATAACAACACATACATACATACTTTAAAGTTCTTATGCATGCATAATTCACGCATACAACCAAAGGTGCTTGCACGCCATTGGCTGAGACAAGAACTTATCTCGAGCATACACTGTTCAAAAACAAAAGTGAAATCAATCTATGTGTGATATTTTCTTATCGTAGTTATTGCACAAGATGCGCCTTGTGTAAAAATTATTTAATTCTTAAATTTTCCTGTAAAATGAATCGTTAGTAAATAGAGTAATATATAATTTTATTAAAGCATGCATTTCATGGATAAAGAACAAGCACTTTGCGTCGATCGTAAGTTTTAAACATTTTCGCTCAATGTACTTCGAAAACGAAGCGACGCAAAGCACCATCGACCAGCTTTGCTGAAGGCAGGCTGGCGACTAACTTCGTTGCTCGTGTCAGCATCAGCAAGCCGCGACTTCGGCATTCGTTCGACTGGTCTTTGGAGAACGAACAGTCAGTCGGCAGGCATGTCGTACGAAGCCTCAAAGGCCAGATGAAAGGCCAGGCTAGAAATTTTGCGTCGCATTCAAATGTATAGGCGTTACTCATCTTAGTGTTTATATGGTCTTTGCTTATACCCTATAACTATAATTATGAACTGTGGGCTGGCTACCTTAGTGGAGCCTCACGAGAGTTTCCAGTCGCGTATATGTCAGCGAAACTAACGAGAGCTCAGCGTAACTATTGAGTTACAGAACTTGAATGTCTCGCTGTTCTCAAAGGCATTATAAAGTTTCGAGCATATATAGAAGGTCAGCAGTTCACCATACTTACTAATCATGCTTCTCTAAATGGCTTATGAAGAAGGATTTGTCAGGACCACTAGCTAGAAGGTCTATGAAGTTGCACGGATTCAAATTCGATATCCAGCACCGAAGTGGTTCTCAAAACGTCGTTGCTGATACATTTTCTTGAACTTTCGAAGAAGAATCTTTTATCTCCGTTACAGCTAGGCCTATAGAAGGAACGAAAGACCGCGTGCGACTGTCTTCAGCTCAGACGTAGTTTCGTCAAGATGATTAAACAGTGTAATTATTATAAACGAAATCTAAAGTTTAAATAATTTATAACGAGAATGAAAGGCTATATTCAAAACGCCGAAGATTTAATACCCTTGCAGACCCAACCTTTTAATAATCACTGACTGACACTCAAAACAAAAAAAAATTTCCATACAACAACTTAATTTTCGACCGATCGTTCCTATGGCGGATATATGACACAGCATTCCGATGTAAATGAGATTTTGCATAAATGGAGATAGCATAGTAAAACTAATATATGCCGAGCTTGGTCAAGATATCTTAAAAGACACAAAAATGTCCATACAACAACTTAATTTTCGACCGATCGTTACTATGGCGGCTATATGATACAGTAGCTCGATGTAAATGAGATTTTGCAAAAATGGAGCGAGCATAGTAAAACTAATATATGCCGAGTTTGGTCAAGATATCTTGAAAGACAAACATATTTTCCATTCAAAAACTTAATTGTCCCTTTGGCAGCTATATGATATAGTGATCCGATCTTAATAGGATTTTACATATATATGGGGATCATGGTAAAACTAATATATGTTGACTTTGGTCAAGATACCTTATAAAACAAAAAAATTTGCATCCATCAACTTAATTTTCGACCGATCGTTCATATGGCAGCTATATGATATAGTGGTCCGATCTTAATAGGATTTTGCATATTAATGGGGAGCATAGTAAAACTAATAAATGTTAAGTTTGGTCGAGATATCTTGATATATAATTGAAGGGTATAAAAAAGATAGAAAAGCTACAATGAAGCAAACGTGCAAGTAGTGAAAATGAAAGAATTGAAACATGTGATTTTAATATTGGCTGAGCGTAAATAGATTGGTGTTTGACTTTTTTTCGATTTTACAGCCACGTGGCAGGGTGCTGCCGCTGGCGCTGGTCCCCTTTATACAAATCTCTTTGTGCATATATTGGACACCGACGTCACAAGTTTTATTCAGACCCACAAAGAAATCTGTGCTGCGTAGTGTAATTGACTATTTATTTACCTTTGTGCTACCTTCGTCGCACGTATTGAAAGAATGAGAATTAAAATTGACAAAAGTAACGCGCATAGAAAAGCCAAAAGGTAGATAGATACAGAGAAAGAAGCAATTACAAATAGTAACACAGAAGCCACCTAAACGAAATTCAAAGCACACTTACATACTTCACATTGAACTTGAAATTTTTTCTTTGCGTTCAGCTAAAGTCCACCTAATCTATTCCTTTTGAGCAAAACTAAACATAATTTAAGGAACTAAACAAACAGTAAGTAACTTGTGTTAAATTGAATTAAAAATTAGTAAGGTTGTTATATTCTTATGCACATCAATATGTATATATATGTACTTACAATTAACTTTCTTTGTAAAAAGGCTACAATGATACACATTCTCTTCGGTCATATACTTCATATATAGCAATGTCAAAAGAAGATTATGTTAAGATTATGCTAACTCTCTTCCATCCTAATGCCATAAGCACTCACACACATGCACAAAGTCTCGCTCTCTTTCGAATTCTGCAATTGCTCGGTCCCTTTATTCTTAAGTTATGTTAAGAAATAAGTTCTCTAAGTATCATCATAGAAGTCAGTCGTGTTGCTAATCAATTTGTTAAACCTTTATTAAAAGTTCATATCATCCACAAACGCCCACTTGAGATTAGATTCCTAAACGGTCAAAAAAACGCTTTTGAATCCAACATTTTGGCGCACAACGTGAGAGCTAGTGTGTGGAAATTGGCAGCATATCGTTGCCGCACATCATCATTTTGTTGGATAAAAGTTTTGTCGAACTCTTCGCAAAATAGAGCATCGACAGCAACATTTGGCCAACTGTATTATTTTTTATTCAGAACTGCATTCTCGTTGCCTTTGCTTCGTCGCTGGAAACTCGCTACCTTCGCTTCGTCACTGCATTCTCGTTGCCGTTACTTCGCGCTGGATACGGTCTGACTATGATTGCATATTGCCTTTGCTTCACAGCTTCGTTCTCGTTGCCGTTACTTCGTCGCTGGAAACTGGCTGCCTTTGCTTCGCTGCTGCATTCTCACTTCCATTGCTTCGTCGCTGGAAGCTCGCTGCCTCTGCTTCTTCACTGCATTTGCTTCATCACTGCAAGCGACCCTCACATCGGTGAGCGAAACATTTACAAGTCTTAGTTGTTCTGTTAACAGTAGGGGGCATATGAACTGTCGCTCGCTCGCATCGGTGAGAGTGACATTATCAGGTTAAAGTTAGGCTGTCAGCATTTTGGAGTATCAGAACTGTCACTCGTTCACATCGGTATCACAACATTCTCGATACATAATGTCAGCCCTTAAAGCAAACTTATGTAAGTGAGCGAACATAAAACGCAATATCGCACACTTAGAGGATGTTGTAAGAGTGTCGATTGAGGTCAATGGCAGAAGGTTGTCACACGGCAAGCTACAATTACGCTTGGATATGTTGTAGAAACTGAAATTGAATTAGAAGATCCTCAGGGCAATGGACGTGCATATAACTTCATTAATCTTTGTAATTCAACATAATTAGTTTTTACCAGCAAGGCAACACCTCACAGTCATATGAATTTACCGTATATACAAATTTGCAAATGACATGCTTTGCGCGACACCACTCACTGTATAGGTTTTTTGACACATATCCATAATGCAGACATTTTTTCAAAAAGCTATTATCCACATTATCTTTTTGATCGACCAATACAATAAAATATTGAATTAACTTCATTATTCGTTTAATTAAACATATTTGACCTATGCCGGCAAGGCAACACCTCACATTCCTCATGCTTTGCGCGACACCACTCCATATAGAGGTTTTCTGTCACATATTCTATAATGCCTACATTTTTTCCAAATGCTTTTTTATCTACTAATGTAATAACACACCCAAATAACTTAATTTTTCTTTGTAATTCAAATAATAATAATTACCGGCAAGGCAACACCTCACAGTCATGTAAATTTACCGTATATACAATTTTCCATATGACATGCCTTGTGCGACACCACTCACTGTATAGGTTTTTTGACACATTCCCTAATGCCGACATTTTTTCCAAAAGCTACCATCCACATTATCTTTTTCGTGACCAATACAATAATATATTGAATTAACTTCATTCTACTTTGCTATTAAACATAGTTCATTTGTACCGGCAGGGTAACACCTCACAGTCATATAATGCCGACATTTTTTCCAAATGCTACCAACCACCTTATCTTTATTATGTACTAATTTAGTAATACATTCAAAAAACTTTATTATTCTTTGTAATTAAACATAATTGATTCATACCGGCAAGGCAACACCTCACAGTCATATGAATTAACCGTACATAAAATATGAAAATGAGAGTATCAAATTATCCATCCAATCCCAACTGCATGATGTATTTCATAGCACCTCATTTGCTAACCCTACTTTAATTCGCTCTTTGCCGCCATCGAGGCTCACAGGCTCTGCCTGTGTTTGGTGGGAATCGAGTAGAGTTAAAAACGTGAGTACCCTCATTCGACATTGAAAAGTTTAATCATCTGCTGAATTGTTTGAAGGGCCGTTGTTGTTGTTGCAGCTCGTAGCGAAACGTTCGTTTCTCACTTCCGTTTTAGTATTAAATGCCTTAAAATGTTTACTCCTAAATGGTGCAAAAATCATGGAATCTGCCCAATGTAGCGAGCTTGGAGCCGGGCTCGGCTGGTGCACAGTGTCGCCTATTGGGCTCGGTGCGTCTCACCTACACGCTGTGCGCCTTTCTCACCAATGTTCTGCACATGGGTATGCCCAATATGCTTAGCATGATCATATTACGCATGGTGAAAGCGCATCCAGAGGATGCAATGCTTAGGCAGCTTCCCATAAGTTGGACAAGATTACTGTCACGCCCAGCTGTGGCAGCGGACTGTGGCAGCAACACAATTACAATGTCGTGCAGTCGGGCGATCTGCCCTGGAGCCGCAGCCAGGCGCTTACATTTTCTATTTTACTATGGCTACGTTATTGCCCTGCCACTGGCTGGACACCTGACCGATCGTTTTGGTGACAAAATGCTGTTTATTAACTCGATGACGCTGCAAGCCTAAGCATGCATTGTGCCGCCCGTGATGCTATTTGCAGCAGCTGGCGCAAAAGCCACAGCATTTGCGAGTTCCCTGGCGTTCGCTGTTGAACTCTTTGCCCGTCTATGCGTTTGTCCTTACCCATGTCTACCATAATTACAACTTTCTGGTATTATCGATAGTAGTGTCACGATTCATGCGTGAGGCCAAGCAATTTAATCTGAAAGAGATTGGACTTCTATCTTCGGCACCTTTTATAGGCTCCCTGCTTTCGAAAGCAATATGTGTTTTCAGTTGTTCTTATTCAGAGAGACGATTGTTTGCCAATCTCAGCTGCCCTCGTTGAGTTTTATACACTGTTTGCTCCAATGTAGCCATAATTTTAATTGGTATCATCATAATCGCGAGCTGTGAGCAGAAGACACTCGTTTTTCTTTTCTTTGTGCTGCTGGGACCACGGATATGGGTTTTTGTGGCGGCCTACTACTAGCCTTCTTTGTTGTGTTTTGCGAATTCTTTTGCCACATGCCACACTTTGGCCACATGTCCAGATTTCTGGCTCCCCATGTCATAGCCAAATTTGTGCATATCGGCTTCAAGTTCGTTTGAAATTGTGTTTTACTAATGCTGATCCTTTTTAATGCACTGGCAATAATTGTGTTTGGCCTTTCCAGTTGCACAGCATTACAGCCAAGGGATCCTCGTAGCCAGCCGTCTACATCTCCAACAAATGCCAACAATTCTACTCGAGAAACGCCAAATTAGGAAAATTCACAGAAAAAATCAATAATTTGTTGTACTTATTTTTTAATCCGTCCAATGTTTTGTGTTTATGTATTATGTTAGCGTATATTTGCAATTCAATTTAGTTATTTGGTCGTATTTTATTTTTGTCACTAACAATTATACCATAAAATGGAATAAAAAGTGAAAAAAAAACAAGTAAGAGGTTCTAGTCGGGAGCTCCCGGCTAGGGAATACCCTGAACCTTCTTATTCCAACACCAAATGCAGTTCGCGCAAAGCGCTCGTTTGAAGTATTAAAGAAATATTAAAAACAAAAAACCCTGGCAGGGTTCGAACTCGCAACTGACCGTATTATTTGCTGACGACTCTACTCAACAGACAAACCACCAAAAAAAACAAGTAAGAGGTTCTAGTCGGGAGCTCCCGACGAGGGGATACCCTGAACCCTCATATTCCAACACCAAATGCAGGTCGCGCTAATAGAAAGAGAGTAGCGGGGAGGTGGCGATAGGTATAAAATGAAAGATACTTGATATATATATACTTTTCTAGAAGCTACATGTCAAGTTTGGTGACTCTAGCTCTTATTTTTTACAAAAATGTCTTAAAAAACAGGATTTCGATATACATTATTATCGACTACTTGGAAACGGGGCCAGTTATCGATTATCGGAAACAAACTCGATCTGCGTAGGAACTAGGAGCACCTACATCTAATTTCAATTCTCTAGCTCTTATAGGTTCTGAGATCCTTGCGTTCATACATACGGACGGACGGACGGACGGACGGACGGACATGGCTAGATCGGCTCGGCTATTGATGCTGATGAAGAGTATATATACTTTATGGGGTTTAAAAAAAAAAAGGGCCCTGCCATACAGTAGTTAAAGGCATTCCAAGTGACTCAGGAAAATTATCACAAGGCTCTTGCTCGTTTTAGTGAACGTTATGACAATCGTACACTTACTTACTTAAAGCCAGACGACAAGCCGCACGAAAATTAGCTGCGCAGTCTGCTGGACAATGCATCAGCCCTGTAATCATCATTACCGTCATTGGGTACCGGATCAGATATTGCCCAAGCCATGTTGATATTCATCGTCATCGGAAAATGTGTCCAGCAAACTTGTAACAAGTGGAATGAGTCTCTTGACTTTTGTACATTGCCAAATTGGACTCACTGCACAAGTATTTTGGAACGTCATTTGTAAAAAGGTGTTTTTTTTTTCAAAAATAGTTTAATTTGGTGATAATCCACTTGGCATCTGCCTTTATTCTGAATTCTTATTTTATACATGGAATGAACTTAAGCTGAATACATAATGTTTTTATTCTACGTATTCTGTATATATGTTTATGCAGAAGGAATTAACGTGGTATATACATATGTATAACGCAACCACTGTCGCTGGCCGTCTGCACCAAAAAAATCGGTCTGCACAAAAGTGGCTTTATATAGTATATTTTATGTAGACACACAACAATATTCTGGGTATACATGCTATATCTCCCCTTTTAGAGAAATTACGAAATATTCTATGGAGTCATTTGAAAGGGTAGTGTGTATATTGTTTCTATACATTTTATTACTCTTATTTTCTTTTTGTTCATTCTTTTTCTTTGTGCTTGTAGGTTTGAAAGAAAATTTTTTTTTGATAATTGTTTTTCTTGATTTTTTCCTTAATATATATTAGATGTCTAAGAAAAATATTATATCTCTTCATTTTTGTGTTATTGTTATTAATAAGTTTTTTTTTCAATTTATTAAGTTTTGTTTATTGCAAAAGAAATTCATTTCTTTTTTTTTTCCATCTTGTTTTTATTTTAAAAATTTTATTTATAGGGGGATCAGACCACTTTTATGAAAATTTTCAGTTATTTTACTTTTTATATCCTGAACCCATTGAAAATGGGTAAAAAGGGTATTATGTATTTGTGCAATTGTATGTGACAGGCAAAAGGAAGCATCTCCGATCAAATAAAGTATTCTTGATCAGCATCAACAGCCGAATCGATCTAGCCATGTCCATCTGTCTGTCCATCTGTCCGTATGTATGAACGCAAGGAGCTCAGAACCTATAAGAGCTAGAGAATTAAAATTTTAGCTGTAGATCCTCCTAGTCCATGCGCAGATCGAGGTTGTTTCCGACAATCGATAACTTACTCCGTTTCCAAGCAATCGATAAATATCGATATCGAAATCCTGTTTTTTCAACAAATTGGGTATATTATAAGAGCCGGAGTCACCAAAAGTGATATGTTTATTCTAGAATAGTATATATATATTAAGTATCTTTCATTTTATACCTATCGCCACCTCTCAGCTACTACCACATAGCTATAAATAAAGTTAATACTTATATTGCCTTATTTTGAGAACACATAAACATTCTATGGTACAATAAGTAATACTGTAGAAAATTTCATTAGGATCGGTTAGGAAAGACGTGTTTGCAGCTAGCGCAGTTCCAAGAATTACTATATGCATGTATGCTAATTATATCAACAGCATTCCAATTGCGAATGTATTGTTTTCTGTTCTGCTATTTAAATTCGTTTTTTTCCAACAAGACTCAGTTATGGGTGTGGTTGTTGAGTAGAGGCGGTGGGAAGTGATGTGGCATGTCGCGAGCTCGAGCCCTACCGAAGAAACTATTCTTTTCTTTTTTTGGCTGGTGTGGCTGTTGAGTAGAGACGGCGGCAAGTAGTGCAGTTAGTTGCGAGTTCGAACCCTGCCAAAGGAACCTTTATTTTTTTTTTAATTTATCTTTATTACTACAAACGAGCGCGTAGCGCGAGTTGCAGTTGGTGTTGGAATATGTGGGTTCGGGGTATGCCCTAGTCGGGAACTCCCGACTAGAACCTCTTACTTGTTTAACCTATCCTTAAGTACACTCTGTTTTTCATTCTTAGAATCTGATATAACTATATTATCCCTATTCTCTATACTAGTGACCTCATATGGTCCAATATGATTAAAATCTAGCTTTTGACCTGTTTCGTTTCTTAATAAAACTTTATCTCTTAATTTTAATTCAAAGTGTACTTCTTTCTTGTCATATAAGAGATTGTTTCTATGTTTGTGCTGTTCAAGCATTATCCTAGTTCTTTTTTATGCTATTTCTAGTTATAAAGTGGTTCTATACTATCTATACTATTAAAATGTTTTGGTAAGTTATTTGTTTTACCAAATACTAGCTCGTATCAACAATAAGTATCTGCCATAGAGGCGGTCGTGTTGCAACAATAAGCGATATATAGGTGCCATACGTCGAATTAGTTTCATCAACTGATATGTATGATCGTATGTATTCATATAGGTGCCATACGTCGAATTAGTTTCAACAACTGATATGTATGATCGTATGTATTCATTAAAAGTTCTATGACACTTTCAACTGACTGGTTGTGGTGAGCCGTAGATGTTGTTTTTAATTTTTAAATATTTGCAGAAATCGTTAATTATTGAATTTTATATACTGTTCCCCCGTCCGCAATTAAACTTCTTCATTCGACCGTCTTTCAGAATAAAAGATTCAAATATTGCTTTAGCGACAGTACTTGCGCTCTTGTTTGTTATAGGTATGGCAACAAGATATTTTGTTAAGTCACATATCATTGTAACTGCACATTCATTGCCTTGCTCTGATTTTTGTAGTGGACCGATTGTGTCTATTACTACTCTATCATAAGCATTGATTGAGATTTCTGTTATAGTTAAAGGAGTTTTTGTGTTTGTTGTCCCTTTTGAGTTTTGATGTTTCGTACGTACTCAGTAATATATCTAGTCATACCTTTCCAAAAATAATGTCTTTTGACCATGGTCAAGGTTTTTGTAATGCCTGTGTGACCTCCTTGTATTGGATCCTCATGAAATGTAGACAATACAGCTTCTTTTTCTTTATCTTCTTTTATTAGGATCACCGGGTTGAGTAGCGCTACTCTTAATGTTTTTAATATTTTATTTCCCATATGTTTGAAATTATCAATTGAAACTTGTTTAAATTCGGTGCCATTTTGAGTTGGCTGATTTGAAAAATACCGGCTTGCATTTTAAGCCTTTGGAAGAACTGACCTAAGTCAAGAATTCCATTAGTATACAAATCGCTAACATCATATCTTGCAGTAATTTTTTTTTCCATATTTAAAGAAACATAGCTTATTTTTTACTTGCAAGGTCACTACTTGAAGCATTTTCTATGCCTAGGCAAATCTATTTCTTGATCTCCTTCGCAGGATTTTTTTCAAATTTGATATCTGGTAGTGACTTTCTTAATATTTCCTGTAATTTCTTGTAATTCTTTAATGGTTATTCAAGATAACGCATCTGCTACATAATTATCTTTGCCATTTAGATACTCGACTGTAAAGTCGTATTCTTCTAATTCAAGCCGCATGCGTGTTAATTTGGAACTTGGATTGGCCATTGAAAATAGATATGTTAAGGGTGTGGTCTGTTTTAACTATAAATGTTTGCCTAAATAAATGTTCGAAAATGAGTAATTGCCCAGTGAATTGCAGCTAAATCTTGCACTGTAGTACTTTTGTTGCTTTCACTTTTTGTGAATGCTCTCGATGCATATACAACGGGAAGTTGGAGTCCATTGTAATTTTGAGTTAAAGCTACTACACATGCGTGCATCTGTGATTCTGCAAATTTTCTTTACTAAAATCGGGGTACTGTAGCGGAGTTGTTTCCATTAGTTTATTTATTAGGTATTAAAATACGTTTTGTCACTCATGTGTCCATTCAAAAGGAACATTCTTTTTACATAATCTTGTTACGTCCCGTGAATAGTCGGCGAAGTTTCGGATAAAACTTCGACAGTAATTTTCCGCATCATGTGGGACTGGATAATATTGTATGACATCGAATTTTTGTCATCTGGCAAGATTCCTTTATCTGTGAAATTGTGTCCCAAAAATGTGAGTTCATGCATAAAAATGAATATTTTTCAGGTTGCAGATTCAGGTTGTATTTCCAGCATTTGTCGAAAACATTACTTAGGATTTTAAGCGTATGCTTTTCGAAACAAATACTGACTATAAGATCATCCACATAAAGGAATGGTTGACACGGTTCTAGTCCAAAAAATGCTATAGTTATCATTTTCTGGAAAGAATTAGGCGCTATCTTTAAGCCAAATGGTAGTCACGTGAATCGATATGAGCCATTGCTCGTTGAAAAGGACGTTATATCTCTTGAACTTTTTTCAAGGTCAATTTGATAAAAACCCGACATTAAGTCGAGGCGTGGAAAAGATTTTGCTTCACCGAGTTGATCTAAAATATCATCAATTCTAAGGAGTGGACATTTACCAGATAACAGCTTTTTATTAATATGACGATAGTCAACTACAAATCACCAAGTCATTTATATCAGCTAGTTGATCAGTATTGGTTGTATTTAGAACTCGGACAAAGTTGTTTCGGGAAGTTGCTATGGTATTTGCAACGTAAATACCAGCTTGAATTTCCTGGTTCGGAATTGGAACATATTCACGTGAGGTAATGGTGATTTTGCGGACAGCTTGGGATCTTGCTGGTAATAATAATGAGTTATTACCAAAACTGTATGTTATCGGAACGTAAATCGGAAAATTTATGTTATTCGGTCTAATTATAAACAAATCTTCTGTTGGTTTAATATCTAATTGCGAGTTAAATATTTTTTATAAAATCAATCCCTATTATTCCGTCGCACGATATTGCGAATTGCAGATCTACTATATGGAAATTGTGTGGAATTATATATTGATCTGTCTGTATATCAATTGAGACCTTTAGATTTTATAGCTTCTTGGCTTATGTCCCGAATATTGATTCTATTGTCATTTCGAATGTCATAAAAATATGAGACTTTTCTTTTAAAATTGAAATGCATTAAGTGCACCTGTATCTATCTATCTATCTGTTATGTTGCTGCATCATTCGTGTTACTGAATTTGAAAGGCTGCATGACAAGTTTGACCTTATCAATGGTACAGTTGTTATTCATTGCCTTGACAGCCAGCGTTATGCTGTACTTCGTGGCTGGATCTAATGACAAGCCATCGCTGATATAGGCTCCTTCCAGAGACTTTGTCAACTTTTTTATTTCTTGCACCACAACCAATACGGTTGGCTGTCTAATTTTTTTTGTTGGAGATTTATTAATTTTGCTGAAATTACGTTTACTGATTTATGTTTACTGTGTTCTATTCTCTATTTTTCTCTTCTATTTTTTCGTCTGTCATATAGTGACTTATCAAATGTTACCGGTGTTTTTAATATCGATGGTAAATAAAGCTGGAGTCGAAATTTTTCATATAAGTTTACCAGATTGTCCCTTAGACGCTGTAAAGTGTCTTAAGTTTGGACTCTGTGTAAACTTTTGAGTTTGTGTTGCCTCTCATTATCTAAACTCCTGATTTTATTGTATTCATATACAAGGATTTCAGTGTGTTTGATTATGGTGGGTCTCCAAAAGGGTGCGCTCTCATTTAGGAAATGTGTATATTTAAGCAGTGGACCTTTTCTAATTCCTTAGTCCGACTGATGTAACGGTTTCTTCGTTGTTTTTATATGTAGAAGATACATCTTCAGAAGGATGTTCACTGAAGCTATTACAATGAGTATAGTTAGCAGTATGTTTGTTAACTGCAAATGGGGGGTGGTGTCCACAACTTCTACCACGTTTACTGCATTGGCAGTGTTATCATCTGTGTCTGATTGCTTTCCACCCATTTTTTTTTTATATAATGACTCTTGCTTCTTTTTTTTTTTTAAATATTCATTAATAATGGACTGATTCGTTTATCTATATATGCGTTAAAATTTTTTTTTTGTTCGGAATTGCAAAAATTTGAGAAATACTTGTTAATAACATATTTTTAATTTTCCATTAAAAACCAAGTAAGAGGTTGTAGTCGTTACGTAGGGATACCCTGAACCCTGAATATATATAATATCCTAAAATCAACATGTCAAGTTTGGTGACTCTAGATTATATTATTTATCAAAATTGCTCAAAAAACGGGATTTCTATATCGATTTTAATCGATTACTTGGACACGGAGAAAGTTATCGAATATCGGAAACAAACTCGATCTGCGCATGGACTAGGATGACCTACAGTTAAAATTTTCAAGTCTTTAGCTCCTATAGGTTCAGAGATCCTTGCGTTCATACATACGGACGGACGGAAGGACGGACAAGGCTAGATCTACTCGGCTATTGATGCTGATCAAGAATATACATACTTTATGGAGTCGGAGATGCTTTCTTCTGCCTGTTACATACATTTGCACAAAAACATTATACCCTTTTTACCCATTTTTAATGGGTTCAGGGTATAAAAATGTGGCTTTCATTTTCAATTACTGTAAATTTCTCATTTAAAAATTCTTTGAAAAATGAAGTGAATTTTTGTTAATGCACTGGCTATAATTCTGTTTGGCCTTTGCAGTTGCACAGCATTACAACCATGGGATTCTCGTAGCCAGACGTCGACATCTCCAACAAATGCCAGCAATTCTACTCAAGAAACGCCAAATTAGGAAAATCCCTAGAAATAATCTATAATTTATTGTACATATTTTTTAATCCGTCCAATGTTTTGTGTTTATGTATTATGTTAGCGTATATTTGCAATTCAATTTAGTTATTTGGTCGCATTTTATTTTTGTCACTAAAATATATAATATGGAATAAAAAGTGATGTGCCCGTCAGGATAAAAAAATCCAAAAAAAAAAAAAAAAAAAATAAGGGCCCTGCCATACAGGAGGTAAAGGCATTCTAAGTGACTCAGGAAAATTATCACAAGGCTCTTGCTCGTTTTAGTGAACGTTATGACAATCGTACACTTACAATCGTACACTTATTATCAGCTATCAGCTGCGCAGTCTGCTGGACAATGCATCAGCCCTGTAATCATCATTACCGTCATTGGGTACCGGATCAGATATTGCCCAAGCTATGTTGATATTCATCGTCATCAAAAATTGTGACCAGCAAACTCGTAACAAGTGGAATGTGTCTCTTGACTTACGTACATTGCCAAATTGGACTCACTGCACAACTATTTTGGAACGTCATTTGTAAAAAGGTGGTTTTTTTTATTCAAAAAAAGTTTAATTTGGTGATGATCAACTTGGCTTCTGTCTTTATTCTGAATTCTTATTTTATACATGGAATGAACTTAAGGAAAAAAAATAAAGTTTTTATTCTACTTATTCTGTGTATTTGTTTATGCAGAAAGCATTTACATAGTGTATATGTATAGCGCAACCACTTGCGGCGGAAAAGTGCATGCTCAGCGTTTCTCATGCGCGTCTATCGGTCTGCACAAAAGTGACTGATCGAGTTTCAAGAGCGCTGGAAAGCTTATATGTTTGTGGTTACGTTATTTATTTAGTTAAGCATGTTGCTACAAAGTGTCTCAAAGTATATTTTATATAGACACACAACAATATTCTGGGTATACATACTCCTCATCCCCTTTTAGAGAAATTACGTAGTATTCTATGGAGTTATTTGAAAGTGTAGTGAATATATTGTTTCTATATATTGTTATTATTCTTTATTTTTTTGGATTTTCTTTTTTTTTTGTTAAAAATTTAGGTGTTTAAAAGAAAAATGTTTTTTTTTTGATTATTATTTTTATTAGCTTTATATATTAGTTGTCTAAAAAAAATATTATGCCTCCTTTTTTTTGAGTTATTGTTAAACATATTTTATCGCATAAAATATGATTTACGCAACTTTTATTTGTTTGATGCCCATTTTGTTCTCATAAAATTTTTTGTTGTTGTTTTTGTTTTAATATTCATTTTCACTTCAAATTTTATTTAAAAAATATATAACATTTTATTTGATTTAAAATTTTAACGCATTTCCTTGGCAATCTTTTAATTAGAAAGGAAGTTAATACATAAATAAAACAGTTTAATTTAAAACTAATAATGAACGAAAAAAATTATATTTTCATTTTTTTTACATTACCTTTCCTCTATACTCATTCCTGTGTATTGAAATATTATATAATATTCTGAAAGGGAACAATAAAGTAAAAAAAAAAATAAAATAATAAACACTTGTTAATTACATACCTCTCTACAGAATTCCGATTTTTGTATTCACTTAAAACACGCCTGCTCGCTTAGGCGGACAATAGAAAATAGAACAAAGAAATTTTTCAGCCTCCAAAAAACGGGCTGAGTAGGAGACAACAACAAAAACAACACAGCATCCGAATGCCACGTCATTTTTACTCTCTCGCTCTCTTGACAATGTTGCACTCTCTGAGCACGATTAACATTTGAAACAAAAACAACACACCATTCTCTCTACTGTGCACGCATTTTTATCGCAAGGATCTCACTGCAACGCTCGTGTGCGAGTGTTTTGCGATAAAAATATATTTCTCTCGTTTTCTGCTCACATGCGAGCTCATTTGTGAGCATGTTGCGAGACTCTCGCTAAAGGCTCGCGTGTTCGTCCGCTGGGTTGTCTTATAAGAGATTGTTTCTATGTTTCTGCTGTTGTAGATGTGATGTTTTTAATTGTTAAATATTTGCACCAATTACTTATTATTGAATTTTTATATTCTGTTTCCATGACCGTAATGAACGTCTTCATCGGACCGTACTTCAGAATAAATGATTCAAATATAGCTTTAGCGACAGTATTTGCGCTTTTGTTTGATATTTTGTTGTCACTTTTGTTTTTTGACATTTTCGCACGTACTCAGTAATATTTCTAGTCATACCTTTCCAAAAAAAATGTCTTTTGACCTTGGCCAAGGTTTTTTTAATGCCAGTGTGACCTCCTTGTGTTGGATCATCATGAAATATAGACAATATAGCTTCTTTTTCTTTATCATCTTTTATTGGGGTCACCGGGTTGAGTAGCGCTACTCTTAATATTTTCAGTTTATTATTGCCCATTTGTTTAAATTTATCAATTGAAACTTGTTTAAATACGGTGCCATTTCGAGTTGGCTGATGTATGGAATCTACTGGACGGGGTACAAATCTCAATCTTACCAAGACCAGTAATCTGCAAGACATTTGTTCGATTACCGGGACGGTGGGCTTAGAGAAGGGAGGAACTGTTTCCAACAGACTACGACTTCTACTGCTTGCATAGGGTAGGGAAGGAAGAGCATAAACATGGCCGAGATTACTCACGCGGCCCCCAAACCCAGCCCCGATTCACACACACACGGCCGGGATTGCTCTCGCGGTCGGCTGTCTAAGCCCCTGTGCACACATGCACGGTCGGGATTGCCCCCGCGATCGGTAGGCTAAGTCACCATTCACACATACACGCGGTCGGCAGGTTAAGTCACCATTCACACATACACTGCACACTAGATTATGTGAAGAGGTTAGCTTGAACTCCGGGTACAAAGATGCTCGAGGTTAAGATTTGTAGGCAATAAAGGGGACTAACCGATTTTCATTACTAACTTCATTTTTATTGGCATTCACTTACTACGCACTAACTAAGGCTCTGCCGCAGTGTTCGGAGCCCTAGCGCTCCGCTGCACACTCTAAGTCTCCTTTGCTCATTTCTCCTTTCATGCAACTACTCATCCTGACACTCGATCGCAAAGTGCCGGCTCGGTCGCTAGCGAGCCGTGCGCTTGCCTCGGCCGCTCAACTTCGCTGTTAGCTTTCATAACTTCGCCTCGGAGCATTCGCTCTTCGCCGCCGAATTGAAGTTGCGCTCTCGAAGGCGGTGTTAAGCAACTGATCAGCAACGCACGGTTGCTGCGACGGCCGGCGGTTAAATTCAAACTATGAAGGGCTACTTGCCCATGACTATGCACTTATTCTAATAATACACGAACTTTGCGGTTAACGGCTCTTTGCCTTTTAATGTTTACTAAAATTGATTATAATATCGGCGATTGGGGCGCTGTGCGGACTACGCGACGGCTCGCGGCACCTCCCTGGATCAGCTCTTCCAGCTGTTCGTCAATCACCCTCTGCATGGCCGGATTCTTCGGATAATATCTCTATTTCAATGGCTTGTCATCCTTTAGCCGGATCCTGTGCTCCGTGATGTGCGAGACTCCCTGCAGCCCCTCAAAGAGTGCCAGTTTCGACTCCAGGAACTCCCTAAGTTCCAGATCCAGATCCACTGGCCACTCTGCCTCTTCGATGCTTGGCTCGCTCTGCGTCTCGTCTCCTCCGGGTACCACTCCGACTCCAGATAGAGCTCCATGATCGCCACACTCTGGCAGTTGCTCCTGATCCTTTGCATCCGTGTGGATTCTAGCCATTGCTCCTAATCCCTCCGTTCTTTAGCACATTTCCGCCGTGCCGCCTCCATGACCAGTGTAGATCTGCCTTTCTAGCTCTACGCGCCGCCTCTTGGGCTCTTCAGGCTCTCGGTTTAATACCGAGTGAGACTTCCTTCTCCTTGTCCTTTACCGTTAATTGCCGAGCAAGCACTCCCATTCCACGACGCGTGAGGCCTTCTTTCGACTTGTCTCTACTCTGTTGCCGAGCAGGTGCTCCCCTTACATGACATGAGATGCCTTCCTTCGGTTCCTTCTTCGTCTCTTCTCCAATCTGTTGTTGCCGAGCAGGTGCTCCCCTTCCATGAATTGGGACGCTTTCGTTCGGCTCCTCGTCCGTATCTCTTTCGGTTGGTTGCCGAGCAGGCGCTCCCGCTTCTTGGCGCGTGAGGCCTTCTTTCGGCTCATCTCTTGTCCCCGGCCCCGCGACCGGTGCCGTCACCGTCTCCAAGACCGCCTTGCCGCAGCGCATTGTGGTGCCCAGTGCACCCAAGAAGATCATTCCTAAGATGACGTGGTATAACATCGAGGGCATGATGAGCATCGGCATGCTAATCACCTTCCAACCACAATGCCTTTCCTACATCCAGCGTAGATCCGTCTGCCAGACGAATCGTCCTCTTGAGTACGCAGTCTTAACTCATGAAGCTGCGAGTGGCCCCAGTATCAATGGTATCGTGCATTGTTCGCCGCTAATATCCTCCGTAGTGGCGATCCGGCCACCTTCCACTTTCAGTGCTTGTCCCATTACCGAGTCCCGTGTGTGTCGGCGCCGACCCGATCCTGGCCTGGGCGGCACCGTTGCCCGTTACCCGCCTCCGGGCGGCGACAACAATTCTGGCTACTTTTGCCCCGGCTCCCACATATCCAACAGATCAAGTTGGGTGCGTTGGGACATTCATCGTGATTCATTATCGGTTCCGGCCTCTTGAATCATCATTTGGTGTGCGACTTTCGCCGTGGGCCGTTGCCGGTGGGGTTGAGTCTTGTCTATCCACAACGGTCGCTTCGGTTCCGAGGGGAGTAGACCGAAACGGGTTAAGTTGTCCACCCGGAGGACCGTCCTCGCCCACTCTGCTGTACTCGAACTCGTGACCGCCTGGCTTCTTGACCTGCCTTCCGAGTATTCAGCTCTCTGTCTCATCACTGTCTCGTACTTCAAAGCAAGCTGGGTCAGCTGGGACAAGGTGGACAAATCTTGCCTTCGCACGTAAAGCCTTTATTCGGGGGTGGCATTCTCATATATCCGGTGCAACTCCTGCGCCGGCTCATATCTGGAATGATACATCAACGCCCTTAGTTCTATTAGGTATTCTTTGAACTCCTCGCCCACGCGCTGCCGGCGGGATCAGATTTCGTCCTCCGCCCTCTCGAAATAGCGCGGTGGTAGAAAGAACTCTAAGAAACCCCTTCTAAATACTGACCATGGCACATCCCTCAGCCTATTACTCAAGACCCAACGAGCGGTCCGGTCGCAAAATACCTCGCTCATGGCCCGAGGCAATCGATCGAGGGCAATACCGTTCGTAATGGCGCGCTCCTCTAGGTCCTCTAGAAACCCAAGGGGGTCAGAACGGCCATCGTACTTCATGCCCCACTTTCGGGCTTTTTCCGGAACGTTTGCGACAGGCTTGGCCTCCGACTAAGGATATGGGCGGGCAGCATAGGGACTCGCCCTAGCTCCGTGTCGACCGCTGTTGTTCGGCAAGCTACGTTGCTTCCATCGTCGCGATACTCCCCCACACCCGAGACGGCTATACAAGGGATCGGAGTCTGTAGACGCTCGTAGAATTGTGAGCTCCTCAAGTCGGCAAGCCAAGCCCAAATTTCGGATGTATGGCCGCCATCCGCTTACGCAGCTCCTCCACGTGCCCTTCCTTATCCAGCCCGAAGTCATGGGCGATCGCTACCAGTTCTTCCTTGCGCCGATGGTGAATCCAGCGCACGCCTACACCTAGATTCTGGCACTTACCCGACTCCATTTTGAGTTTTAACCACTTACTCTAGGTGTTTGTTAGGCTAGGTTTTGTGTTCGGCGGGTGGATCGTTCTCGTTCCGTAGATTTAGGTGACTCACTCTTGTTCCTGTCTTTTCTGCTAAATTGTAACGAAAATAGCGGAGCCGGCATCGTTCCTTTCCAATGTGCCTACTTTGTCACTACCTCCATTCGAATAGTTCAACAAATATCGCGATCACTCTATCGATATAACGACTGCCACTCCCACCCATAGTCTGACTATTGGACCAACTCTTTTTCCTTCTTCTCCTTATGGCTACGACCCGGCTACCACGTGCCTCGGATAATGTTGTCTTTGTAAGATAATTTAATAAAGCTTGGTTTTAAACGTCTATAGTCGGTACCTATGTGCTGTCTGCCGTTGCTGCCCCTAACCTATAAGAAGTTCCGCTCGGCTATCCGAGGCGACGCAAACTCACCAAATTTCGCTACATTGGTGTCAGGTGGGGGTACTACCTTGTATTTGCAAAAATACAGCCCGAAATGCCTAAAGACGGGCCCATTCAGGCCCATGGCCCATTCGCATGGCCAGGATCGCTAAATTGCGAAGATACGAGACCGCAGTCCGATCTTCGGGAGCCGCTGCACAGCCTTCAGAAAAGGAGGATAGGACGCAGCGCCCAGACCAGTGCGCTATTATTATGGCGCAAGCTATTCCAACGGCGCCCAACACAAGCTGAACCAACATTCAAACATTTTGTGACTGCTAGCCCCTACTATTGTGGTGGAGTTGTAGAGATTCCGGATACGGAGTCTACTCCTTTGTGCGACGGAACGACGATGACATGGCGGAAGAGTACCACTGGTCGGAGAACCAAAAATGCTGGAAGCTCTAAGTAAGCTTGCTTGGCCGGGCCCAGCGCTTCCACGCCACCTTGCCGGAGGCTACGCTGCGTTCCTACGCAGCACTGACTGCAGCCATGCGAGAACACTTTGCTTTAAGTACCCATACCGGGTATCACGTGTTTCATAAACGCATAACTAACCATTACGTGATCGATGCACCATTTAAGAAAATGGCCAAGCAGGATCTAGAGCCCATCACCGCTGTGTCAACGTCTGGCGAGTCTCTGGAGCCCCTTGCCGTGATAACGCTGCCGCCCAAATAACCTAGTCCAGGACCATGTACTCCTTCCGAGGAAGTCGAGCATGTCCAGGCCCCGTTGTTCGAGGCGCTGCCTCCCGGCGTTAGCGCCCAGCATCCGCTTCTGGCTGATCAAACAGCTATACGATGCCCCTTCGAGCACCTCTCTAAGAGCCCGATGCCGCCTCAGTCAACCTGCGCCGGACTCTATGCTTCTTTACCAAAAGTTGAATCCGTCCAGGCGCCGTCGTGTGAAAAGCCGCCGCCCGGAGTGAGTGCCTCCGAACCGCGAGCTCAGCACCCGGCTACTGCGTCTCGGTCCTGCAATTCCCTGGAGCCTCTCACCGGATCTCAGTCCCCTTCACAAGAAGTTGAAGCCACCCTGGCATTGTTGTTTGATGAGTCGCCGCCCGGAGAGAGAGCACAGGAGCACGAATTCCTACTGGTAGAAGGCAATACGCCCGGTCTTCTTGCCATCGATTTTTTGCTGTGTTACCAGGCCACCGTGGCTTAAAAGCGCTACGCCCCAATTTTGCCTGGGGTTGGGAGTTACTGCATATGACCAATTCCGCACCGCGCAACTTGTTGTATTCAACGATTTCTGCTAGTGTCCCGCCATTCAGCGACACGCATCTGCTTGTGGACTGTGCGTTGCCGGATCAGTTGCCTTTAGCCATGCTGGAACGTGGCTCTCACCCACAGCTGCGTGACGATCTTGTTTTGGAAAGTTCTCTCGTGAACACCAGAAGTGGCTCCGCCATTTGCGAGTGTTAAACTTAAGCGGTCAGGAGCACAAACGGCCGGCGTACACTATCCCTTCCACAGTGGAAAGGGACGATGCCGGCTCTATTTTCGAAATCGGTAGAGTGGGAACGTAGATCGTAACGCTGTTGGCGGGCGGTCTGGTGAGTTTTCCTAAGGTTCTCCCTTAAATGCTCGACGAAAGCGGAATAGCTTTCCGCGTCGGGCGTTGGGCGACCGAACATTAGTTCCGAGGGCAGCCGAGGTTCGCGGCCAAACATCAGTTGCCCGGGCGAAAATCCAGTAGCTTCGTAAGGGACAGAGCGGTATGCCCAAAGCGCAAGTTGCAGCAGCTGGTCCCAGTCAAGTTGGTCGGCAGCGATGAAGTTGGCCATGTAGTCCAGAAGTGTCCCCGTTTGGGGACATAGCGCAAAATATTTTCTGTCCAAGTGCTCGTGCTACGGTTTCTGCCGTCTGATTAGGGAGGGCTATACACTCTGGCCATTTGGTAAAGAAGCACATGACAACTGCGATATACCGATTGTCAAGATTGGTGGTGGGCAGGGGACCCAGAATGTCGATCGCAATACGCTCGAGGGGAGCGCCAATGGAACTGGGTTCCATCGTCTTCCTTATTCTTGGTCATCAGCACGCCTCGGTCTAAGTACAGGTTACTAAACATATGCCAGTAAGCTAAATTACCGGGCTCTCGCCCAAGGTGGCACTTTTGGATGGCCGCCCTCCTTTGCTCAGCCAAGACAAAAGCATCGTCAGCGGCGGATCCTCGCTTTGTCGCTTAGCGTAGTCGATTGGCTGAATTTGCAAGAACAGGATACGTTGATTGTCGTTCTGCGACATTCGCCACACGGCCGACGAGAAAGGCTGTCTGCGTTTCCGTGATGTCTGCCACTGCGATGTTGGACATCCAGTTCAGCGCGCAATTTGACCTTCTGGCTCCCGGAAGTTGAAATCTTCGTCCAAATATCTAAAATAAAAAGGCCGATGGGGTCCGGGAAGCTGAGATCGGGTAAATTTACCTTGAGAGAGTCGAACGCTTCTTGGGCGGCCGGGGACCAAGCGAAATCACCGTGGGCTTCAGTGAGCTCATGCAACGGCCCAGCTATCGTGGCAAAGTCCGTAATAAATTTACGGTGGAAGGAACATAGGCCCACAAAGGACCACGAGTCTTTTTGGCTCCGGGGACGTGGCCAATCCTTCACTTGGTTAACATTGTCGGGGCACGCCTTCAGTCCTTTGTGGCTTACAATATGTCCCAGATAATTAACTTAGTGCGGAAAAAATGACACTTTCTTGGATATCGTCTAGATAGACCAGCACTGACTTCCATTCGGCACCGGCGAAGAGACTGTCCATCAGCCGCTCAAAGGTAGCCGGAGCACATGTCAGACCGAACGGCATGACATTAAATTCATATAAGCCGGCGTCGCAAGCGAACGCCATCTTCGGTCTTGAGTCCTTATCCATTTCCACCAGTCAGTATCCGCTCTGCAGGGCCATTGTCGAAAACCAAAGGGAGCCATGTAGTGTCGTCGGGACGTCGTCCATCCGGATAGGAGTCCTTGACGGTAAAGTCATTAAGTCGCCGATAGTCTACGCAGAATCGCGTGGAGAGATCTTTTTTTCGCACCAACACCATGGGCGATGCACAGGGACTTGTAGATGGGCGGATTACGCCCCTACTCTGCATGTCCGTTATCAGTCGTTCAACCTCTTAATTTTGCGACTGTGCCAATGGTTGAGTACAACAAGTTGGGCGGTGCTTAGTTGGGCGTATGAAGTGACGCCCGGTGGCGTCGTATAGCTGTTTGATCAGCCAGAGGTGGATGCTGGGCACTCACGCCGGGCGGAAGCTCCTCAAACAACGGGGCCTGAACATCCTCGACTTCCTCCGAAGGAGTACATGGTACTTGGTTGTTTGGGCGGCAGCGTAACCACGGCTAGGTGCTCCAGAGACTCGCCAGACGTTGACACAGCGGTAATGGGCTCTAAATCCTGCTTGGCCATTTTCTTAAATGGTGCATCGATCATATAATGGTTAGTTACAAAGGCTTGGTTCTTTTCAGAGTGGTCAGATAGTGCGAGCGGATGATCGTCGGGGTGGTTTTGGTCAATTGCCAACCTTCGCCCCTGAAGGTTGGCCTTACCTAGTTTTCAGCATGGTCACGAGGTTGGCTCAAGCTGCTCGTTTTGTTTCTCTGCGAGGGTCTGTTATTTCTCCCGGGTAAGCGCGCCTGAGCCCTTGACGGTACTGCGGTCACATTAAGCACGGTGCCAGTGGTCCGCCGTCGGCATTGCGCCTCAAGACGATTGGCCACATTGAGCGCTTCTGTCAAGGTACCCGGGCTACTGGCGAGAATTAAAGCTTGGTACGTCGTCTCGCGAATACCGTCTGTAAATCGCTGTACCATGATGGTGTAGAAAGCAAGCGGTAGTTCACTGAAAACAGCTCGTCCCAGGCGATCCAGGTCCATTGCAAAATCTTCTAAGGATTCGTTGGGGCCTGCATGCAATTATGAAACACATGATACCCGGTATGGGTACTTACAGTAAAGTGTTCTTTCATGCAAGGCAACGTGGCGTGAATGCGCGGGCCCCGGGCACGCAAGCTTACGTAGAGTTTCCGGCATTTTTTGTTCTCCGACCAGTGGTACTCTTCCGCCATGTCATCTAAAAGGCGCTGAAACTCAGGCCAGTATAGTAGGCCACAATAGTAGGGGCTAGCAGTCACAAAATGTTTGAATGTGGGAATAGCTTGCACCAATGTAGCGAAATTTGGGCCAAAGTGAGTAGGCGTCGCCACGGATAGCTAAGCGGAACTTATTATAGGTTAAGGGCAGCAACGGCAGACAGCACATAGGTACCGATTATAGACGTTTAAAACCAAGCTTATTAAATTATCTTACAAAGACAACTATATCCGAGGAACGTGGTAGCCAAGTCGTAGCCAAAACGAGAAGAAGGAGAAAGAGAAAGTCCAATTGTCAGCTTAGGGGCGGGGGTGCCAGTCGATATATCGATGGAGTGATCGCGTTTTTTGTCGAACTATTCGGATGGATTTAGCGACAAAGCAGGAACAGTGGAAAGGGACGATGCCGGTTCAGCTATTTTCGTTACATTTTATATTTTTTCTTCCTTTGTTTTGTGTTTTTCCGTCTATTTCACAAACTTAAACCAAAAGAAAGGATAAAAAAAAAAACTGCACTCAATATTCCAGTAAATTCCTTCACCTTGGTCTTTGTTTGTCTTTGCCCTTGTTTCTTATTATTTTACTTTTTGTAAGTTCACTTCAGACAAAAAAAATATTAAAAAAAAAAATTAATTCATTTGCTTTTCTTCCAATTTTTAATTCTTGTCCATTGACAAGAATTTTTATTTTTTTGCCCTTGTCTGAATCGTGACACCTTAACGGCCCTTCGACGCCTACGTCGACCGCGGCGCGAGTTTGTGCACACGTGTGCAACCGTGGTCTCGACGTCGCCCGTCTGGCTCGCACGCCTTGTACTTTTGCGAGCTCGAATCTGCACATATTTCGCTGCCTAAATCTTTCTTTCTTGTTCTCTTTATCGCCTACCATAGGGTATGAAAAACACTTGCTAGGGTATACTCGACTACTTAATACCCTAGACCAGCATTTTTCCCATATATTCTATCTTATTTTCCCTAATCCCCTCCTAGGGTAGATACACTCTAGGGTATGCCCGACTTAAAATACCCTGTATTCAACTTACCTTTTTTTTTGAAAACACTCTTGCGGTGCTTTTATCCGCAAACATGCCACGCCCCTAAACGTCTCCTGGTCTCCTGTAAGAAAGCTACTCACGCGGCCCTAAACCCAGCCCCGATTCGCACACACACGGTCACATGGCTAAGCCCCTGTTCACACATGCACGGTCCGGATTGCTCGCGCGATCGGCAGGTTAAGACACCATTCACACATGCACTGCACACTAGATTATGTGAAGAGGTAAGGTTGAACTCCGGCTACTCAGGTGCTCGAGGTTAAGATTAGTAGGCAAATTGGTCATTCACTTACTACGCACTAACCTACACGATTTCGCTAAACTAAGGCCCTGCCGCACTGCTCGGAGCCCTAGCACTCCGCTGCACCCTCTAAGTATCCTTATCTCACTTCTTCTTGACACACAACTACTCACCCTGACACTCGATCGCAAAGTGCGCTTACCTTGGCCGCTCAACTTCGCCGCGAGCTTTCGCAACTTCGCCTCGCAGCTTTCGCGCTTCGCCGCCGAATTGAGGTTGCGCTCTCGAAGGCGGTTTTGAGCAACTAATCAGCAACTCACGGTTGCAGCGACGGCCGGCGGTTAAATTCAAACTATGAATGGCTACTTGCCCATAACTATGCACTTATTCCAATAATACACGAACTATGCGGTTAACGGCTCTCTGCCTTTTAATGTTAAGTTAAATTAATTATAATATCGGCAGTTTCTTGCCTCTTGCAAATCTACTACCTTGGCGGCTTTTTGCAACTTACAAATCTACTACCTTATACACATACAATTGATGTATATATTTTTAACTTACAAGGTACCTTGTACGTCGTCATTGTTGATGGGCTTGGAAGCTTTTTCTATAGATTGCCTAGACAATTCTATTTATTTATCTCGTGCGAAGGAATTTTGTCTACTTTGATATGTGGTAGTAGTTTTCTCAATATTTCCTGTAATTTTTTTTAATTCTTTGATGGTTATTCTAGATAACGCATCTGCTACATAATTATCTTTGCCATTTAGATACTCGACCGTAAAGTCGTATTCTTCTTATTCAAGACGCATGCGTGTTAATTTGGAACTTGGATTTGCCTTTGAAAATATATATGTTAAGGGTGCGGTCTGTTTTAACTGTAGTGAATTGCAGCTAATTCTTACCCTGTAGTAGTTTTGTTGCTTTCATCTTTTGTGAATGCTCTCGAAGCATATACAACGGGAAGTTGGAGTCCATTGTAGTTTTGAGTTAAAACTACTACACATGCTTGCATCTGTGATTCTGCAAAATTCTTTTCTAAAATCGGGGTACTGTAGCAGAGTTGGTTCCATGAGTTTAATTATTATGTATTGAAAAGCGTTTTGGCATTCACGTGTACATTCAAAAGGAACATTCTTTTTACATAATCTTGTTATGTCCCGTGAATAGTCGGCGAAGTTTCGGATAAAACTTCGACAGTAACTGTCAGCATCATGTGAAACTGGATAATTTTGTATGACATCGAAGTTTTTGTCATATGGCAAGATTCCTTTACATGTGCACTTGTGTCCCAAAAATGTGACTTCATGCATATAAATTGAACATTTTTCAGGACGCAGATTCGGGTTGTAGTTACTTATTTATTTATTTATTTATTATACCCTGAGCCCATTGAAAATGGGTAAAAACTTTTTACTAAAAAGGGTATATTGTATTTGTGCAAAATGCAAATGTATGTTGTTTTGAGGAGATGCTAGTTTGCACCCCACTTCGGCCCCTTTTATGTTTTATAAATTTTAATAAAAATCAAAGGAGCCTTTAGACTGCTTGTAATGCGTGATTTACTTCTTGAACTTTCAACAATAACTTTCGATAGATTAGTGGTGAGCAATTTACAATGGCATTTTATGGTGGTTTAAAAATAATAGTATGTGACTTCAATATCGTGATTTAAGAAGTAAAGATATATTGTAATTCAGATGTAATATTATTCAGAGGGCGTTCTGCTGCGAACACGCTCCCCCCGTTGGAAGATACAAGCTTTCAACCGATGTGGTCTCGATTGGCAGAACGGCGATTTTGGCAATGCCTCTCTTGACCTGACCATTTTGTGTACGAATGACTGCTACTCTGACAATGCGTCGTCACCCGTGATGACGCTGTCGACTCGACCCAGCGGCCACCTGAGCGGTGGTGCATTGTCCTCCTTGAGCAGCACGATGCTGCCGGCCTGAAGATTTTGCTTGGACGATCGCCATTTCCCGCGCTCTTGGAGCAACGACAAATACGATGTACTCCATTTCTTCCAAAATGATTGCTGCATGTGACATATTCGCTGCCAACGGCTGAGGCGACCTATGCTTAGGTAAGTTATGTCTGGCTCGTCGATAGTGGCATTGGCTTTGCCTCAGATGAAGTGCCCAGGCGTGAGTATCTCCAAGTCATTCGGGTTTTCTGTAATATAGCAAAGCGGTATTGAGTTAAGCATTGCGGATATTTGACAGATGAGAGTTCGGAATTCGTGGAATGAGAGAAGAGAATTTCCAACGGCGCGGTAAAAATGATATTTTGCTGACTTGACAGCGGCCTCCCACAATCCACCAAAATGTGGCGAACGGGGCGGAATGAATTTCCAGTTGATTCCCAGAGCTAGGCAGTTGCGAACAATCTCATTGCGCTGTTTCCCTCGAAGGCTGATGAATCTCTTCAAGGCAGCGATAAACGATGACGTGGACAGGTCCTCTACCAACTCTAAATGCGTTGCTTTCGTTGCAAAGCATATAAAAATTGAGATGTAGCATTTCGTTGGTGAGCGATTCCTGACCTCTGATTTGACGTAGAAAGGAACGCAAAAGTCGATGCCAGTTACGTGAAACGTCGGACTTGGCTGCACACGCTCAGCTGGTAGCGGGGCCATGACTTGCTCCAGAAGTTTAGGTCGCATTCGAAAGCAGCGCACGCACCTGTTGATGATATTTGAGACAGCCTTGAGACCTCCGATGGGCCAGTATCGCTGACGGAGTGTTGCTAGAAGGAATTGCGGACCAGCAAGAAGAAATTCCAAATGATAATGTGTGATCATAGCTGCGGTGACTGGGTGGCGTTTAGGCAACAATAACGGATGCTTTGCTTCATATTCCAAGTTTGAGTTCTGAAGGCGCCCGCCGATGCGCAAGAGTCGCTCAGCGTGCTACAGTGGGCACAATGAACGAAGTTTGCTTCTGGTTGGAAGTGGCCTTTTTAAGCTGAGTGCTTTGTACTCTTCGGCGAAGTGCGTAAGTTGAATGTTTTTTATAAGTAAATGCGTTCCGCACTTGATATCATCTGGACTGAGTGGACCTTTTGATCTCGTCGAATCAGATCTTTTTAGCGCTATAAATCGATACACGTATGCGAAAGTGCGCTGTAACTTGGCAAATGTGTTGTTGAATTTACAAGGTGCCGATAGGTCCGTCTTCGTTGATAGTACCAGCACCTTCTGGCGTCGTTCTGAAAGCTCAAAGGGATAGGCGACGTTTTGAGGCCAAGTCGATCTAGCGGCCGCATAATGGGGGTCCATTATGCCATAGCTGTGAGTCTAAAAGTTCCAAAGGTGTGCATCCACGTGATAAAATGTTCGCAGGGTTCAGCTGAGAGGGTACATGATGCCAGGTCATGCCCTTGGTCCGCTCCTGTATTTGTGATACCCTGTTGGATACAAAGACGTTAAACTTTGAAGGTGAATCACGAATCCATGCAAGCGCTACTGTTGAGTCGGTCCAGCAATGATATCTGCATTCGAACTGAATGCACTTGGCAATGTTTCCTATCAGCTCTGATAATAAAAGTGCAGCTGCCAGCTCAAGCTTTGGGATTGTCAGCGTCTTTAATGGGGCGACCCTTGATTTAGAGCATAGCAAATGTGGTGAAAATACCCCTTGCATTTCGGATCTGAGAAATACGCAAGCACCATAAGCGGCTGTGCTGACGTCGCAAAAGCAGACTATCAGAGCTAGGGTTCCAAGCTAAACCAAGCGCCTTTGCAATGTTGGTGCCATCCTTGAACTCCATTAGCTTCTCACAATCGGATTCGCTTTCTCCTTTTAATGCATCAGGCTCGTTTGAGCACCACTTTCTGATTGGAAAGTGACCTTTAGCCAGTAGCAGTTTTACTTGCTGTCGGATCTGAATGGCTTCTTCTATAGAGTCCCCTACAGAAATTAAATCGTCTACGTAGAAGTCGCGACAAACTATCTTTGCAGCTAGTGGAAAGGTAGGCCAGCTGCTGCATCGCTCGAATTGCTAGAAACGCAGCGGGTTTGGTTCCGTACGTTACTGTATCCAGGGTGTACGTCCTTATGCTTTCATTTTGGTGATCACGCCATAAGATGCATTGCTGAAATTGATCTGGATGCGTTATTCGGACACAGCGGTACATCTTACAGATGTCACCGCACATGGCAACCTTTAAAAAACGAAAATGAATTAGAATGTTGAATAATTTGGGTTGAATTGCTGGGCCTGTATGCAAAAGATCATTCAGAGATGCGCCTGATGTGGATTTGGCTGATCCATCAAAAACGACGCGCAATTTGGTGGTTGAGCTATCTGGCTTTTCTACGCAGTGGTGGGGTAAATAGAATTGTGGGACAAGCTGCTGCTTGGAAGCCAAAGACATGTGGCTGAAGTCAATGTATTCGCACATGAACGCAGAGTAGCTCTCCTTCAGCTGGTGATTTTTGTCCAATTTGTTTTCGAGCGACTTGAAACGTCGTAGAGCACGTTGATATGAGTCTCCTAGCGTGTCGAAGCTGAGCTTTGCTGGAAGCCTAACTGAACTTTAGTCGCGTGTAGCCTTGGAGAAATAGCTGCTCACATAGTGCGTCTTCATCAGAGAGCGCAGGGGTTGTACCGCAGCAATTGTCGACTTCCCAGAATCGTTTTACAATATCCGATAGTGGATCCTCCCATGGATTAGGTTCCTTGTAAAGGGCTGAAAGGGATGTGAGTTTGTTGTGTACGCGAGAGAGTCCGCCAGACGCAATCCATCCGAGTTTGGTCTTTTGGAGCGTTGGTAGGTTATCCGCCATTCGAATTTGGCCGATCGAAAAATAGTCCGGCACCAAGTAATAAATCAATTCTTTGAGATTTGAAAAACGTTGGATCCGCGAGCGAGATGTTTTTGGGGATATTCCACCCAGAGATGTCAAACCCAAAGTGGGGCTGATAATCCATTATACTGCGAGTAACGACTGATGAAAATGATGTGCTGAAGCTCCTGTCACGTGACTGCGCTGATATGTCAGTGGACATGTTAGAAGATAGGGTTGATTCGCCTTTACCTGATATTGTTTTGAGTTGGAGCTGCTTTACTAGACGAGCAGTGATAAAGTTGAGTTGAGATCCAGAATCCAGTAATGCGCGGCAGGGTATGAATACACCTGAGTGGCTCTTGGCACATAAGATTGGCTTGGTGTACACAGGGCAGATGATTGAACTGTGATGGGGCTCATGTTCAGCAACGAATGATGTTTTTGTTGACAATGCCTGCAGTGACCTGAGCGACATTGCTGCAAGCCATGGCCTTTGCGCAAGCAGTTTAGGCAAAGATGCAATCGCTTGGCCTCCTTCCAACGGGCATTTAACAAGGATATGCTCTTTTAGATGAGGATGCAATGAATGTGTTACGATTCAATTTTTGTACATTTCTGGTAACCTGGTGGCTAGGCGTAGGTGCCGTAGCGCCTTTCAAGTTTGCCATCATGCGGCATCTCTTCTCTAAGAACGCCGACATATCCGTCCACCTGGGTAGCTTATCCGTTGCAAGCGCCTCCTGCCACCTTTCCTGGGTGTGGTGATCGAGCTTGTGCGATATTGTGTGTATGAGTAATCCGTCAGCCAGCTACTAACACCTGGCAGCCCGACTATAGCCCGCGCGTGGCCCTGAAAATGTAGCAACTTATTATCAAAACGCCTTGTCGTAATTCACGTCGACAGGCTCTAACGATTTGATTGTGTTGAGAGCATCACCATCCAATCACGCACGTAAATGTTGTAATTTCTCCATCTTACTTAGATCCTCATTGCTGCCAATGACAGTCTTGTACATGGCGTAAACATCCGGCCAATCCTCGTAGGAGCCGCTGAACCTGGGCAGCTGCAATTCCGGTAGGCGAGACTTACGGTTGAACAAGTGAGCAAATGTGTGCGTACTTTCAGCAAAGCGTGGGATAGTTGTTGAATTGGCCTCAGTCATACGTCCCTTAGTGACTACATCCATTTGACGAGCGAGATTGGATTTGATCTTCCAGTAAACCTTCTCGAATTCTGAGCGTGCGTCCGTTGAACGCTCGAGCAAATCTAATTTTTCTAGCCTTGACTGGCTGATATCAAACTCGGCCTTCATGCTCTCCGCAGATTCTATACGCACCATCAGATCGGCCTCGTCAAAGCTGATCATCTCACCAGCGCTGAAGAATTCGTTCATTGCTAATAGTTGGCGTTGAACAGAAGCGCATTTGGCTTTGCAAAAGTCTTTTTCACTTGTCGAATTTTCCATTCTGTTGTTGGCGAGGTAATGTTCGGTTGGTACGTTTTGTTGAGTGCTAACTGTACTCCGGCCTGTCACCAAAATTCACTTATGGAGAAGAGCTTTGCCCTTGACCACTGCGAATGTCACAGAGTTAGCAGTGCGAGAATGCGATTACCGTTTTATGTGTGCAGCGGCTTGTGTATGTACATATGTTCATATGTCTGTACTTGAGTTTAGTGCCTATGCTGCAGCATCAAAAGAGAAGCAAGAAAGAAAAATCACGTCGGGGTCACCAATGTTTTGAGGAGATGCTAGTTTGCACCCCACTTCGGCCCCTTTTATGTTTTATAAATTTTAATAAAAATCAAAGGAGCCTCTAGACTGCTTGTAATGCGTGAATTACTTCTCGAACTTTCAACAATAACTTTCGATAGATTAGTGATGAGCAATTTACAATGGTATTTTATGGTGGTTTAAAAATAATAGTATGTGACTTCAATATCGTGATTTGAGAAGTAAAGATATATTGTAATTCAGATATAATATTATTCAGAGGGCGTTCTGCAGCGAACATATATATATATATAACCCTAAAGTATATATATTCTTGATCAGCATCAATAGCCGAGTCGATCTAGCCATGTCCGTCTGTCCGTCCGTCCGTCCGTAGGTATGAACGCAAGGATCTCAGAACCTATAAGAGCTAGAGACTTGAAATTTTAGATGTAGGCGCTCCTAGTACCTGCGCAGATCGAGTTGCCGATAATCGATATCTTACTCCGTTTCAAAGTAATCGATAAAAATGTATACCGAAATCCCGTTTTTTAAGCAATTTTTGTAAATAATAAGAGCTAGAGTCACCAAACTTGACATGTAGCTTCTAGAAAAGTATATATATACCTATCGCCACCTCCCCGCTACTCTCTATCTATTAGCGCGAGCTGCATTTGGTGTTGGAATATGAGGGTTCAGGGTATCCCCTAGTCGGGAGCTCCCGTCTAGAACCTCTTACTTGTTTATTTATTAATGGTCGACAAAACGAGTGTCTTCCTCATTATTCAGTAGATTATATATACAATGGAAAATGGAATTATATGCTAAAAGCCTAGTTAGATAACACAGTTCTCTAAATAGCTTCACCGACCGATGGAGGTGTTTTAGTTGCCAGTCCGGCCAGCTGTGTCCCTTTTCACAGCTAAATTTGTCAATGACGCTATTACTACTATTATTACTACATCTAAGCAGAAGTTACACCCTTCTAGGTTTTTCCGTAGGAAAAAAGTGTTCTTAAGTAAAATTAAAAATAATCTTAGTTTGCTATATTAATTAATAAAATACAATAAATAGGATAAAAGAAAGTAAGAAGGCTGTTAATAAAGTAAAGAAATGTAAGCTAGATATATAGAGTGTTAAGTAGATAGGAAAAGATAAAAGTAATGGGAAAAGGAGTGGGAAATCACCGAACCGGTGGGGGAAAATTTACAGCCTGATCGGCAAGCTGTGCCCCTGCTCATAGCTGGGAATGGTCAGTGACTTCCCGAAGGTATCCTGAAAGCAAAGATTTTATTAGGGTTAGAGAAAGTTCGGTAGAGAAAACGTGATGCAAACTATTATAATTATTACATAGCACGCGAAAAGGATTGTGCAAAGCGTAGTCTATTGTGCACGTAGACAGGAATAAGGGGCGGTAATTTCTGGTTAGTCTAGACGGAACAGAGAATTGAAGACGCTCTAGCAGAAAAGGAGGATCTACATCGCCATCAATCAACTTAGAAGGACAACACCGACGGAAGATTAAGAAGAAGAAGCCTGCTGGGGTAGGATGGCAACCGAAGATTAGGGTCCCAATTTAAACCTCGTAAGGCAAAAAGCAGAAATTGCTTCTGAACAGATTCAATACGATCCTGGCTATTGTTATACTGCGGAGACCAGATGCAAGAGCAGTATTCAAGGATAGGGCGAACGAGTGAAATGTACAGAAGTTTCGTTATAAAAGGATCGTTAAACTCTTTAGACCATCGTTTCATGAATCCAAGTGCACCCTTTGCCTCATTAACGAGGGTATCTATGTGAAGATTGAAACAGAGTTTAGAATCAAAAAGAACGCCTAGATGCTTAACTGTTAGTATACGTGGCAAAGGGGTATTATCGATTGTATAACTTACAAGATAAAGTGTAGTACGATTAACTGTCATAAACATACACTTTGAACAATTCAGATGCAAGATGGGCCAGATGGACCGAACACCAAAGTTGCATAGCGTTCAAATCGTCTTGTAGACGAGAATGATGTAGGGGATTAGTGTATGATAGAATGAGTTTCACATCGTCCGCATACATGAGTACACGGCAAGTGATATAACAGAGGAGAGATCATTTATAAAAAGAGTAAAGGTCCAAGATGACTACCTTGAGGAACACCAGAAGTAACGTGAACCTATTTAGAGGTAGTCAGCCTCAGCATTTCTCTTTGGCTCCTACCTTTTAAATAAGAATTAATCCAAAGCAAAAGAGACGGAGGGAAACCTATTCGGTCAAGTTTAAAAAGTAAAATGTCATGGTGCACAGAGTCAAACGCCTTACTGAAGTCAGTATAAATGACATCAGTTTGCATTTTCGAAAGAAAAGCATCATTTACCAAGGAAGTACACTCAAGCAGATTGGTCGTAGTTGACCGATTCTTTACGAATCCAGGTTGAACAGGAGAAACAACTGATTTGCAGAAATGCTGCAAATTCGAAGTGATTATTTTTTCAAATAATTTAGGAATAGCGGACAGTTTTGCAATGCCCCTGTAATTTTGTATATCAGACTTTTCACCTTTCTTGTGGAGAGGAATGATATTAGATTCTTTCCAAAGAGATGGAAAGACAGAAGATTCAAGAGATAGATTAAAAAGCTTTAGCAATGGATATACAAGGGAAGAACTACACTCCTTGAGTAGACAACTAGGAATATTGTTAGGCCCAGGGGAGTAAGAAGATTTAAAGAATTTATAGCTTAAAGGAGAGAGGAATGGGAAATATTAGGAGGAGGTATAGAACTAGAGGAAGTAATAGAATAAGGGTAAGAATTATTATTAGGACGGACTGAAGATTAAGTTGATTGGAAAAAATTAGCAAAGAGGTTAGCAGAATCAGAGTCATTGCTAGCTTTATCCATCCCGAAAGAAAAAGAAGTTGGCAAACTTGATTTACGCTTCAAGTTTACAAAATTGTAAAACTGTCTCGGATTTTGGGCAAATTGCCTTTTACAACGAGTTAGATAATTCTCATAGCATTGAGAATTCAGAAGAAAGGAGTTAAACTTGGCTATGGAATATTTAGCCAAGTCTGTACACGAACCAGACTTTTTAAACTTTTTAAAATATTTAGATTTTAAGTTTTTAAGATGTGACAATCTGGGAGTAAACCTGGGTGGTTTTGAAGAAGTAGTCGAAGGAATTGACTTGGGAATACTCATATCTAAGAGGGAGTTTAGGGTGCTATAAAAAAAAGTAGTAGCAGTATTCATATCAACCGAGTCATATAAGAAAGACCAATCGGTTGCATAAATAAGCTGATTCAGCAATGGATAATTTCCTTTGCGAAAGCACCGGCGGAGCTTATTGGCTGATGAGCACGAAATGATACGATTACAATTGAACATTGCAACCTCTAAAGTAGGATGATATACATCCTCAGGAAGAGATAAAGGAGGGGACCTAGACACATTAGAAATAAGGTAGTCGTTAACAAATACAAGGTCAAGTGTTCTATTCAAATGATTAGAAATTGAATTAATTTGAAACAACGAAAGATCTAGCATGCAGTCTATAAAATCATGCTGTGCTGAGGGCATTAGATAATTTTCGGCAGTGAATAATGACCAAGAGATGTTCGGCAAATTAAAATCACCCAACACCATAAATAGGTTTCATATAAACTTGAATATCAGAAGAAGGAGGGACATAAGAGCATGTAATATAGATATTCCGTGTAGGAAAAGACACCTTAACTGAGACAATCTCAGCGTCAGTAGGCGTACTAAAACAGAAAAGTTCTGACTGGAGAGTGGCTTTAACGGCAATTAACACCCCACCACCTCTAGTCGGCCGATCATTTCTATGCAAAATAAAACTATTCGAATATGGTTGAATTTAACCATGTTTCTGAAAAAGCTATTATATCCGAGTCGAAGGAAGTACTAGCCATGAAAAGATTTTTAAGCTTTGAAATAAGACCTCTGACATTCTGATAATGAATACAGATTTGGTCAGAAGATGAAGTTAGTTTTTTGAGGCAGAAATTGTACCCTGTATTGAAGGGACTGGAAGGGTGACAGGCTCGTTACGCTTTTTTGGCTTGAACTCGTGAACAATCATGTGTGGACGCCAAAATTTGGGATCACAAATGATTGGGAACATATCATGTGAAACATTTATTTTGAATGATGATATTTCACGAGGAGTGAAGAAATTAAATTTGGTTATTGACACGCTAGCAGAATATTTACTAGCAATATAGGCTGCCAATGACTCAGAAGTGGTGTCCAACGAAAGTCGAGACACAAAAACTTGCCTACGAGGGGCAACAGCCGTTAATGTAGGCGCTGATGGGGCTGCAGGTAATACAGGAGTTGGAGGAGCTAAAGAGACACCATGATTGTGTTTAGCAATCTGGGCAAGATTACGCGCAGGTCTACCTTTGCGGCCAGGAGCTGCCGGGGCTGAGGCAGTTTGGAGAACTGGGACAGGATCAGGTACGGGCTCTACTGGAACTACTATAGGGGATGAAACGGGGGTAATTGGGCAGTCGCTTGGAGAAGGCGAAAAAGACAACATTGGAGATAAATCCAAGTTGCTAGGTAGGGACAAGAAAGGCATAGGTGTCTGAACAGACGTAGAGGGCAATTGCAAAAGTTGAGGCGCCTACCGGCGATTGGTTGGAGACTCGAATTTATATTTGCCAAGCAACTTGTTCACACAAGAAGTGTATCTAGCCGTCGCTATTTCAATGTAGTTGGTTCCGACTCCGGAACCAGGAAAAACATATTCACCACTTACACTTACACTTACAATTACAATTACACTTACACTAACACTAAAGCATTGTAACATAGTATCAGAAGTATAGACCAGAAGAAAAAATAACCTGCAAGTGAACAAACGTGTTTTCCTTCAAAACCTTCTTCAAAATTTGAGCAGAGCAGAAACGCTCCCCCAACGATACAGAATTTGAGCAAAGTTCATCTGGAAGCCCTGCAGACGCCCTACTACAACATTTGGTCCTTCGAGCCGGATGCTTCATCAACATTTGGCATATCCAGTTCGCCCCAGCAAGCATTGGTGGATCTGCAATAAAAGGTTCCAGGAACAGCTACAATTTCAAACAAGATAAGTAGCAGTGCACCTACCTCAACTCGTCCATTGCCAAATTTCCGGCAACTTCAGTCCGATTAGTTCATATTTGTGTGTCTGAACATATTTTTTCGCTTCACATTGTCCGTGGTTAAAGCGAATGGCAATTGTATTTAAAAAATTAAAAAAAAAAAACCGCAAATAAAATATTGTTCGTGGCCATCTACAAAGTGACAAATATTAAAACAAATAAAACAGAAAGTGAATCCGATAAGGTCGCCATATTGGTGTCTGTACATATGTATATACATATATGTACAAGTGCACACCCAAAAATTTAACCGATCGCCATATTGATGTACGCAAGTACATCAAGACATATCTGCACACATAGGCTTTCGCTCCGTTAAACAACAAGTGTATGCGCTTCTCCATTCCAACCTTCACCAAATAATCACATACCTAAATATAAAAAATAAGACACAATTCTGATTGGTATTTAGTTAATTAAAACCACACTGTGCAAATTCACCTGCATGTATACACACACACGCACTTCATATTATATGTGTATCGTTTGCTATTTTTCCTCCACAGCAGCTTCAAGATCAATTTATATATTTATTTTACCAATTAATTGGCAAGTGCAAAAGGTAAACAAACATCAGGGTTGTCAAGTATCAAGATCGGTTTTCGATAAACTGTTTCTGAGAAACTTTTATATTTTTGCATGTTTCCACTTTGCCATTGAGCCGCGTTCTTAACTTAATAAAATACAAACATATGCTTACTTTTTCTTATTCTTATTAAATTTATAAATCATAATTATAAGTTAAGACGTTTCCAAGTTGCGTAATAAATCGAATATCCGTGCGATTTTTCATAAAATAACAATTATACAAATAATTCTATGACAGAAAACCTTCCATTGAGCTGCGTTTAGAATAAACGTACTTTTCTTGAGCTCAACAATTAATAAGCAATAAGCATTAATTTAGTAAATTATTAGTAAAATAATTAATTTAACAAAACTTTCCGATTTCGTTGGGCTCAATAGTGAACACCCTTTCGGTCATTCCATTTTATCTGATATCTCGATTCCATCGTTCCTGTGCCATTTCTTATTCCGTTTTCGCTCGGCTGATTCAAATTATTTGTATTTGATCACATTTCACCTGGTTATTACAATTTTTGGCTCTGTGAAGAGCCTAGTATGCCAATCGGTGGTGATCAAAACCGCCACAAACGACTCACAGCACCATCTTATAATGAGTCAAAGCGACCTTTAACCTCACCTAGAGCAGTTTTCGGGAAACTCAAGGTCGAGAGTACCAGCACAACCGTCCGCAAGACTGTGAGTCCGATTCCAACAAGAGATATTACCCCAAAAATTACCCGTTCGACTACGCAAAAAATGCAGAAGTCAAGCGAAATGGCACTGAACGACTTCGTTTCTATAACTGACCGACTAGGCCAGTTTGAAGTGAAGATCAATGACGCAGCGGACAGTGACGTGTCACTGTTCACTCTCCAAGTCCGACGAGATCAGATTAAGACTTTATGGGAAAAGGTAGAACGCGAGTACGAGTTATGTTCCAAAACTCTCAACCAAGGCGCTTGCAGCAGCAGTGAGCTGGTGGCTATGCAAGCCAAATATGATTACTCGTACTCCGTTTACGAGCGATGTGCGGCTCAACTAAGTGAAAAAATAGAAAGAGCCACGGCCTTAAATAGACAAGCTGAGCAACCCCCCTCCAACTTCTCCATGTCCAGGGGTTGCAGTCTCCCGCCATGCGACACTGAAGTTTTCAGTGGGGATTTCCTACGCTGGCCTACTTTCCGAGACTTGTTTACAGCGGTTTATATTAACAATCCAAGATTGACGCCGGTGGAAAAATTGTTCCATCTAAATTCCAAAACCAGCGGCGAAGCTAGGGCAATTGTCTCCAAGTCCCCGCTCACGAATGACGGCTTTCAGTCAGCGTGGGCGAGCCTGACGGAGAGATTTGAGAATAAGCGACTATTAGTCAATAGTCAATTGAAAATTCTTTTCAATCTCCCCTCAGCAACACAAGAGTCTGGAGCCGCCCTTAAAGAGCTTCAGGGCACAATCCAGGGATGCTTAACGGCTCTCGACTTGTCCAGGGTGAGAACGGAAAATTGGGATTGTCTGCTTATTTTCTTGTGCTCCTCTAAATTGCCTAAGCTCACGCTGTCGTTATGGGAACAATCACTCCACGATAAGGCAGAGATACCTCAATGGTCCGAGATGAATTCATTTCTGATCGACCGATATCGCACCTTGGAGGCGATAGAGGATGTACGACCTACCGCACATACGCCACCCCAGTCCAAACCCACAAGAAAAGAGTCCAACCACCTGAGAACCTTCGAAGCAACAGAGACTACAAAGTCACAACACTGCAAATTGTGTCAGAAGGAAAACCATCCCGTGCGTCTATGCCCACGTTTTCTACAAATGTCCGTACCCGAGAGAGTTTCCGTCATTAAGCAACAAAAGTTGTGCTTAAACTGCTTCGCCAGACAGCACCAGTTGAAAGACTGCACCAGCGCACATAGTTGTTTCACGTGCAAGGGACGTCACAACACGCTGCTCCACCGTGACAGACCCCAGGTGCCCTCAGCTTCCAAAACACCAATAGTTTTGAACCCTCCTTCGTCAATACAGTCCACTTCGACTTCAACCCAAGCTACCGTTCAAAACTACTTTTCCGCAAACTCACATGGTGTTCTCCTCGGCACGGCTGTCATCCAAGTGTGTCATTTGGGCACAAAGTCTACAGCTCGGGCATTAATCGACTCTGGGTCTGAAGCGACCTTTATTTCAGAGCGATTGTTCAGAAGGGTTAAACTTCCTTATCAACCCGTCGACGCACAGGTCTCCGGTTTGAATCAAGCTATTTCGGCTCAACCTCAAAAACTTTGCCATTTTAATATTGGCTCTCCGATAAAGCCCAGGGTTCATATTGAAACCTCGGCTTATGTTCTTCCAAAGCTAGCAGGCAATTTGCCCTCCTACACCATCCCCCAAACCGCTTTGGAAGAACTTCCAAAATTACACTTGGCCGATCCCTCTTTCTATAGAAGCTCACAGATAGACGTGCTTCTCGGCGCCGATATCCTCCCATCCATATTGTTAGGTGGCTCCTATCCCAACATATGTGGCACTCTCCTTGGTCAAGAAACGATTTTCGGAGGGATCCTTACAGGCCCCGTTTCGAAGACCAGTGCCAAATCTGTCGCATCCTTTTCGACTCAAGTCTCGCTGAATCCAAATGCGAGCTTGGATAAACTGGTCACAAAATTTTGGGAGGTGGAGGATATTCCAGTAAAGCTGGAAAAGGAATCCGACCTGTTTTGTGAGCACACTTTCCAAAAAACCACTAAAAGGGATAAAAACGGCAGATACTTGGTCACACTACCATTCAAGAATTCCGATCACATCCAGTTAGGCCATTCAAGGTCCATCGCACTAACTCAATTTCTACGAAATGAGAATCGTCTGGCAAAAAATGCCCCCCTTAAGGAGCAGTACGATGCGGTGATCCAGGAATATCTGGACTTAGGTCACATGCGACAAGTCCCTCCAAGCAATGGTTCGGATAACTTTTATCTACCACACCATGCTGTTCACAAGCCTGACAGCACCACGACCAAGCTCCGCGTTGTATTTAACGCCTCCCACCCGTCATCGAATGGTAAAAGTCTGAACGATGTGCTACATGCAGGGCCCGTTCTGCAATCCGACTTAACCATTCAAATTCTAAGATGGCGCTTCTTCCGATATGTCTTCAACGCCGATATCACGAAAATGTATCGGCAGATACTTGTGCATCCCAAACACACGCCCTATCAGAGAATTCTGTTCCGAACAAAGGACAACGAGCTTCGTGACTTCGAACTCAGCACAGTCACGTTTGGAGCTAACTGTGCCCCCTTTTTGGCAATCCGGGTACTACATCAGTTATCTGATGACGTTCGTTCGCTCTATCCCTTAGCAAGTCACATTATCGCAAACAATATGTATGTCGACGACGTACTAGCGGGAGCCCATTCCAAATCAACGGCAGATCAAGCAATTGCAGAACTCCGCAAAGCCCTTGAATCTGCCGGGTTCCCCTTGCGAAAATGGACATCCAATGAAAAGGACTTGCTAAGAGCGATTCCCAAGGACTGTTCGATCCAGCAGGTTGGCTGGGACCAGTCATTATTCAGGCAAAAATATTCATGCAGGAGATCTGGCTCCAAGAACTGGGCTGGGACGATCCGCTACCTGATAGTCTTCTCAGTAAGTGGAATTTATTTCTGCAAGAGTATCCGGGCCTCAGTGCGATTCGCATCCCTAGATGGGTCGAATTCCGCCCACAGGGGACTATTCAATACCACGGGTTTTGTGACGCTTCGCAGCGTGGATATGGGGCCGCCATTTACGTGCGCACTGAGATACAAGATCGCATCTCAGTACATCTCCTAACAGCGAAAACGAGAGACGCTCCGGTCAAGACGGTATCCTTGCCACGACTAGAGCTGTGCGGAGCAGCACTTCTTTCCGAGTTATCCGCTGCACTCAGTCCCCAGCTACCTTCCGCTGGCGGCGACTGGTTCTATTGGACAGATTCCACAATTGTGCTAGCCTGGCTTCATAAGCCACCATGCGCCTGGACTACCTTTGTAGCAAACAGAGTCGCAAAAATTACTCAGGCCACCGACTCCAATAAATGGTCCCATGTACGATCCGAGTACAATCCAGCGGACCTAGCGAGCAGAGGTGCCCCACCACAAGTGTTAGTCAACAACGAGCTGTGGTGGCACGGGCCAGAATGGTTACGCCTACCTCAGAACCAATAGCCCATTCCTTCAGATCCCCTCCCAGATACGACAATAGAGCAACGTACGATTAAAGTAAACCTCGCAAACACGGCTCCCTCATTTTCTTTCCTCGAGCGCTTCTCCAAGTTCGATAGAGCCCTGCGAGTGTTAGCATACATCTATCGCTTCTTCAAGCGTTGCAAACGATTGTCGCTCCCGTCAACTATTGAAATTGACAGCAACGAGATTTCTTATGCACAAGAAAGACTCATTCTCCTGACCCAGAGACAAGCATACTCGTCAGAGTACACTTGCTTGAGCACGAAGAAACAGCTCACTTCCAGCAAACTCCTTAATTTGAACCCCTTTCTAGATGGTAAGGGAATTATTCGAGCATGTGGTCGTGTAAGAGCGGCCGAAGCACTCGGCTACGATGAGCGGCATCCAATCATACTGCCATACACATGTGCATATTCGCGTCTTTTGACCGCTTTCACCCATCTCATATCCTTGCATGGAGGCAACCAGCTCATGATGCGTTTAATACGATCACAGTACTGGATTCCAAAGCTGAAGGTGTTGGTCAAATCCACAATCCATTCTTGCAAAATCTGCGTCATTCGAAAAAAGAAATTGCAAACGCAGCTCATGGGCGACTTGCCTGTGGAGAGAGTCACATTCTCTCGGCCGTTCACTCACACAGGAGTCGATTTTGCAGGCCCCTTCGATGTTAAAAATTCCACGGGACGAGCCTGTCTTATTACAAAAGGCTACGTGTGCGTCTTTGTGTGCTTCAGCACCAAAGCCATCCACCTAGAAGCTACATCTGACCTGACCACAGAAAAATTCCTAGCGGCATTTGCGAGATTTGTGGCACGACGAGGGTGCCCAAGTCAAATGCATTCCGACAACGGCAAAACCTTCGTCGGAGCGGCCAAAGTCCTCTCGCGCGATTTTGTAGAAGCGCTTAAGACTCAACTCCAGGCCACTTACAGTCTCCTGAAACTGTCCTGGCACTTCAACCCTCCTAGTGCACCGCATATGGGGGGCCTGTGGGAGGCAGGTGTGAAGAGTTTCAAAAATCTATTTTATAAGTCTACATCGACCTCCAAATACACCTTCGAAGAGCTTTCCACGCTCCTATCCAAAGTTGAAGCATGCCTGAATTCAAGACCGATATCTCCAATGTCGGAAGATCCTACTGATCTCCTAGCTCTGACTCCCGGTCATTTTCTAGTCGGGGGTCCTCTACTTTCCGCAACAGAGCCAGAGATCAAGGAAAACGCCGCGTCCATCATCAACCGCTGGCAGCGCTTGAAGGCTTTGCAACAACAGTTCTGTCTCCGTTGGAAACATGAGTATCTTTTAGAGTTACACAAAAGAAACAAATGGCAAACTCCAACGTGAGACTTACAACGGGACGATCTAGTCATTATTAAAGAAGATAATCTACCAGTTAATGACTGGCGTCTTGGTCGAATCCAAAGGACCTATCCTGGCGACGACCAAAGAGTCCGAGTGGTCGACGTGTTAACAGCCCGAGGTGTCTCCAAGAGACCTATCTCTAAGCTGATCCTGCTCCCGATAGAATCTAGTCTCCATTCTCCATCCAGTAGAATCTCCAGTAAAGACTAGAATCCTAAATCCATTGGTCTGCGGACCATCCGTATAAAGCCGCATCAGTAATGTCTATTATGTTTTTTTTCAACCTTCTTCACGTAACAGCACGATGTCTCCACGCCAACAACAAGGCCGATCCAAGAGCCGACCGGCAACGGAATCGTTCCGATGCCGAGTATGCCGAGGAGTCCACGCGCTGCGAAAGTGCCAGCGGTTCATGCGGCTGTCTCCAGAGAAGAGACTCCGAGCAGTTCTGGTCAACAAATACTGCCCAAACTGCCTGGCTCACCAACATTCCGGGGAGTCCTGTCGCCGCAAGGACAAGTGCCGCAAGTGCCAGGGCGACCATCAAGGACAACCGTGCTCCCGAGAGCACTCATCCGACTTGGAAACGGCAAGTAAGGTAAGTCTTATCGACGCATCCTTGGCAAAGGCCTCCGGGCTATCCGTCACCCGCGTCGGTAAAGACAACGCTTGCTCGGCCATTATCAGTTCCAGGACCTGTAGCTTCCAGCGAGAGGTCATCCTGCAGGTGATGCCAAATCTCCGGTATCGAACTCCAACGAAGCTCGTCAGCGAGAAACTGAACGAGCCTTTCAACAACGTTCGATTGGCAGACGATCGCTGGTTCCAGCCGGAAATCTCCAATCTGGTTTTGGGCTCGGACATCTATCCAGACTTGATTCTCCAAGGCGTCCTGCCGAGCCATGGCGGCGCACCATTGGCCCAAAACACAGTCTTCGGGTGGATACTGTCCGGCTCCTGCGCTCACCAGTAAACAGAGCCACTACCTCCTAATTTTTCCATTTTTTGCAATACTGCAAGGCGGGCGGCATGTTCACACAAGAAGTGTATCTAGCCGTCGCTATTTCAATGAAGTTGGTTCCGACTCCGGAACCAAGAAAAACATATTCACCACTTACACTTACACTTACAATTACAATTACACTTACACTAACACTAAAGCATTGTAACATAGTATCAGAAATATAGACCAGAAGAAAAAATAACCTGCAAGTGAACAAACGTGTTTTCCTTCAAAACCTTCTTCAAAATTTGAGCAGAGCAGAAACGCTCCCCCAACGATACAGAATTTGAGCAAAGTTCATCTGGAAGCCCTGCAGACGCCCTACTACAACACAATTCAAAACTCAAAACAAAATTACTCGACAGCAACGTTATTCAGTTTTAAGAATTGATTTCTTACAGAATTAGACATTCTGGAGAAATCAATTTGCTTGTCGATGCAATCCGGGCACGACCAAGTCAAGCCACCGAAGCCCAAGTTGCGAGAGCGCAGAGCAAAATGAAAACGGTGCACAAAAATAGAGCAAGTAAACGCTCAAAAAACAATTATCGTACACAAACAAATTGTTTGGACCGAAAATCAATGGCAAAAATTTGCGAGAGCGCGATGCACAAGCAGAAATATGCAGCCGCGAACACATACAAGTGTATGCACATGGGAGCACCAAAGCAAAAGAATCAAAAACAGGCAATATCAACAACACGGAACTGACGCCGCGTTTTATAAATGCAATAATTGACAGACTTACGCTGCACAACAGATAACACTTTGCTTAATTTAAAAAAGCTTTCTAAATAATGCACCAAAAATGTAAAATTTTGAAATAAAAAGCAGGATTAAAGCGCAAAAATATATAAAAATCTTAGAGCACAAGTAAAACACGTCAATCACTCTCAACTGAGAACTCTCTCTGCAATTTCCTGCATTTGTCAAAAACATCAGTTAGGTTTTTAAGCATATGCTTTTCGAAACAAAGGAATGCTTGACACGGTTCTATTCCAGAAAATGCTATCATTCTCATCATTCTCTGGAAAGTATTAGACGCTATCTTTAAAGCAAATGGTAGTCGCGTGAAGCGATATGAACAATTGCTCGTTGAAAAGGACGTGATATCTCTTGAACTTTTGTAAGGTCAATTTGATGAAAACCCGACATTAAGTCGAGGCGTGAAAAATATTTTGCTCTACCTAGTTGATCTAAAATATCATCAATTCTAGGGAGTGGAAATTTATCAGATGACAGCTTTTGACTAATCTGACGATAGTCAATTACTAATTGCCATTTTTTCTTTTCGGAATCTGGAAGAGATTTTTTTGTAACTAGCAAAAGCGTGCAGTTATATCCTGGTACATACGGTTCGACTATTTTGATGTCAATTAAATTTTGTACTTGTGCTTGAAATTATTGTGTTTGGCTTGGTGGATTTCTATAAGTTTTTATGTAATGTAAGGTTTCAAGTCCGAATAGATCTGTAAATTTATTGCATAACTTTGACAACTGTGATTTAAATTGTTGTGGAAAGTTTTTAGTTAATTGAGATATGACAGATCGAAAATGATTCATATTCTAAGTCACTTATTTCATCTAGTTGATCAGTATTGGTTGTATTAAGAAGTCGGACAAAGATGTTGCGGGAATTTGCAACGTAAATACCAGCTTGAATTTCCTGGTTCGGAATTAGCGCACTATATTCACCTGAGGCTATAGTGATTTTGCGGACAACTTGGGATCCTGCTGGTAATAATATTGAGTTATTACCAAAACTGTATATTATCGGTATGTAAATCGTAAAATTTTAGTTATTCTGTCTAATTATAAACCAACTGTTTGGTCAAGTGTCCGGTAGAGATAACAGCGACGGCTGCGTGCAGTAGCAGCAGAAGGCAATAATCATAATAAGGGCTTAAGAGCAAATAATGGTTGCTCTTTGTAAGCTGCTCCTACTCTCTTTCGTCGGCCCTTTGCCTGCTGCGCTGACGCTCTCTGCCATCGTTCTGAGCGGAGCTCAATTTCGTTCGTTTGCATATAGTTTTTAGTTTTTTCGTTGATCGCAAGCGAGGCACAACTATTTCGAGTTGACTGCCAAGCAAACATTAAAACCATTGTGTAACTCATAATAAGTGCCCTGTGCGGAAAAATAAATATATTCGAAACAAATATAAATCTTTGATTTCGCTGCACACAAGCAGTGATAATTAATTAGTTGCAAAAAGGCTTGTAACTACACATTTTGGTGACCCCGACGTGATTTCTTTATTTTTACTTCGTTCGTTTCGACTCTGTTCGCATTTAATTTTATAACTTCATTGCGTATATTTACAACCCACAGCTGTGCGTTAAGTGCTGCGCGCCTCAACATAAATTGATAATTTTAAACAAGTCCCTCCATAACGGTACTTAACCGCATGCTGTGCCTATGCATACAGTTTGTCGTTGTACATAGACTCCGTAGCAAATTCGCCGTTAATCGTTGCGCGCTCAAACCAGCTATCCGCTATCTCGCTCGAACGAACACTTGTGCGCGCAATTTTCTATTTTAGTTCGGCTGTGTGAACCTTGTTGGGCGCTACATTAACAATGTTTAATGAAGGTGCAAGTGTAAATGAAAATGAGGCGACATCAGCTAATCAAGTGGCGGTTGGAACACAGGCTGCAGTTCTTAAAGTAAAGATTAAGAATTTAAGTGATCGAGCCATAGATTGTCCTCTGAACTTGATCCCGCGCGACTTCGCGATGTTGATGACTACGAGCTGCAAGATTACATATGTATGGCATCTGACTTGCAGGCGAAATTTGAAACAATCTATGATAGTTTGTTGGATGTGAGTCAAGCCAGCATTGAAGAGGATCTTCAGTCAAGCTTTGAGTCAACTATTAGGCGGCTACGAGTGTCCCTTCAACGCGAGCGCGATAATCGAAGCAAGATCCAGCAGATTCCACATTGCTCCACTTTCAATTCAGCCGCAGCCGATGATCCTCGCTCTACGTTTGTTGTTCCAAACCACTCTCGATTGCCTTAACTTAAATTGCCGGAGTTTAGTGGAGGCTACACAGAATGGTCTGACTTCTCGATTATGTTCACCGCGGTCATTGATAAGGATCCGTATTTGACCAACATTGAAAAACTTCAGCATCTACGGTCCTGCCTCAAAGAAACAGCGCTGGATATGGATGGATTCGCTCGTTGGAAATGTCAAACGCTAATTATCTTGCCGCTTTAGAACTACTTGATAAGCGTTTTAACAACAAGCGTCTTGTTTTTCAGGCACATATTGCTGAAATTTTGGGTTTAAGAAAGGTGGATAAGGGTGCGAAGACACAACTGCGCGAATTCTCAGATAAGCTCAACTCTCAATTACGTGCGTTAAAGTCGATGGGCAGTGTGGAACAGATCGCCGGTTGTATCATAGTACACACACTGCTGCAAAAACTAGATAGCGCCACGCAAGCTGGCTGGGAGGATGATGCGTTGGAAGTCATACCATCTTGTGAGCGGCTTACAGCCTACATCGAGAAGCGTTGCCAAAGACTGGAAAATGCGGATCACGCGACGGCAATGTACACGCCTGGCTCCCAGGTGGGCCAGAGCAACAGTAGTAGAAGAACGTTTGTGGTGACTAAGAACGGAACAAATGCATGTGTATTTTGTGAAGCCACAGGCCACTCCATTTATAAATGTTTGCAATTCGCAAAATTATCGCCCTCGCTGCGCCTTCATGGAGCCAAACGGCTTGCGCTGTGCCTTAATTGCCTGCAAAGGGGACATCAGCTGAGAGTCTGCGGCTCCAGCACTTGCAGAGTCTGTGGAAGCAAACAGCATAGCCTGTTGCATCTTGGCAACCCAAGCAGTCATAGCAATGTTTCTAGCTCATACAATGCCCAAGAAGCCGAAACTTACACCTCATCTCAAAACATCCTTGCCGCAACTTCATCCTCGACACTCCCCATCGACCAGTGTCTTAAGCACGATGTTGTCCTACTTGCCACTGCCGTCATCAATGTAAAAAAATGGTGCCCTGCCGTGCGTTGCTCGACTCTGGGTCGCAATTGCACATCATCACCTCTCGTCTTGCTTATCAGCTCCAGCTGCGCAAATTCAAGTCCACAGCAGTCGTCTCTGGCATTGGTGATTCAGCGTTTTCATCAGATGGCTTTTCGGAAAACATCAGTGTCCAATCTCGAGTGTCTGAGTACTCCACATGCATCCCGGCATTGATTGCACCATCCATCACCGATAATCAGCCTGGCTTCACTCTTGACCCTGCATCCTGGAACATTCCGTCAAACATACAATTAGCTGATCCTGAATTCTTCAAATCGACATGTTGATCGGAGCCAGTCTGTTTTTCGATCTGCTCTGCGTTGGCCAGATTAAACTAGCTTCTGGACTGCCGATACTGCAAAAGACTCGCTTTGGTTGGGTGGCGACTGGAGGTGCTCCACATGCAGGAAAATCATCGCTCGTGGCTAGGCGATCAGTGATGAATCCAGATCTGCTGTCAGACTCGCATCTTCAGACGAATGCACAGATTGACGAATCAATCCGTCGGTTTTGGGAGCTGGAATCTTGCACTGAGCCTGAGTCATCACCAAACAGGGAGGAGCGTGACTGCGAGGCACACTTTCAGGCCAATTTTAAACGTCTGCCGACTGGCGAGTATTCAGTTCGGTTACCGCTCCGACTAAGCATGGATGATGGACTCCTATCAACAGGAGCTTAATTTAGAAAGGAAACTAGACCGCAATCCAAATCTGAAAACCCAGTATGCAGCATTTATCAAGGAATATCTTGACTTAAATCATATGTCACTTGTTAGCTTAGCTGCACTGGGCCAATGCAAATACTATTTGCCACATCACTGCGTGCTGAAGGAGGATAGCACTACAACCAAGCTAAGGGTCGTGTTTGATGGTTCGGCAGCACTTCTTCTGGACACTCGCTGAATGATGTACTGATGGCAGGTCCTACCATCCAACCGAAACTGTTTTCGATACTGATGCGTTTTCGATCATTTGCAGTCGCCCTCACAGGCGAATGCAAAATGTAAAATGTATCGATGCGTACGAGTCGAACCAGCAGACAGCTATCTTCAATGTATCCTGTGGCGTGATTCGCAGCATCAGAAGATACAGGTTTACAAATTAGACACCGTCACCTACGGCACAAAACCAGCTTCGTTTCTCTCAGTGCGGGCTATGCACCAACTGGCCATGGATGAGCAGAAAGCATTCCCTATTGGCGCTGACATCATTAAAAGGGATTTCTACGTGGATGATCTCATCTCTGGTGGTAGCTGTGTTCAAGAAGCAGTTGAGATATTGAAGCAAACGTCTGGACTACTCGCCAGGGGCAACTTTAAGCTGCGAAAATGGTGTTCTAGCGACGCTACTGTACTCCAAAACATACCTGAAGAGGCTAGGGAATCGCTGCTCAATTTCAACGATGGCAGCGATATCACGAAAACGTTAGGCCTCGTTTGGGATCCCGCCTCAGACTGTTTTCTTTTTTCATTTTCTCCACTGAGGCTACCCTCGAGACTGACAAAACGATCAATCCTGTCCTCAATTGCTCGTTTTTACGACCCCCTTGGTCTTGTTGGTCCTGTAATAACAAAATCTAAAATTTTTATGCAGGATCTCTGGAGAGAAAAACTGGACTGGGATGAGAGCTTGCCTGTACACTTAAGCACAGCCTGGGTCAACTTCTGCGCTGATTTTGAGCATACTCAGCAATTCCAGTATCCCCGTCGTGCACTCTCATCAGACAGCACAGTTGAGATTCACGGATTTTGTGATGCCAGCCTGAGCGCTTATGGAGCATGCGTCTATACAGTTTCAAAGTGCCATGGCAACACAAGCGTACGTCTCTTGTGTTCTAAGTCGCGTGTCGCGCCAGTGAAAACCATCACTGTACCAAAGCTGGAACTCTGCGGAGCTGCATTATTGGCTGAACTTCTTAGCGAAATCTACCAACTGTTTGATTTGTGTTTAAAGTGTTTAACTGTGGTTATTACTGTTGGTCAGACTCTACTGTAGTCCTGGCTTGGATTCGCAATGATGCGTCCAAATTCAATGTTTTCGTTGCCAATCGGGTCGCAGCCATCCAAGAGCTCACCACTGGCATGGAATGGCATCATATTCCCACTGAATTAAACCCGGCGGATATAATTTCACGAGGAGCGCTGCCCAGTGAGCTCTCCAGGTCTCCGTTGTGGGACCATGGCCCGAGCTTTCTCAGCAAAGAAAAGGAAGAGTGGCCCGCCTCCTGTGTACCTGTCGAATCCTTGCAGAACTTCGACAGTGCGTCTTTGCTTACATATACAAGTTTGTAAATCGAATCCGAGGAGCTGAGGTTACTGTGAGCCACGTGCATCATGGCACGCATCTGTTGCTGCGGTCAGTGCAAATGGCTACTCTTGGCGATGACTACAAGGCACTGATGTAAGGAAGGCCTGTCAAACGGTCTAGCTCAATGGCCTCTCTTGCGCCATTCGTTGACGACTTCGGCTTACTCCGCGTCGGTGGACGGCTGAAAAATTCGTCATTGGACTTCTCAGCGCGACATCCGATTGTATTGCCTCGCCAGCATCCTGTGACTCGAGCAATCATAATCCACTTTCATAAACGGAACTTACATGCTGGACCTCGCGCCGTATTGGCTTCGATTCGGCTCCAATATTGGCCCATTGGCGGTCGTAAAACAGTCTCCAGCATTGTTGCCAAATGCACAATCTTTCGTGCCAAGCCACGATTGGCAGAGCACATAATGGCAGACCTACCAGCTGATCGTCTCGACACATAGTATCCCTTTATGGTCACTGGCGTTGATTACTGTGGACCATTCTTCTACAAGAGCGAAGTGCGCAACAGGCCACCCGTGAAATGCTACATTAGCCTGTTCATATGCTTCGCTACAAAGGCAGTGCACTTAGAGCGTGTAAAGGATTTGTCTACACGCCCTAAAACGGTTCATCCTGACTCGCACTCGACCTTCAAGGATCTGGTCTGACAATGCTACAAACTTCGTTCACGCTAAGAATGAGCTGGCAGATCTGAACCGCCTGTTCCTGAGTGACGAGCATGTCAAGGCTGTTCACGAGTTTTGCCTATCCGACTCAATTGAATGGTCGTTCATCCCTCCTCGCTCTCCGCACTATGGCGGGCTATGGGAAGCCGCTGTGAAGACTGCGAAGCACCATTTTTATCGCTCTGTCGGCCCTTCCGTCTTGGACTTCGATTCGCTGCGCCCGCTCGTCTGCCACATAACGGCAATTATTAATTCTCGACCATTACTTCCACTTTCAGAGCATCCCGATGATCTTGATGTCTTGACACCCGCACACTTCCTTGGTACAGCGCCATCTTCATCATACATTGAGCCTGATCTAAGGAAGCTTAATTTCAATCGGCTTAACTATTTTCAGCGCGTCACATACCTCCAACAAGTATTTTAAGCCCGTTGGCGCGAAGAGTATTTAACGCTTCTTCAACAGCGCTCCAAATGGCGCACTCCTCAGCCAGGACTCTCCATCAACGATGTCGTCCTTGTAAAGGATGAGAACCTACCGCCGCTGAAGTGGCCATTAGCTAGAGTGCTAGAACTGATCTCGGGATCTGATGGGGTATCTAGAGTTGCAGTGCTTCAGACTGCGACTGGAGTCATACGCAGAGCCGCACGAAAGCTGTGTTTGCTGCCAAAACAGGATGATGTTAAAAGTCCCTTGCCTTCCAAAGGGGGGAGGATGTTTGGTCAAGTGACCGGTAGAGATAACAGCGAAGGCTGCGTGCAGTAACAGCAGAAGGCAATAATCATAATAAGAGCTTAAGAGCATGTAAGCTGCTCCTACTCTTTTTCGTCGGCCCTTTGCCTGCTGCGCTGACGCTCGCTGCCCATCGTTCTGAGCGGAGCTCAATTTCGTTCGTTTGCATATAGTTTTTAGTTTTTTCGTTGATCGCAAGCGAGGCACAACTATTTCGAGTTGACTGCCAAGCAAACATTAAAACCATTGTGTAACTCATAATAAGTGCCCTGTGCGGAAAAATAAATACATTCGAAACAAATATAAATCTTTGAATTTCGCTGCACACAAGCAGTGATAATTAATTAGTTGCAAAAAGGCTTGTAACTACACACCTGTTAGTTTAAAATCGAATTGACAGTAATATTTTTTATAAAATCAATCCCTATTATCCCGTCGCACGGTATATGGAAATTGTGTGGAATTATATATTGATCTGTCTGTATATCAATTGAGACCTTTAGATTTTATAGCTTCTTGGCTTATGTCCCGAATATTGATTCTATTGTCATTTCGATTGTCATAAAAATATAGGAATTTTCTTTTAAAATTGAAATGCATTAAATGCACCTGTATCTATCTATCTATCTGTTATGTTGCTGCTGATAGAACAGGAAAGTGATTAAATCTCCTGTTTCCTCTGTGCAACTATTGAAATTTCGACATCGCATCATTCGTGTTACTGAATTTGCCAGCCTGCATGATAAGTTTTACCTTATCAATGGTACAGTTGTTATTCATTGCCTTGACAGCCAGCGTTATGCTGTACTTCGTGACTGGATCTAATGACAAGCCATCGCTGATATAGGCTCCTTCCAGAGACTTTGTCAACTTTTTTATTTCTTGCACGTATTGGTTGGCTGTCAAATTTTTTTGTTGGAGATTTAGTAATTTTGCTGAAATTACGTTTACTGATTCTCCTTTGACTTTGGCTGTTATATTTATAAATGATTTTAACAATTGTTTGTTCATGACTTATTAAATTTCTTGCATGACCCTTCAGCTTAGTCTTTAATGGGTTGATTGCTACTGTTTCATGCGCGCCTTTTAGTGAATCAAGTAGATTCAATGCGTCTTTAAAACTTTTTAAATTCTCTGACATTCCATTGAACTCAGGAATGAGAGTTGACGCTTATTTTAAAATTTCTTTCGTTGATTCTGTCTATAGTGACCTTTTAAATGTCACTGGTGTTTTTAATATCGATGGTAAATAAAGCTGGAGTCGATATTTTTCATTTAAAGTGTCTGAAGTTTGGACTCTGTGTAAACTTATGAGTTTGTGTTGCCACTCATTAACTAAACTCCTGATTTCATTGTATTCATATACAAGGATTTCAGTGTGTTTAATTATGGTGGGTCTCAAAAAGGGTGCGCTTTAATTTAGGAACTTATACTCTTTATCAAAGTTGCAAATACGCAGGTTTATTTTCACGACTACTTGTGGCCATTCCATGTGGAGCTTCCCATACTTAAATATGTTTATTTAAGCAGCGGCTTAGAACTTTTCCAAGTCGTTTGCCCGACTCATGTAACGTTTTCTCAGTGATTTTTTATGTAGAAGATGCATCTTCAGTAGGATTTTCGCTATTACAAGCTATTACAATGAGTACCGTTAGCAGTATGTTTATTACCTGCAATTGTCTACAACCTCTACCACGCTTACTACATTGGCAGTGTTATTATCTGCCCCTGATTGCTTTCCACCCATTTTTATACCCTTGCAGAGGGTATTATAATTTTGTCATGAAACATGACATCTCCGACCCACAAAGTTTATAAATTCTTGATCACTATCAACAGCCGAGTCGATATAGCCATTTCCGTCTGTCTGTTTCTATGTGAACTAGCCTTTCAGTTTTAAAGCTATCTTTATGAAACTTTGCAGAAGTCCCTCTCCTGTTGCACGCACCACTTATGTGAAAACTAGCTTGATCGGACCACTATATCATATAGCTGCCATAGGAACGATCGATCGAAAATTAAGTTGTTGTATGAAAAACATTTTTGTTAATCAAGATATCTTGACCAAACTCGGCACTTATTAGTTTCACTATGCTCCTCATATAAATGCAAAATCCTATTAAAATCGGTACACTATATCATATAGCTACCATAGGAACGATCGGTCGAAAACTAAGTTGTTGTATGAAAAAAAGGTTTGTTTATCAAGATATCTTGACCAAACTCGGTATTTATTAGATATACTATGCTCCTCATATATATATATATTTATTACATAACCCCCAAATATATTCCACCACCCTCACCAAAAATTCTTCACCCCAAAATAATATCATAATTATATGACTACACCTAATATATATCTTTCTCTCCCCCCCCCCCTCTCTCTACCTTGTGAGGACTACTCCCCTCACTTTTCTGTTTTGTTTTGTTTATTTTTTAAATCGAGTCCCGATGCAACGTACTGCATCCCACCTCCAACTCCACAACCGACCGAGGGGCGCATTCGTGTAACGTACGACACAAAATGAAAATTAAATTAAAAAAATAATAATAAAAAAAGAAAAAAAAAAACCCAAAAAAAAAAACCCCCAGATATAAAAAAAAAAAAAAAAAAAAATAAGACTATCTTCTTGCTAAATAGTTTAGAATAGAAGACTTTATACATGGAAGAGAAGCTTCCGAGCAGAATACTTTGTAATGCTTGTTATAGTCATCACAGAGAACCCTGAACGGTTCATGCAAAGCATAATTAGTTGAGCAATTAGTTGACCACGGTCTTAACATGAGAGTAAAATTTAAGTTTATGATCCAGGATGACACCTAGATCATTAACTTCATTAGAAGTACTGTTAACACGCTCGAGCGGTAAACGATCAAGGATGTAAGAAACCAATTATAGCAGTTTAAGTTTAAAAAGTTGGCTAGACCCCAAACCTGAAACGCATCAATGTCAAGCGATAACATGATGCCATATTTTTATATGCAAGGCATAATTTTACATCATCAGCATACATTAATACTCCAGAGTGAGACAGTATCGAGAGAAGGTCATTGATGAAAAGAGTAAAGAGTAGCGGGCCAAGATGACTACCTTGAGGAACACCGGAAGTCACCAAAATACGTTTAGATAACGAATTTCTGAAAAGAACCTTTTGGGTTCTATTACGCAAATACTCTGAAATCCAGTTCAAGAGCTTGACTGGGAAGCCGAGAGCTCATAACTTATGAAGCAGCAAGGAGTGGTTGACAGAGTCGAAAGCCTTACTGAAATCAGTATAAATGACGTCAGTCTGAATTCTTTTCTTAAGCTCATCAATTACAAACAAAGTAAACTCAAGAAGGTTAGTGGTTGTAGATCTGCGCTTCACAAACCCATGCTGGGAAGGTGAAATAAGAGAACTACATAAATGTTGCAGTTAAGATGTTATAATTCTCTCAAAAACTTTAGGTATAGCGGATAATTTGGAAATACCTCTATAGTTTTCGACATCGGACTTACTCCCTTTTTTATGGAGATGGATAATGTATGATTCCTTCCAAATGATCGGAAAAGATGAAGTGTTTACGGACAATTCAAAAAGTTTTAAAACAGGTTTACATAATGCTGCAGCGCAGTACCTAAGCACACAAGCGGGAACACCATCAGGGCCCGGTGAGATAACCGGCTTGATAATGTTAAGGTTGCTAAGAAGCGAACTTTCCGTAATAATGGGACTTAAGATGCAGTTCGACCTGTGTAACTGATAAGGATAAGGCTGTTGCAAACAGATCGGCTATGCCTGGATCAGTGTTCGCGCTCTCATCTGCAAACTTAACCGAAGAAGGCAAAATAGATGTCATTCGTTTAGAATTGACAAATTAAAACAATTGCTTAGGATCATGTGAAAATTGAAGGCGACAACGGCGAAAGTAATCCTTATAACAGATGGAGTTTTGAGTGGAAAAATTTGATCGGGCAATTGCATAACGGGAGAAATCAGAGTGATTTCTCGATTTCTTAAACTTTTTATAACACCTCGAGTTCACTTGAGAACCAGGGAGGCCTATCAGGCCCCACTGGATGATTAAGAGGAAAGCAGATAACAAAAATAGAGTACAAGGTATCATAAATAAGTTTAATGGCAACATCAATGTCTGCACAATTATACTGTTGGGACAAGTCGACTTGCAGATTAAGATTATTCAGTTTATGAAAATCAGCCTTTCGGAAACAACGCACACGTTCAGCTAATTCCGATCCCTTGATAGGGACTCGGGCTGGTAGATCAATGACCATTTCCAGAGTTGAATGAAAAGCGTAAGTAGATTAATCCTGTGCACAACACTGTCGAACGAATCCAACACGAAAATTAGATCAAGAGATCTGTTTCTGGAATTGCGCACACGATTAACCTGCCGTAAGGACATTTCATGTAGACCATCAATAAATTCGTGTGACGAAGACGGCAACAGAAAGCTTGAGTTTGATAGCGATGACCACTCGACATCTGGGAGATTTAAGTCCCCAAGAACTACTAAAAGGTCCCTATCAGAAAGTAGGGAGGATATAGATTTAATAGCATTAAGATGGGTTTGATAAGTGGACAAGTTAGATAGAGGGGGTATATAAGAACATGAAATAAAGATAGAAAAACTTCCGTATACAACTCTTACAGCCACCAGCTCAATCTCTGAAATGGGAAGATCATTTCCTTTTGACGAAAGAGCAGACTCAACAGCTATGAGTACTCCTCCACCGATATGGGAAGCTCGATCACATCTGAAAGTGGTGTATTTGAAGTTAAAAATTGAAGAGTCTGAGATGTCCGGCTTCAGCCAGGTCTCAGTAAAAGCGATAATTTGAAAATTAAAAACAAGAGAATCTTAATACAGGTTAACAAGCTTAGTTTTAAGACCTCTAACATTCTGGTAGGCAAGCTCAAAAGAAAAATATAGTTTTTTGACGCGAGAACTAAAGTTGATGCACTAGATACAAGTGGTAATAAAATCGGAGTCCGATTTTTCTTTTTGGCTTTATATTCTTTGACTATTAAGTGTTCCGGCCAAAACTCTTTACAACAAATGTTAGTAAATAATTTTGGCGGAACACTTATTTTAAAGGACGCTATATCCCTTTCATAGGCTAATTTAAATTTCTCCACCGTTACACCCGGGACTTGATTTTTTGCCTGTATAAAGGCTTTTACATCATCTGATGAGAAGTGAGGGGCAAGCCTAGACACAAAAATATGTCTCTTCGGTGGAACACCCACTAGAGGCGTAGGCGCCACAGGTAGGACAGTGGGAACACTATTAGCTGTGGTACCTAAAGCAGCCGGTAGTCCGGACGACGAGTCTTCTAGCGGCTGTTGTAAATTTAGTTGTTGCTGTAGCTCTTTCGGAACTTCTACGACAGCGAACAACACGGATAATTCGACTGGTTTTTCTCTTGCCGATGTCACACTTTACGGGTCAGCATCAGTATCCACAGCAGACCTTATAGCTACCGGAGTAACAAACGAGATGAGCCGCTGGTTATTAGGCAACGGCAAGTCACAAGGAGTGGGCTTTTTAGGCCCAGGAGACTCATCCAACAGTTTAAGGCTATTAAATTGGGTGTCCAGGGCTTTGAGCTGATCGTTAAGATTAAGAAAACCAAAAATCAGACCCCTAAAGCCACTCCTGGTCTGACGCATAAACGCCCGCATTTCACCATCATCACCCTACACGAGTCGCAACTATAGTGCAAACCATTTCGTTTGGCAATAGCATCCCCCCCTAGACCAGTGTAACCTGCACATTTAGAATGCACGACATTATCACACAGCCAACTAGGTATGCTGGATAGACTTGCCGTAATTCGTATTTGGCAAGCTTTTTTAAAGCAGACAATTTTATGGTCCATTATCGTGGGTGTCTACTGCAATATCGCAGCCAAATGTAAAAAGAGTGTGCACACAAGAAGTGTATCCGGCAGTCGCCATCCAACCGCCATGTAACTCCGGAACCAGTACATAGAACATGAAATTCACCTCACTTACACTAACACATTGTAATGTACTCTGAAAATACAGAAGAGATGAAAAATAACCTTCAAGCGAACAAAACGTGTTTTTCTCAACCTAAGTGAATAAAATTGTGCAGAGCAGAAACGCTCCCCCAACGAAACTTAAGTTCGTATAGTTCACCTGGAAGCCCTGCGGACGCCCTACTACAACATTTGGTCCTTCGAGCCGGATACACTTCTTGTCGCATCTAGCTTATCCAGTTCGCCCCAGCAAGCATTGGTGGATCTGCAACAAAAGGTTCCAGGAACAGCTACAAATTGAAACAAGATAAGTAGCAGTGCACCTACCTCGTCCATTGCCAAATTTCCGGCAACTCCAGTCCGATTTATTCGTATTTGTGTGTCTGAACATATTTTTTTTTCGCTTCACATTCTCCGTGGTTAAAGCGAGGGGCAATTGTATTTAAAAAGAAAAACCCGCAAATAAAATATTGTTCATCTAAAAAGTGACAAATATTAGAAAAAATAAAACAGAAAGTGGCTCTAAAATAAAGGGTCGCCATATTGGTGTCTGTACATATGTATATACATATATGTACAAGTGCATACCCAAAATTTAACCGATCGCCATATTGATGTACGCAAGTACATCAAGACATATCTGCACACATAGGCTTTCGCTCCGTTGAACAACAAGTGTATGCGCTTCTCCATTCTAACCTTCACCAAATAATCACATACCTAAATATAAAATAAAAACACAACTCTGATTGGTATTTATTTAATTAAAACCACACTGTGCAAATTCACCTGCATGTATACACACACACGCACATCATATTATATGTGCATCATTTGTTATTTTTCCTCTAGAGCAGCTTCAAGAGAAATTTATATATTTCTTTTCACAAATTAATTGGCAAGTGCAAAAGGTAAGCAAACATCAGGGGTGTAAAGTATCAAGATCGGTTTTCGACAAACTGATTCTGAGAAACTTTTATATATATTTTGTATGTTTCCACTTTGCCACTAAGCTGCGTTTACTTAATAACAATACAAACATATGCATTACTTTTTCTTATTCTTATAAAAATTTATAAATCATAATTATAAGTTAAGTCGTTTCCAAGTTGCGTAATAAATCGACTATCCGTGCGATTTTTCTTAAAAATAACAATTTATACAAATTATTCTATGTTAAAAAAAAAACCTTTTCATTGAGCTGCGTTTCTTGAGCTCAACAATTAATAAGCAATCAGCATCTTTTTTTTTTGCGCGATCCGTTTCCACTACACGGCCGCCTAGTCAAAAGCGAATTAATTATTTTCTCTAGTGTTTCAATAAAGAAATAATTAGATTTTTCTCAAGTAAAAGAAACTAAATAAGCATCAATTTAGTAAATTATTCGTAAAATAATTAATTTAACAAAATTTTCCGATTTCGTTGGACTCAATAGTGAACACCATTTCGGTCATTCCATTTTATTCTGATATGTCGATTCCATCGTTCCTGTACCATTTCTTCTCGGCTGATTCAGATTATTTGTATTTGATCACATTTCACCTGGTTATTACAATTTTTGGCTCTGTGAAGAGCCTAGTATGCCAATCGGTGGTGATCAAAACCGCCACAAACGACTCACAGCACCATCTTATAATGAGTCAAAGCGACCTTTAACCTCACCTAGAGCAGTTTTCGGGAAACTCAAAGTCGAGAGTAGCAGCACAACCGTCCGCAAGACTGTGAGTCCGATTCCAACAAGAGATATTACCCCAAAAATTACCCGTTCGACTACGCAAAAAATGCAGAAGTCAAGCGAAATGGCACTGAACGACTTCGTTTCTATAACTGACCGACTAGGCCAGTTTGAAGTGAAGATCAATGACGCAGCGGACAGTGACGTGTCACTGTTCACTCTCCAAGTCCGACGAGATCAGATTAAGACTTTATGGGAAAAGGTAGAACGCGAGTTCGAGTTATGTTCCAAAGCTCTCAACCAAGGCGCTTTCAGCAGCAGTGACCTGGTGGCTATGCAAGCTAAATATGATTACTCGTACTCCGTTTACGAGCGATGTGCGGCTCAACTAAGTGAAAAAATAGAAAGAGCCACGGCCTTAAATAGACAAGCTGAGCAACCCCCTCCAACTTCTCCATGTCCAGGGGTTGCAGTCTCCCGCCATGCGACACTGAAGTTTTCAGTGGGGATTACCTACGCTGGCCTACTTTCCGAGACTTGTTTAGAGCGGTTTATATTAACAATCCAAGATTGACGGCGGTGGAAAAATTGTTCCATCTAAATTCCAAAACCAGCGGCGAAGCTAGGGCAATTGTCTCCAAGTCCCCGCTCACGAATGACGGCTTTCAGTCAGCGTGGGCGAGCCTGACGGAGAGATTTGAGAATAAGCGACTATTAGTCAATAGTCAATTGAAAATTCTTTTCAATCTCCCCTCAGCAACACAAGAGTCTGGAGCCGCCCTTAAAGATCTTCAGGGCACAATCCAGGGGTGTTTAACGGCACTCGACTTGTCCAGGGTGAGCACCGAAAATTGGGATTGTCTGCTTATTTTCTTGTGCTCCTCTAAATTGCCTAAGCTCACGCTGTCGTTATGGGAACAATCGCTCCACGATAAGGCAGAGATACCTCAATGGTCCGAGATGAATTCATTTCTGATCGACCGATATCGCACCTTGGAGGCGATAGAGGATGTGCGACCTACCGCACATACGCCACCCCAGTCCAAACCCACAAGAAAAGAGTCCAACCACCTGAGAACCTTCGAAGCAACAGAGACTACAAAGTCACAACACTGCAAATTGTGTCAGAAGGAAAACCATCCCGTGCGTCTATGCCCACGTTTTCTACAAATGTCCGTACCCGATAGAGTTTCCGTCATTAAGCAACAAAAGTTGTGCTTAAACTGCTTCGCCAGACAGCACCAGTTGAAAGACTGCACCAGCGCACATAGTTGTTTCACGTGCAAGGGACGTCACAACACGCTGCTCCACCGTGACAGACCCCAGGTGCCCTCAGCTTCCACAATACCAATAGTTTTGATCTATACAGTCCACTTCTACTTCGACCCAAGCTACCGTTCAAAACAACTTTTCCGCAAACTCACATGGTGTTCTCCTCGGCACGGCTGTCATCCAAGTATGTCATTTGGGCACAAAGTATACAGCTCGGGCATTAATCGACTCTGGGTCTGAAGCGACCTTTATTTCAGAGCGATTGTTCAAAAGGGTTAAACTTCCTTATCAACCCGTCGACGCAGCCATTTCGGCTCAACCTCAAAAACTTTGCCATTTTAATATTGGCTCTCCGATAAAGCCCAGGCTTATGTTCTTCCAAAGCTAGCAGGCAATTTGCCCTCCTACACCATCCCCCAAACTGCTTTGAAAGAACTTCCAAAATTTCACTTGGCCGATCCCTCTTTCTTTAGGAGCTCACAGATAGACGTGCTTCTCGGCGCCGATATCCTCCCATCCATATTGTTAGGTGGCTCCTTTCCCAACATATGTGGCACTCTCCTTGGTCAAGAAACGATTTTCGGCTGGATCCTTACAGGCCCCGTTTCTAAGACCAGTGTCAAATCTCTCGCGTCCTTTTCGACTCAAGTCTCGCTGAATCCAAATGCGAGCTTGGATAAACTGCTCACAAAATTTTGGGAGGTGGAGGATATTCCAGTAAAGCTGGAAAAGGAATCCGATCTGTTTTTTGAGCGCAATTTCCAAAAAACCACTAAAAGGGATAAAAACGGCAGATACTTGGTCACACTGCCATTCAAGAATTCCGATCACATACAGTTAGGCCATTCAAGGTCCATCGCACTAGCTCAATTTCTACGAAATGAGAATCGTCTGGCAAAAAATGCCCCCCTTAAGGAGCAGTACGATGCGGTGATCCAGGAATATTTGGACTTAGGTCACATGCGACAAGTCCCTCCAAGCAATGGTTCGGATAACTTTTATCTACCACACCATGCTGTTCACAAGCCTGACAGCACCACCACCAAGCTCCGCGTAGTATTTAACGCCTCCCACCCGTCATCGAATGGTAAAAGTCTGAACGATCAGCTACATGCCGGGCCCGTTCTGCAATCCGACTTAACCATTCAAATTCTAAGATGGCGCTTCTTCCGATATGTCTTCAATGCCGATATCACGAAAATGTATCGGCAGATACTTGTGCATCCCAAACACACGCCCTATCAGAGAATTCTGTTCCGAACAAAGGACAACGAGCTTCGTGACTTCGAGCTCAGCACAGTCACGTTTGGAGTTAACTGTGCCCCCTTTTTGGCAATCCGGGTACTACATCAGTTATCTGATGACGTTCGTTCGCTCTATCCCTTAGCAAGTCACATTATCGCAAACAATATGTATGTCGACGATGTACTAGCGGGAGCCCACTCCAAATCAACGGCAGATCAAGCAATTGCAGAACTCCGCAAAGCCCTTGAATCTGCCGGGTTCCCCTTGCGGAAATGGACATCCAATGAAAAGGACTTGCTAAGAGCGATTCCCAAGGACCACTTGCTTCGCGCCGACTTCTTAGAGATCGAGGAAGCCTGTTCGGCAAAGACTCTCGGGATCAGATGGAAAGCTGACACCGATGAGTTTTTTTTCGCTCCATCCGAGCTAACAACCAAACAGTCCGTTTCCAAACGTGAAGTCCTTTCACAGATTGCCAAACTGTTCGACCCAGCAGGTTGGCTGGGTCCAGTCATTATTCAGGCAAAAATATTCATGCAGGAGATCTGGCTCCAAGAACTGGGCTGGGACGATCCGCTACCTGATAGTCTTCTCAGTAAGTGGAATTTATTTCTGCAAGAGTATCCGGGCCTCAGTGCGATTCGCATCCCTAGATGGGTCGAATTCCGCCCACAGGGGATTATTCAATATCACGGTTTTTGTGACGCTTCGCAGCGTGCTTATGGGGCCGCCATTTACGTGCGCACTGAGATACAAGATCGCATCTCAGTACATCTCCTAACAGCGAAAACGAGGGTCGCTCCGGTCAAGACGGTATCCTTGCCACGACTAGAGCTGTGCGGAGCAGCACTTCTTTCCGAGTTATCCGCTGCACTCAGTCCCCAGCTACCATCCGCTGGCGGTGACTGGTTCTATTGGACAGATTCCACAATTGTGCTAGCTTGGCTTCATAAGCCACCATGCGCCTGGACTACCTTTGTAGTAAACAGAGTCGCAAAAATTACTCAGGCCACCGACTCCAATAAATGGTCCCATGTACGATCCGAGCGAGCAGAGGTGCCCCACCACAAGTGTTAGTCAACAATGAGCTGTGGTGGCACGGGCCAGAATGGTTACGCCTACCTCAGAGCCAATGGCCCATTCCTTCAGATCCTCTCCCAGATACGACAATAAAGCAACGTACGATTAAAGTAAGCCTCGCAAACACGGCTCCCTCATTTTCTTTCCTCGATCGCTTCTCCAAGTTCGATCGAGCCCTGCGAGTGTTAGCGTACATCTATCGCTTCTTCAAGCGTTGCAAACGATTGTCGCTCCCGTCAACTATTGAAATTGACAGCAACGAGATTTCTTATGCACAAGAAAGACTCATTCTCCTGACCCAGAGACAAGCATACTCGTCAGAGTACACTTGCGTGAGCACGAAGAAACAGCTCACTTCCAGCAAACTCCTTAATTTGAACCCCTTTCTAGATGGTAAGGGAATTATTCGAGCATGTGGTCGTGTAAGAGCGGCCGAAGCACTCGGCTACGATGAGCGGCATCCAATCATACTGCCATACACATGTGCATATTCGCGTCTCTTGACCGCTTTCACCCATCTTATATCATTGCATGAAGGCAACCAGCTCATGATGCGTTTAATACGATCACAGTACTGGATTCCAAAGCTGAAGGTGTTGGTCAAATCCACAATCCATTCCTGCAAAATCTGCGTCATTCGAAAAAAGAAATTGCAAACGCAGCTTATGGGCGACTTGCCTGTGGAGAGAGTCACATTCTCTCGGCCGTTCACTCACACAGGAGTCGATTTTGCAGGCCCCTTCGATGTTAAAAATTACACAGGTCGAGCCTGTCTTATAACAAAAGGCTACGTGTGCGTCTTTCTGTGCTTCAGCACCAAAGCCATCCACCTAGAAGCTACATCTGACCTGACCACAGAAAAATTCCTAGCGGCATTTGCGAGATTTGTGGCACGACGAGGGTGCCCAAGTCAAATGCATTCCGACAACGGCAAAACCTTCGTCGGAGCGGCCAAAGTCCTCTCGCGCGATTTTGTAGAAACGCTTAAGACTCAACTCCAGGCCACTTACAGTCACCAGAAACTGTCCTGGCACTTCAACCCTCCTAGTGCACCGCATATGGGTGGCCTGTGGGAGGCAGGTGTAAAGAGTTTCAAAAATCTATTTTATAAGTCTACATCGAAATCCAAATACACCTTCGATGAGCTTTCCACGCTCCTATCTAAAGTTGAAGCATGCCTGAATTCAAGACCGATATCTCCAATGTCGGAAGATACTACTGATCTCCTAGCTCTGACTCCCGGTCATTTCCTAGTCGGGGGTCCTCTACTTTCCGCCACAGAGTCAGAGATCAAGGAACACGCGACGTCCATCATCAACCGCTGGCAGCGCTTGAAGGCTTTGCAACAACAGTTCTGTCTCCGTTGGAAACATGAGTATCTTTTAGAATTACACAAAAGAAACAAATGGCAAACTCCAACGCGAGACTTACAACGGGACGATCTAGTCATTATTAAAGAAGATAATCTTCCAGTTAATGACTGGCGTCTAGGTCGAATCCAAACGACCTATCCTGGCGTCGACCAAAGAGTCCGAGTGGTCGACGTTTTAACAGCCCGAGGTGTCTCCAAGAGACCTATCTCTAAGCTGATCCTGCTCCCGATAGAATCTAGTCTCCATTTTCCATCCAGTAGAATCTCCAGTAAAGTCTAGAATCCTATATCCATAGGTCTGCGGACCATCCGTATAAAGCCGCATCAGTAATGTCTATTATGTTTTTTTTTTCAACCTTCTTCACGTAACAGCACGATGTCTCCACGCCAACAACAAGGCCGATCCAAGAGCCGACCCGCAACGGAATCGTTCCGATGCCGAGTATGCCGAGGAGTCCACGCGCTGCGAAAGTGCCAGCGGTTCATGCGGCTATCTCCAGAGAAAAGACTCCGAGCAGTTCTGGTCAACAAATACTGCCCAAACTGCCTAGCTCACCAACATTCCGGGGAGTCCTGTCGCCGCAAGGACAAGTGCCGCAAGTGCCAGGGCGACCATCACACCTTGCTTCATTTCCAAGAAGCGCGTCGCATGCCATCGCGCTCTCCAGAGCGATCCCAAACAATGCGCCGCACCAAGGCCCAAACGCGACGCTCCGCGCCGCCTTCATCCGCTGGTTCCATCTCCTTGTCGACTTTGATGGAACACAAGAGGACAACCGTGCCTTCGAGAGCACTCATCCGACTTGGAAACGGCAAGGCGACCCGCGACACTCGGGCACTTTTAGACCCGTGCTGTCCGGTAAGTCTTATTGACGCATCCTTGGCAAAGGCCTCCGGGCTATCCGTCACCCGCGTCGGTAAAGACAACGCTTGCTCGGCCATAATCAGTTCCAGGACCTCTAGCTTCCAGCGAGAGGTCATCCTGCAGGTGATGCCAAATCTTCAGTATCGAACTCCAACGAAGCTCGTCAGCGAGAAACTGAATGAGCCCTTCAACAACGTTCGATTGGCAGACGATCGCTGGTTCCAGCCGGAAATCTCCAATCTGGTGTTGGGCTCGGATATCTACCCAGATTTAATTCTCCAAGGCGTCCTGCCGAGCCATGGCGGCGCACCACTGGCCCAAAACACGGTCTTCGGGTGGATACTCTCCGGCTCGTGCGCTCACCAGTAGGAACAGAGCCACTTCCCTCTCCCCTTTTATTTTTGCAATACTGCAAGGCGGGCGGCATGTTCACACAAGAAGTGTATCCGGCAGTCGCCATCCAACCGCCATGTAACTCCGGAACCAGTACATAGAACATGAAATTCACCTCACTTACACTAACACATTGTAATGTACAGAAGAGATGAAAAATAACCTTCAAGCGAACAAAACGTGTTTTTCTCAACCTAAGTGAATAAAATTGTGCAGAGCAGAAACGCTCCCCCAACGAAACTTAAGTTCGTATAGTTCACCTGGAAGCCCTGCGGATGCCCTACTACAACAAAGAGAGCAGTTTCGATTAATATCGTATAGAACACCAACAAACGGATGAAAATAGAAAAAGAGCAAAGCGCAAGTTGAAAAAAAAAAGGTGAGAGAGCGCGAGAGTGCGAGATTAGTCTATTTATAGATGGCTTGCCTGCTCACGAATTCTTGCACACCAAGAGAGGCGATGTGCAGTTAAACATAAACAACAAACAACAACAAGGAGCTTACCCACAGAGCTAATAGCGCAAGCGCACAAACAAAAATGCACAAGAACACAAATTAAAAAGCAACAATATTTAAATGATAAAATGCACAGGCCACAAGCAAGCACGCGCGATAGAATAAAAAATAAACCCAGAAGGCAAACAGAATAGTGGATATAATTTAAATATAAATATTAAAACGCCGGTGTTTTGTTAAAATCAAAACAAAACGGAAAATACAAAAAAACACGTCTGTTCGCTTCAAGTGCGGAGAGAGTGTGATGTAAAACTCTTTTGTCATTCAAGATATTTTGATTAAACACGGCATTTAAAGATTTCACTATGCTCCCTTCATTTTTGGTAAATCCTATTCACATCGGTCTACTATATCATATATCTGCCATAGGAACGATCGGTCGAAAACTAGGTTTTTGAATAAAATCTTTTTTTGTTTATCAAGATATCTTGACTAAAACTCGGCATGAACTATTTTCCCTGTGCTTCTTAGATACGGGCAAAGCACTATGAGCATTATAAAAAGGTTGCGTCAGCAAGGGTATTAGAACTTCGGCGTGCCGAAGATACCCTTTCTTTCTCGTTTTTTTATATAATGACTCTTGCTTCTTCTTTTTTTAAATTTTCATGAATAATGGACTGATTTGTTTATCTATATATGTGTAAAATTTTTTTTTTTCGGAATAGTTAAAATGTTCGAAGTGTTTATAACATTTTTTGAATTTGCCTTTTTTTCAATTACTGTAAATTTGTTATTTTAAGATTCTATGAAAAATGAAGTGAATTTTTGTTAGTTATGCTGATCCTTTTTAATGCATATACTTGGCTTTAATTGTGTTTGGCCTTTGCAGTAGCACAGCATTACAGCCATGGGATCCTCGTAGCCAGACGTCGACATCTCCAACAAATGCCAACAATTCTTCTCGAAAAATGCCAAATTAGGAAAATATCCAGAAATAATCAATAATTTACTGTACTTATTTTTTAATCCGTCCAATGTTTTGTGTTTATGTATTATGTTATATTTGCAATTCAAGTTAGTTATTGTTTTTACCTTATTCTTGGTCACATTTTTTTTTGTCACTAAAAATTATACAATCAAATAGAATAAAAAGCGATATGCGCGTCAGTATAAAAACAATCATAACAAAAAAAAACAAGTAAGTGGTTCTAGTCGGGAGCTCCCGACTAGGGGATACCCTGAACCCTCATATTCCAACACCAAATGCAGCGCGCGCTTATAGATAAAGAGTAGCGGGGAGGTGGCGATAGGTATAAAATGAAAGATAATCGATATATATATACTTTTCTAGAAGCTACATGTCAAGTTTGGTGACTCTAGCTCTTATTATTTACCAAAATTGCTTAAAAAACAAGATTTCGATATACATTTTTATCGATTACTTGGAAACGGCGCAAGTTATCGATTATCGGAAACAAACTCGATCTGCGTAGGAACTAGGAGCACCTACATCTAAAATTTCAAGTCTCTAGCTCTTATAGGTTCTGAGATCCTTGCGTTCATACATACGGACGGACGGACGGACGGACGGACAGACAGACGGACATGGCTAGATCGACTCGGCTATTAATGCTGATCAAGAATATATATACTTAGAATATATATACTATATACTGTCGGAGATGCTTCCTTCTGCCTGTTACATACATTTGGATTTTGCACAAAAACATAATACCCCTTTTACCCATTTATAATGGGTTCAGGGTATAAAAAAAAGGGCCCAGCCATACAGGCGATAAAGGCATTCCAAGTGACTCAGGAAAATTATCCTAAGGCTCTTGCTTGTTTAAGTGAACGTTATGACAATCGTACATTTACACTGTCCAGTCTGCTGGACAATGCGTCAGCCCTTCATCATTACCGTAATTGGGTACCGGATTAGCAAACTTGTAACAAGTGAAATGGGTCTCTTGACTTACGTACATTGCCAAATAGAACTCACTGCAGAACTATTTTGGGACGTCATTTTGTAAATATTTTTCTACGTATTCTGTATATATTTTTATGCAGAAGGCATAAACATAATAAATATGTATAGCGCAGCCACTGTCGCTGGCGGAAAAGGGCATGCTCAGCGTTTCTCATCAGTCTGCACGTAAGTGGCTGATCGAGTTTCAAGATTGCTGGAATGCTTATATGTTTATGTGTGGTTACTTTAAATATTTAGTTATGCATATTGCGCCAAAGTGTCTCAAAGTATATTTTATATAGACACACAACAATATTCTGGGTATACATACTACTCATCCCCTTTTAGAGAAATTACGTAATATTCTATGGAGCTATTTGAAAGTGTAGTGTATATATTGTTTTTATATATTATTATAATTCTTTTTATTTTTTTTTTCTTTATTTTTTTGTGTTTAAAATGTAGGTTATGTTTTAAAGAAAAATGTTTTTTTGATAATTTTTTTCTTTTTGTTTGTGTTTGGTCAAGTGACCGGTAGAGATAACAGCGACGGGTGCGTGCAGTAACAGCAGAAGCCAATAATCATAACAAGAGCTTAAGAGCAAATAATGGTGCTCTTTGTAAGCTGCTCCTATTCTCTTTCGTCGGCCCTTTGCCTGCTGCGCTGACGCTCGCTGCCCATCGTTCTGAGCGGAGCTCAATTTCGTTCGTTTGCATATAGTTTTTAGTTTTTTCGTTGATCGCAAGCGAGGCACAACTATTTCGAGTTGACTGCCAAGCAAACATTAAAACCATTGTGTAACTCATAATAAGTGCCCTGTGCGGAAAAATAAATACATTCGAAACAAATATAAATCTTTGAATTTCGCTGCACACAAGCAGTGATAATTAATTAGTTGCAAAAAGGCTTGTAACTACACATTTTGGTGACCCCGACGTGATTTCTTTATTTTTACTCGTTCGTTTCGACTCTGTTCGCATTTAATTTTACTTACACTTCATTGCGTATATTTACAAGCAGCTGTCCGCTATCTCGCTCGAACGAACACTTGTGCCCGCAATTTTCTATTGTAGTTCGGCTGTGTGAACCTTGTTGGGCGCTACATTAACAATGTTTAATGAAGGTGCAAGTGTAAATGAAAATGAGGCGACATCAGCTAATCAAGTGGCGGTTGGAACACAGGCTGCAGTTCTTAAAGTAAAGATTAAGAATTTAAGTGATCGAGCCAATAGATTGTCCTCTGAACTTGATCCCGCGCGACTTTCCAATGTTGATGACTACGAGCTGCAAGATTACATATGTATGGCATCTGACTTGCAGGCGAAATTTGAAACAATCTATGATAGTTTGTTGGATGTGAGTCAAGCCAGCATTGAAGAGGATCTTCAGTCAAGTTTTGAGTCAACTATTAGGCGGCTACAAGTGTCCCTTCAACGCGAGCGCGGAAATCGAAGCAAGATCCAGCAGATTCCACATTGCTCCACTTTCAATTCAGCCGCAGCCGATGATCCTCGCTCTACGTTTGTTGCTCCAAACCACTCTCGATTGCCTCAACTTAAATTGCCGGAGTTAAGTGGAGGCTACACAGAATGGTCTGACTTCTCGAATATGTTCACCACGGTCATTGATAAGGATCCGTATTTGACCAACATTGAAAAAATTCAGCATCTACGGTCCTGCCTCAAAGGAACAGCCCTGGATACAATTCGCTCGTTGGAAATGTCAAACGCTAATTATCTTGCCGCTTTAAAACTACGTGATAAGCAGAGCCGATGGCAATACTTTGTGTGGATTTCGTCGGGCCCCTTCCACGGTCGAAACGTGGCAACACCATGTGACTGGTGTTCCACGATGCTATCTCGAAATGGGTGGAGCTGGTCCCGCTCAGGAGAGCCACGGCAGCACACCTGCAAACAGCGTTCCGGGAGAGGATTTTGAGCCGATTCGGGCTGCCCAAAAAGTTCGTGTGCGACAACGGGGTGCAATTCACCAGACGGAGTTTCAAGGCTTTTCTGGAGTCCTTGGGTGTAGAGATCCAGTACACCGCCCCTTACTGTCTGAAAATCCCACCGAGAGGACCAACAGATCCGTGAAGACCATGATAGCGCAATATATCGAGGGCCACCATAGTTCGTGGGACGAAGATATCGCTGGCGGTCAATACAAGCGTGTCGGATTCGACCGGATTCAGTCCCGCTTTCCTGATGCAGGAAAGGGAGCCGCGGTTGCCCGCCGCTCTGTACGATCAGGTAACTCCGGGGTCCGCAACTTGTGCGTTCGACCCTAGGACAAAGGCGGATAGGCTAAAAGAAATCTTTTATATCGTTCACAGCAATCTCCGGCGCGCATCAAAGGCCCAGGGCAGACACTATGACTTGAGGAGACGAGAGTGGCGGCCATTGTTGGACTCGATGGTCCTGTTAAGCACCAGCTATCCAACGCCGCCGAGGGTTTCGCAGCGAAGTTGGCACCAAAGTTTGACGGCCCCTATAGGGTCATCAAATTCATATCCCCCAATATTGTGCGTCTGGTGAAACCGGGCGAAAATAAGAAGAGGGTGGCCAACATCTCGCAGCTGAAACCATTCCATAGAGAGACGACGGAGGATGAAGGGGAAGACCCAGGGCACATGGGTGCCCACGAGTAGGCGAAGCCACAACAAACGTACTAAATGTAGATTAGACTAACACTAGTAGCATAATGAGAATTGGCATAGTGAAATGTCAGCCGCAGTGGGAGGATAGAGCATTAACCAATAAGTAACCAATAAGTCAAATTTACAGATAGAGCCCGAGACTATTACCATATCATCTGAGGATGACGACAGCAGCAGAGATACTGAGCCCTTCCCTGGGCCCGGCACTGAAGATCACCCGCGTGACCCCCGTCAGTGTCGTGAGTACTACGGGAGGGGACGACAAGAGGAAGCCCCTCGCCAATTCCGTCACACCCTGTACTCACAGCGGACGAACGTCATGGAGAGACTGGACGGGATGGTCATGCTGATGGCCATCGAAGTTACGACCATGTTCGTGAAGGCGCCGTTTTCGCGGAATTCGCCACCTTATGCGGAAAAGCCCCCGTCCCCTCCGCTTGCATCCCACTCGCAAAGGTCATCCGGAATGACGACCCCGGTAACAACCGGCGAGGTGGACGATCTCGCGGACGAGGAGGAGTTCCCATCGCTCGAGACAGGCATCCCGGACCGTCGGGGCAGAAATCCAGGGTGATGGACACAAAGAGGGAGGGAAGTTCCCCGTCGGCCCCAGAAACGGAAGCGTCCCCGACGGAGGCAGCAAGCAACGTCCCAGTGGCCCGCACGGAAGCGGACCGGACCAGCCGTAACCCGGATCCCACCGCGGAAAGGAACCCGTCGGAAACGAAGCCCACGTCGGCTTATGAGCCGCTGACGGAGGACGAGGACGACGAACCGGCATTCCGCCACCGTTTCACCACATATCGATTAGAGGTAGACCCCGAGAGCAAATTGCCCCGGGTGACGTTGCGCTACCTGCCGCAGGTTCCCGAGGAGGTTAGGGTGCCCCGTCCTGGGCCCTCGAAGCGGGGAAGGGTGAACACAGGGAAGGCCCTGGCGGAAAACGCCGACGAAACCGTCGCCGCCGACAGACGGTAACACCGAGCAAGCGCCGTCGAAGCAGGAGCCGACGCGAGCCCAGTCTAGAGGGAACGTCGACACCGGCACAGAAAAGATTTCGCTCCGAGACCGAGAAGCCCGGAGGCCCGCAGCTGCGCGTGCCGCGTTCGGCCCGCGAGTGCCAGGAGGGTCCTTCCCAGCCTGGGAAGGATAACCACAGCTGCGGAGCCATGAGCATTCGTCGAGAAGGACATCCCGAACCCTGGCTGGCCCCAATCTCAGTCTGCCAGATGGTCGTGGAAGAGCGGCGATGCGGAGACGAGGAGGCGACACCACTATTCGTGACCATGACTTGTGCCGAGGAGCCGGTTTTCGGCTCTCAAGAAGATTAGGAGGAGGCGTGGTTCGGACACGAGGTAGCGATGCCCGCACTCGAGGATCTTTCCCCGAGCGATACAAAAACCCCCACCGAGAGCGAGTTGTGGGAGGACATCGTAGACCTCTGCGACGGTATCGACGGGTGGGATACCAGCCTCGAATCGGTACTCGAAAAAGAACCCGACCTGGATGCCCAGATGGACGCCTGCCTTGCCGACCCGAAGGCCACACAAGGAGCCCCACGCCGACAAAGGTCATCCCGAGGAACCCCACGGCGACGAAGGTCATCCCGAGGAGCCCCACGCCGGCAACGGTCACTCCGAGGAACCCCACGCCAAAGGAGGTCATCAGGAGTCCCGCCAGGCAACACGTACCCGACTCCACCTCCTCGAGCTGGAGGGTATTTCCCCGCGGAACTCCGTTATCGGCAAGCGTGGTGGAGCTCATCGCGACCGAGGCACGGATCCGCCGATTCCGATGCCGACGCACCCGCTTCCACGTGTCCGATTGGAAAGAGGAGTACGGCGTGACGGTGAACGCCAGAGGCGACGTTACCGTCACCTGCCCGAAGTAAGGGGGGTAACTAGGATTAGCCCCCCCACAGTTCTGAGCTCACGGCAGGGAGCCGCCGTTCGCATCGCCAAGGCCATGGCAAGGAGCTATTGGCAGTATTGTTTGTTAATTTTTGTATTTTATAAGCACCAAATATAGTAATATAAGATAATAGATTTGTAAGAGGCAAGCCGCCGACATTATAATTAAGTAAAAAGGCAAGGAGCCGTTAACCGCATAACCGCAAGCTCCGAAGAGAAGTTGCGAAAGCTCGCGGCGAAGTTGAGCGGCCGAGGCAAGCGCATGGCTCGCTAGCGAGCGAGCCGGCACTTTTGGAATAACGATCAGGGTGAGTAGACGTGCCGAAAAGGAGTGCGAGCAAAAACGGTGAAGTGTGTAGCGGAGCGCTAGGGCTCCAAGACAATGCGGCAGGGCCTTAGTCTAGGAGATTTAGAAGGGTAGAACATAACGAAGATTAGTGAATAAAGTGAATGCAGTTTTAATAATTAAGTGAAATGTTGATCTTTGTATTCTCGGGCGGTCATACTTGTGCATCGGAAATAGCCGATTTTCACCCTAACCTAGTGGAGGATAGTGTAGGTGGCGCGCGGCCGAGGCCCGATAGTGCAGTTGGCGCGTGGCCAAGGCCCGATAGTGCAGTAGCTTCTTCAGTAGCTCGGCGTGGCCAAGGCCCGATAGCGTAGTTGGTGCGTGGCTCCGGCCTGCTAAAATAGGTTGCACGAGGCCGCGGCCCCGCAGGGAAGGTAGGATAGCAGTAGTGCGAGGTATACTTTGGTCGGAGCATTCATTCTCCCTCCCCTTAAGCCCTCTGTCCCAGCGAACTTATAAATGTCTTGTAACTCGCTGAACCTGGTAAGACTGAGATATGTACCCCGGCCAGTAGCTGCTTTACACTGTCTTCGAGAGCGCAACTTCGATTCGGCGGCGAAGAGCGACAGGTTCGAAGCGAAGTTGCGAAACCTCGCGGCTAAGTTGAGCAACCGAGGTAAGCGCACGGCTGCTGCGGAGGCCGGCGTTTAAATTCAAACTATGAGGGACTCCTTGCCCTTAACTATGTAATACTTAACTACATTAATTGTAATTTTAACGGCTCCTTGCCTCTCACTTAGGTACGATCTTATTTATTTATTTATTTATTTATTAAAGGTCGACAAAACGAGTGTCTTCCTCATTATTTCGTAGATTATACATACAATAGATAAAGCAATTATATGCTAAAAGCCTAGTTAGATAACACAGTTCTCTAAATAGCATCACCGACCGATGGAGGTGTTTTAGTTGCCAGTCCGGCCAGCTGTGCCCCTTTTCACAGCTAAATTTGTCAGTGACGCTATTAGAGCCTACATCTAAGCAGAAGGGTGTAAGTAGGAAAAAAGTGTTCTTAAGTAAAATTAAAAATAAACTTAGTTTGCTATATTAATTAATAAAATGCAATAAATTGAAAAAAAATAAAGTAAGAAGATAGTTAATAAAGTAAAGAAATGTAAGCTAGATATATAGAGTGTTAAGTAGATAGGACAGAAAAGTAATGGGAAATCACCGACCCGGTGGGGGGAAATTTACAGCCTGTCCGGCAAGCTATGCCCCTGCTCATAGCTGGGAATGGTCAGTGACTTCCCGAAGGTATCCTGAAAGCAACGATTTTATAAGGGGTAGAGAAAGTTCTGTAGAGAAAACGTGATGCAAACTATTATAATTTTTACATAGCACGCGAAAAGGATTGTGCATAGCGTAGTCTGTTGTGCACGTAGACAGGAATAAGGGGCGGTAATTTCTGGTTGGTCTGGACGGAACAGAGAATTGAAGACGCCCTAGCAGAAAAGGAGAATCTATATCGCCAATAATCAACTTATGTAGAAGAACAACACCGAGAATTGTCCTACGGTTGGTAAACGACGAAAGGTTAAGAAGAAGAAGCCTGCTGGAGTAGGATGGCAACCGAAGATTAGGGTCCCAATTTAAACCTCGTAAGGCAAAAAGCAGAAATTGCTTCTGAACAGATTCAATACGATCCTGGCTATTGTTATACTGCGGAGACCAGATGCAAGAGCAGTTTTCAAGGATAGGGCGAACAAGAGAGATGTACAGAAGTTTCGTTATAAAAGGATCGTTAAACTCTTTAGACCATCGTTTAATGAATCCAAGTACACCTTTTGCCTCATTAACGATGGTATCTATGTGAAGATTGAAACAGAGTTTAGAATCAAAAAGAACGCCTAGATCCTTAACTGTTAGTATACGTTGCAAAGGGGTATTGTCGATTGTATAACTGACAAGATAAGGTGTAGAACGATTAAATGTCATAAACATACACTTTGAACAATTCAGATGCAATTGATTGGCCGAACACCAAAGTTGCATGGCGTTCAAATCGTCTTGTAGACGGGAATGATGTAGGGGATTAGTGTATGATAGAATAAGTTTCACATCATCCGCATACATGAGTACACGGGCGTGTGATATAACAGAGGGGAGATCATTTATAATAAGAGTAAAGAGTAAAGGTCCAAGATGACTACCTTGTGGAACACCAGAAGTAACGTGAACTTGTTTAGAGGTAGTCAGCCTCAGCATTACTCTTTGGGTCCTACCTTTTAAATAAGAATTAATCCAAAGCAAAAGAGACGGAGGGAAACCTATTTGGTCAAGTTTAAAAAGTAAAACGTCATGGTGCACAGAGTCAAACGCCTTACTGAAGTCAGTATAAATGACATCAGTTTGCATTTTCGAAAGAAAAGCATCGCTTACCAAGGAAGTAAACTCAAGCAGATTGGTCGTAGTTGACCGATTCTTTACGAATCCATGTTGAACAGGGGAAACAACTGATTTACAGAAATGCTGCAAATTCGAAGTGATTATTTTTTCAAATAATTTAGGAATAGCGGACAGTTTTGCAATGCCCCTGTAATTTTGTATATCAGAATTTCCACCTTTCTTGTGGAGAGGAATGATATAAGATTCTTTCCAAAGAGATGGAAAGACAGAAGATTCAAGAGATAGATTAAAAAGCTTTTGCAATGGATAAAGAAGGGAAGAACTACACTCCTTGAGTAGACAACTAGGAATATTGTCAGGCCCAGGAGAGTAAGAAGATTTTAAAGAGTTTATAGCTAAAAGGAGAGAGGAGTGTGAAATAATAGGAGGAGGTATAGAACTAGAGGAAGAAATAGTATAAGGGTAAGAATTATTATTAGGACAGACTGAGGAGTAAGTTGATTGGAAAAAGTTAGCAAAGAGGTTAGCAGAATCAAAGTCATTACTAGCTTTATCCATCCCGAAAGAAAAAGAAGTTGGCAAACTTGAAGATTTACGCTTCAAGTTTACAAAATTGTAAAACTGTCTCGGATTTTGGGCAAATTGCCTTTTACAACGAGTTAGATAATTCTCATAGCATTGAGAATTCAGAAGAAAGAAGTTCGACTTGGCTATGGAATATTTAGCCAAGTCTGGACACGAACCAGACTTTTTAAACTTTTTAAAATATTTAGATTTTAAGTTTTTAAGATGTGACAATCTGGGAGTAAATCAGGGTGGTTTTGAAGAAGTAGTCGAAGGAATTGACTTGGGAATACTCATATCTAAGAGGGAGTTTAGGGTGCTATAAAAAAAAGTAATAGCAGTATTCATATCAACCGAGTCATATAAGAAAGACCAATCGGTTGCATAAATAAGCTGATTCAGTAATGAATAATTTCCTTTGCGAAAGCAGCGGCGGGGCTTATTGGCTGATGAGCACGAAAAGAGACGATTACAATTGAACATTGTAATCTCTAAAGTAGGATGATACACATCCTCAGGAAGAGATAAAGGAGGGGACCTAGACACATTAGAAATAAGGTAGTCGTTAACAAATACAAGGTCAAGTGTTCTATTCAAATGATTAGAAATTGAATTGATTTGAAACAACGAAAGATCAAGCATGCAGTCTATAAAATCATGCTGTGCTGAGGGCATTAGATAATTTTCGGCAGTGAATAATGACCAAGAGATGTTCGGCAAATTAAAATCACCCAACACCATAAATAGGTCATTATCACGCACGAGTGAAGAAACTTCTTTAATACAAGTAATATGTTTCATATAAACTTGAATATCAGAAGAAGGAGGGACATAAGAACATGTAATATAGATATTCCGTGTAGGAAAAGACACCTTAACTGAGGCAATCTCAGCGTCAGTAGGCGTACTAAAACAGAAAAGTTCTGACTGGAGAGTGGCTTTAACGGCAATTAACACCCCACCACCTCGAGTCGGCCGATCATTTCTATGCAAAATAAAACTATTCGAAAATACCTCAAAATCGGATATGGTTGAATTTAACCATGTTTCTGAAAAAGCTATTATATCCGCGTCGAAGGAAGTACTGGCCATGAAAAGATTTTTAAGCTTTGAAATAAGACCTCTGACATTCTGATAATGAATACAGATTTGGTCAGAAGATGAAGTTAGTTTTTTGGGGCAGAAATGGTATCTTGTATTGAAGGGACTGGAAGGGTGACAGGCTGGTTACGCTTTTTTGGCTTGAACTCGTGAACAATCATGTGTAGAGGCCAAAATTTGGGATCACAAATGATTGGGAACATATCATGTGAAACATTTATTTTGAATGATGATATTTCACGAGGGGTGGAGAAATTAAATTTGGTTATTGACACGCTAGCAGAAGATTTGCTAGCAATATAGGCTGCCAATGACTCAGAAGTGGTGTCCGATGAAAGTCGAGACACAAAAACTTGCCTACGAGGGCCAACAACCGTTAAAGTAGGTACTGATGGGGCTGCAGGTAATACAGGAGTTGGAGGAGCTAAAGAGGCACCATGATTGTGTTTAACAATCTGGGCAGGATTACGCGTAGGTCTACCTTTGCGGCCAGGAGCTGACGGGGCTGAGGCAGTTTGGATAATTGGGACAGTATCAGGTACGGGCTCTACTGAAACTACTATAGGGGATGAAATGGGGGTATTTGGGCAATCGCTTGGAGAAGGCGATAAAGACAACATTGGAGATAAATCCAAGTTGCTAGGTAGGGACAAGAAAGGCGTAGGTGTCTGAACAGACGTAGAGAACAATTGCAAAAGTTGAGGCTCCAACCGGCGATTGGTTGGAGACTCGAATTTATAATTGGCAAGCAACTCAAAACTCGAGTCAAAATTACTCGACAGCTGCTTAGCCACGTTATTCAATATTAAAAATTGATTTCTCACAGAATTATACATCCTGGAGAAATCAATTTGCTTTTCGATGCAAACTGGGCACGACCAACGCAAGCCACCGCAGCCCTTCTTAGCAACTACAGCGATCTTGTCGCAATCACGCCCAGTGAGACCTGCACATTTAGCATGCATCATATTCTCACACAGCCAGCAATTAACAAATTGCGGCTGTGCCGAATCATCAGCCTGCTTGAACGTGCAAGGTTTCTTACAGCACGACATAATTGCTACAAGAGTATGCAAGTTGTGAGAGCGCAGAGCAAAACGAAAACGGTGCACAAAAATAGAGCAAGTAAACACTCAAAAAACAATTATCGTACACAAACAAATTGTTTGGAGCGAAAAGCAATAGCAAAAATTTGCGAGAGCGCGATGCACAAGCAGAAATATGCAGCAGCGAACACACGCACAAACAAGTGTATGCACGGGGGAGCACCAAAGCAAAAGAATCAAAAACAGGCAATAACAACAAACACGGAACTGACGCCGCGTTTCATAAATGCAATAACTAACAGACTTACGCTGCACAACAGATAACACTTTGCACAATTTATGAAAGCTTTTTAAATAATGCACCAAAAATGCAAAATGTAGAAATAAAAAGCAGGATTAAAGCGCAAAAATATATAAAAATCTTAGAGCACAAGTAAAACACGTCAATCACTCTCAACTGAGAACTCTCTTATCCCATTACAATTAATGCTTGTAAACTAAAAAAACTATTAAATTATACCGCCAACGGCTCCTTGCCGAGGTATGAAAACTTTGGGGTGGCTGATCACAGTAGCCACCTCAGCAGATTGTAAGGAAGCTATTGGCCGGGGTACAAATCTCGGTCTCGCCAGGTTCAGCAAGCCTACAAGGCATTTGTTAGTCGCTGGAGTAGAGGATTTAGGGAGAGGGGAAGTGTTACACACACAAACTACCGCTGGGAAGGTACCGTGAGCGACGTAACGAAGCCTCGTCTCTCTAGATACCCTACATTGTAGGTTAGGAAAGGGGGTGTTATGGTGAACGACGGAATGAAGCGTCGTCTTTCGATACTACGCTTTAGATTAGAAAAGGGTTATGTCGGGTTCTTTACGAGAATTATTTTATTCACTCAATCTTATCCTTAGAATTGTTCAATACACCCTACAATCTCCTTACGATAAAACTTAGCCGCACTGCCAGGAGCCCTAGCTCTCCGCTCCACATTCTCGGTCCGTCAATATCGGCCCAAGCGGATTGTGATTTCTTCCTCGATGAGATCCACTAAAGCCGCCGACAGCGGCATCCCACGGGGAAACACCCTCCACCCCAAGGGGGTGAAATCAGAAACAGGGCTACTGACGGTCCTTGTTGGCGTAGGAGTCCTTGGCGCGTACTCGGGACTGGCACCAGATCCACTTCTTCGTCGAACACCGACTCCAAGCTCATGTCCCTCGACTCGCTATCGGAGGGGGTCTTGTGGGCTTCTGCGGACGGAGCGTGCGTTGTTTCCGCCTCCTCGACCCATGCGTCTTCTATATCTGTCCGGTGGGCCGCAACCGGCATCTCCACGCGTGTTGCGGCGGCGGCGACGGCATCACGTCTTGCCGGCCGAACCATGCCTCTTCCATCTCCTCCCGGGAAGTGGTGCCAGGTGTCTGTGCGCGTATTATGGGCACGAGGGGGGCATTGCATCCTCATCCCCGATCGGCGGCTCCTCTGCAACCAACTGGCAGACAGTTATTGGTAACACCCAGGGATCGGAACATCAACCTGGGGGAGTATCCACGGCTCCGCAACTACGGTTATCCTTCTCAGGCAGAGAAGGGGCCTCTCGGCCCTCGCGGGGCTAACGCGGCACACGTAGTTGCAGATCTTTGAGTGCCTCGGGCTCCATGCCTGCCCTGGTCCTTTGATGTGCGCTGGAGGTTGCTGTGGACGATATAAAAGATTTCTTTTAGCCTATCCGCCTTCGTCCTAAGGTCGAGCGCTCTAGTAGCGGACCCCGGAGTCACCTGATCGTATAAAGCAGCCGGCAACCGCAGCTCCCTTCCCTGCATCTGGAAAGCGGGACTGAAACCTGTCGAGTCCGCCACATTTGTGTTGACCGCTAGCGATTTCTCCGGCAAGAGCTCGTCCCACGAACTCTGGTGGCCTTCGATAAACTGCGCTATCATGGTCTTCACGATCCTGTTTGTCCTCTCGGTAGGATTCTCTTGCGGACAGTACGGTGCGGTATATTGGACCTCTACACCCAGGGAGTCCAGAAAAGCCTTGAAACTACGGCTTGTAAACTGTACCCCATTGTCACACACGAACTTTTTAGGCACCCCGAATTGGCTCAGAATCCTCTCCCGGAACGCTGTTTGTAGGCGCGCCGCCGTGGCTCTCCTGAGAGGGACCAATTCCACCCACTTTGAAAAGGCGTCATGGAACACCAATCGCAAAGTGTTGCCATGTTTCGACCGTGGGAGGGATCCGACGAAATCCGCGCAAAGGACTGCCATCGGCTCTGCTACCTGTCTCGTCAGCATACGTCCAGCCGGTTTGAGTTGCTTGCTTTTGAACTTCTGGAAGATTTCACAGCACATCACGTACTTGGCGACGTTACGGAACATACCCGGCCAGTAGTACCTCTGGGCTCAAGGATGTGATTAATCCTGGGAACAGGATAAGCATCTGGGATGGAATGCGCGTTGAGTTGCCGGTAGTCGACGCACATGCGCAATTCGCCAGTCTTCTTTTTGACTAAGACGATTGGGGCGCTGTGTGAACTACGCGACGGCTTGATGGCTCATGAATCATCCATCTGTTCGTCAGTCACCCTCTGCATGGCCGGATTCTTCGGATAATATCGCTGTTTTAATGGCTTGTCGTGCTTCAGCCGGATCCTGTGCTCCGCCATATGCGAGACTCCGTACAACCCCTCGAAGAATGCCAGTGCCGACTCCGGGAACTCTCTTAGTTCCGGATCCAGATTCGCTGGCCACTCTGCCAGATTCTTCAGGCATTACTCTTTGGGTCCTACCTTTTAAATAAGAATTAATCCAAAGCAAAAGAGACGGAGGGAAACCTATTTGGTCAAGTTTAAAAAGTAAAACGTCATGGTGCACAGAGTCAAACGCCTTACTGAAGTCAGTATAAATGACATCAGTTTGCATTTTCGAAAGAAAAGCATCGTTTACCAAGGAAGTAAACTCAAGCAGATTGGTCGTAGTTGACCGATTCTTTACGAATCCATGTTGAACAGGGGAAACAACTGATTTGCAGAAATGCTGCAAATTCGAAGTGATTATTTTTTCAAATAATTTAGGAATAGCGGACAGTTTTGCAATGCCCCTGTAACTTTGAATATCAGACTTTCCACCTTTCTTGTGGAGAGGAATGATATAAGATTCTTTCCAAAGAGATGGAAAGACAGAAGATTCAAGAGATAGATTAAAAAGCTTTTGCAATGGATAAAGAAGGGAAGAACTACACTCCTTGAGTAGACAACTAGGAATATTGTCAGGACCAGGAGCGTAAGAAGATTTTAAAGAGTTTATAGCTAAAAGGAGAGAGGAGTGTGAAATAATAGGAGGAGGTATAGAACTAGAGGAAGAAATAGTATAAGGGTAAGAATTATTATTAGGACAGACTGAGGAGTAAGTTGATTGCAAAAAGTTAGCAAAGAGGTAAGCAGAATCAAAGTCATTACTAGCTTTATCCATCCCGAAAGAAAAAGAAGTTGTGTTAAAGATCATAACTTTAAAATGAAAAAAGGGTAGCACGTCATTGCTGTTTGGTATGTTTGTTCAGAATGAATTTATTCAGTTTTAATCATGTTCGCTTAGCCTATGGATATACATATGTACTTATGCTGTTATTCGTTAACAGCTACAAAGAGAGGGAGTTTGAGTAGCTCGCATATGCCTGTATTAGTGAGCATATATATTGCTCACGGAATGCGCTCAGACGGAGCGTGGGATATGCAGCATAAGCATAAACGGTCAGCTAGTGAGGCTAGTGAACCGCGCTGCGTAATATGAGACCGAGCCAATACATAATGTGGCTCTGGGCTCGTTTACTATATTATTGTTATTGTATGCAACAAAGTGCTGCATACTTTATATTTAAGTACAGGGTATTCTGTAAGGGCATATACGCACTACACCTCCCCTTTTAGAGAAATAACGTAACATTATGAATGTGTAGTTATTAAATGAACTTAATTATTGTGGTTTAATTTTTTTTTTTTTTAAATTTGAAAAATTTTTTGTTTTATTTTTTTTTTTTATTTTTATATAACAAGAAATTTAAAATGTTGGAGTATAATAATACAAAATTATTAATGGTATAAAAATTTATAATTCGTTTATTTGTAATAATTTTTTTTTCATTCGGTTGATCAGGCCGTCATATATTTTTATTTTATTTTTTTTTTGAGTGAATTCATAAAGAGAATTTTGGGTTATTAAGAATTAAAAATTTTTTATCTATTCTTATGAACTTTTTGTTTTTTATCTTTACTATCTTTAATAAAAATGTTGTCATTATCTTCTATTTTCTCTACTATATATGGTCCTAAATATACTGGGTCTAATTTGTGCCCTGTTTCGTTTCTTATTAGTACTTTATCTCCTACTTTTAATTCAAAGTTTTTTGTTTTTTCGTCATATGCTAATTTCCTATTAGCCTTGGCTTTTTCTAACATAATTCTAGCTCTTTTGTATGCTATTTCTAATCTAAACTTTATTTCCTTAGAATAGTCATCTAAATTATAAATAGGATCTATGTAATTAGTTTTGTTTAAATCTATGAACTGTTTTGGTAGTCTGCCAAATACTAGTTCGTATGGACAATACTCATGCGTTGCTGATGGTGTCGTGTTGAAGCAATAAGTGAAATATTGAATCCAGACATCCCAATCAGATTTGTCTGCAGAGATGTATGAACGAATGTATTCATTAAAAGTTCGATGACTTCGTTCTATTGTCCCAACTGTCTGGTGGTGGTGTGCTGTTGAAGTTATGTTTTTTATACCAAGGTACTTACATAAATCTTCTATAACTGAATTTTTATATTCTGTACCCATGTCCGTAATGAACGTCTTCATTGGACCGTATTTCAGAATAAAATCTTCAAATATAGCTTTAGCTACGACTTTTGCACTTTTGTTTGGAATAGGTATGGCAACTAGATATTTTGTTAAGTCACATATCAGTGTAACTGCATATTCGTTGCCTTGCTCTGATTTTGGTAGTGGACCGATCGTGTCTACTATTACTCTATCAAAAGCATTGATTGGGGTTTCTGTAATTGTTAAAGGAGTTTTTGTATGTGTTGTCACTTTTGATTTTTGGCATTTTTGACATTTTTGTATATACTCAGTAATATATCGAGTCATACCCTTCCAAAAATAATGTCTTTTGACCTTGGCCAAGGTTTTTGTAATGCCTGTGTGACCTCCTTGTATTGGATCATTATGAAATGTAAACAGTATAGCTTCTTTTTCTTTTTCTTCTTTTATTAGGGTCACCGGGTTGAGTAGCGCTACTCTTAATGTTTTCAATATTTTATTGCCCATTTGTTTGAAATTATCAATTGAAACTTGTTCAAAGATATTTTCCCACGGTGCCACTTTGAGTTGGCTGATTTCATTTATACCGGCTTGCCTTTCAAGCCTTTGGAAGAACTGACCTAAGTCAAGAATTCCATTAGTATATAAATCGCTAACATCATATCTTGCAGTAATTTTCTTCCCATGTTTAAAGAAACATAGCATATTTTTTACATGCAAGGTCACTACTTTTCGTACATCGTCATTTTTTATGACTTCATATACGTTGGGCTTTGAAGCTTTTTCTCTAGATTGCATAGGCAATTCTATTTCTTTATAATCTCCTGCGCAGGATTTCTGTCTACTTTGGTGCCTGGTAGTGACTTTCAGGACTTTATGTTGCATATCTTTGAGTTCTTTTATGTTAATACGCGAAAGTGCGTCTGCTACGAAATTATCTTTCCCCTTTAGGTATTCTACTGTGAAGTCGTATTCTTCAAGCTCTAGCCGCATGCGAGTTAATTTCGAACTGGGATTAGTCATAGAAAAAAGATATGTCAATGGTCTGTGATCCGTTTTAATAGTAAAGTGTTTACCATAAATATATGGTCTAAAATGGGTAATTGCCCAATGAATTGCCGCTAACTCTTGTTCTGTTGTGCTCTTATTGCTTTCCCCTTTTGTAAATGAACGAGATGCATAAGCTATTGGGAGCTGAATTCCGTCACGGTTCTGAGTTAGAACTGCTCCGCAAGCTTGTTTACTGGCATCTGTTATAATGCAAAATTCTTTGCGAAAATCAGGATATTGTAATAATGTGGGGTGCATAAGCTTTTCTTTAAGGTATTGGAATGCGTTTTGGCATTCACTTGACCATTCAAAAGGAACATTCTTTTTACATAATCTAGTTATGTGCCGTGAATAATCGGCGAAGTTTTTTATAAATCGACGATAATAATTGCAGAATGCTACAAATCGTCTCGCGCTGTCCGCATCATGAGGGACAGGATAATTTTTGATGACGTCAAATTTCTTGTCATCTGGCAATACTCCTTTGTCAGTGCATTTGTGACCTAAAAATGTCACTTCATGCATGAAAAATGAACATTTTTCTGGATGCAACTTTAGGTTATATTTCCTACATACATTAAAAACATCAGTTAAGTTTTTAATCATGTGTTTTTCGGAACATCCTATCACCATTAAGTCATCCATATAAAGGAATGCCTGAGAGGGTTCTAAACCCGAGAATGCTATAGTCATCATTCTCTGAAATGAATTTGGTGCTATTTTAAGACCAAATGGTAATCGCGTGAAGCGATATGAGCCATTGCTCGTTGAAAAAGATGTTATATTTCTTGAATTTTCTTCAAGTTCAATTTGGTGGAAACCTGACATTAAGTCAAGGCATGAAAAGTATTTAGCTCTGCCCAGTTGGTCTAGAATATCATCAATTCTGGGGAGCGGGAATTTATCAGAAAGTAGTTTTTTGTTGATTTGGCGATAGTCAATTACTAATCGCCATTTCTTCTCTTCCGAATTTGGTAATGATTTTTTCGGAACTAACAAGAGTGGGCTGTTATACTCGGATACAGACGGTTCTACGATTTTGTCGTTTATTAATTTCCCTACTTGTTTTTGAATTTCTTTAACGTGGCTATGCGGGCTTCTGTAGTTTTTAATATAAATGGGTTCATCATCTTTAAGTCTTAATGTTTGTTTATAGAAGTTATTTGTCGCTATTGGTTCGGTTTCCAGTCCGAACACATCACTATACTTGGTGCATAATTCTGTTAGTTGACTTTTGAATTGTTCTGGAAAATTTTTCTTTAATTTTGAAAGTACTTGTTCGCTTCTATTTTCTGGATTAGTACTATGAATGTCGTAATCTGTTAAATTTTCATGTTGGATTTTGTTTACTTTGACCAATTGGTCGAAATTAGTTGTGTTTAGAAGGCGAATGTATACATGTTTGGAAGCTGCTATTGTATTTGCAACATAAATTCCATTATGTATTTCTTGATTAGGAACAAAAATATAATCATTTACTGTATTAATATCTATTTTTCGAATTACTTGGGACCTGGCTGGCAAGAGAACTGTATTGTTGCCAGCACTATATGTTATCGGAACATAAATTGGATAATTTAAATTTTGAGGTCTAATTATAAACCAGTCTTCACTTGGTTTGAAATCTAATTGACAATTGAATTTTTTAATAAAATCAATGCCTATTATTCCATCACACGGTATTGAAAAATCGGAATCTACTAAATGAAATTCGTGTGGAATAATATATTTTGTTGATTGAAGTTCTATTGAAGTTGTTCCTTGAGATTTTATTACACCCTGGCCGATGCCTTGGATGTTTATAATTTTGTCTTCTTGAATTTTGAAATTATCTGAATTTATTTTTAAAAGTGAGATATCTGCACCAGTATCTATTAGGAATGTGAGTTTATTTCCGGTTGAATGATTATAAAAAGTGACAAATATATTAAGACTGTAATTGATGGAATGAACCTTTACATTTACTGGCTGTTTCCTAAAGGGTTCTGAGAGTTTTCCGGCGTATTTTGCGCCATTCTCACATTGTTACTATTATAACCTTGGTTGGAGTTACCTCGGCCTCTTCCTCTATTTTGGCCTCGTCTTCCTCCACGGTTATTGTAATTATTGTTATTGTTGTTAGCGCCTCGGTTATAATTGTTGTGGTTGTAATTTCTGCCACGATTATAACCTCGGCCTCCTCTATTATTATTGTTTGCACCTCGTCGATAATACAGGACAGTGTTACTTTGACCTGCAGCTATTAACAAATTTGGAGACTGCATCATTCATATTTATGAATGTGCCTGCCTGCATGATAAGTTTTACCTTATCAATTGAACAATTTTGGGTCATGGCTTTTACAGCTGTTGTAGTGCTGTATTTGTTTGCTAGTGATTGACTTAAACCTTCACTGATATAGGCGCCTTCAAGGGCCCTTGCCAGTTTTTCCACCTCTTGGGTGTATTGGTTAGCAGATACAACTTCTACCGATTCTCCTTTTACTGCATTTGATAGTTGCGTAATGATTGCAGCAATTGTCTGCTCATTACTTATTAAATTTCTCGCATGGCCTTTTAGCTTTGTTTTTATAAGGCTTATGGCCGTTAGCTCATGTGTGCCTTTTAAGGTTTCTAATAGATTCAAAGAATCTAGAAAACTTTGTAGATTTTCCGGCTTACCGTCAAACTCTGGTATCAGAGATGTGGCTAGCTTGATAAATTCTACAACTGTTTGTGCCATGTTTACTAATTTTGTATCTTCTATTTGGTCGTTTGGCAGTAGTGACTTATCAAATGTTACCGGTGTATTTAACACTGATGGTAGATAAAGCTTTAGATCATACTTTTTATTTAAGTTTACCAGATTATCCCTTAGGCGCTGTAAAACGTCTGAAGTTTGGACTCTGTGTAAATCTGTCAGTTTATTTTGACACTCGTTAACTAGACTCCTGATTTCATTGTACTCATATACAAGGATCTCAGTATGTTTAATTATGGTGGGTATGATTTATCAAAATTTTCCCTATGTCGCTTTATTTTTTCTACTATTTGGTGCCAGTCCATGTGAACTTTCCCTACTTTCAAATATTTTATTTAAGCAGCGGCTTAGACCTTGTTTAAGTCGTTGCCTCGACTCATGTAACGCTTCCTCAGTGATTTTTTATGAAGAAGATAAATCTTCAGAAGGATGTTTGCTGAGGCTATTACAATGAGTATTATTAGCAGTATGTTTGTTAACTGCACATGGGGAGTGGTGTCTACAACTTCAACTACGTTAACTACATTGGCAGTGTTATCATCTGCCTTTGATTGTTTTCCCCCCATATTTCTATATAAATGACTCTTGCTTTTTGATTTGACTACTACCTATGCAGACGTACTAAGACAATTGTTGTCTGCCCTAGAATCGGATGCTCGTCAATAATTGTTTTTATTTTGACGTAGGGTAGTGTAGACAAGATTATTCCACACTCTATTTTAGAACATGAATAGAGTGGACTTGTCACTGTGCCGAATTCTTCTATATATTCGGATTCGAACTCATATACTGATATGAATTCTCTATGCCTTTGCAAAATTTGTATGGCTCGCATACGAAAGTCTGTATAGTCGTTATATACTTTGTTAATCGTGTCCTCGATCATGCTAATTCTTGATCATAACGTTGAATTACCTAATGAGACAAACGGAGGACTTATTTCTTTATATTCCAACTGAACGAATTATTACTTTTTAATTTCCTCTTTTAAATTTAAAATTCTTGTATATTCTCAAAGTTAAGTAATGTTTTTGTACTTATGTACAATTAGATATATATATATTTTTTTTTCGGTTTAATTTAGGCAGAAGACCATTTTTTTTGTGTTAAGCCTTTTTTTTTTGCTTTTAATATTAATATTCATATATAATATGGGATCATACATAAAATTAAAAAGGAATTATCTTAAAAAAAAATTTACAAATGCGTAATGTTAAATTTGTTTTCGTTTACTTTTACAAGACAAGTTGTTGTTTGTATCGTTCATTTTGAGGTTTTATTACATATAATTATTGAATTTGATGCTTTTATTGTTTACAAGTCGGGTTTTGTTTTGCTTATTTGTTTTCTGCTTAAAACGCATCTTAAAAAAATTTTTTTTTTTTTACAATCTGTATTTTTCCTACCTATTGTTTCGAATGGCTGTACGGGCCAAACGTCTTGCCGGTCGACTCAATTGTCGTCGGGCATTACAATTTTTAAGTTTTATTTATTACTATTTAGTTTAATATGTTGGGCGCTGCCGGTACTGTTGTTATAGGGTCTTCTTCTTCTTCCCACGTTGGCATAAGGGGCGGTTAGCCTCTCATGCAACTCGTCTTAGTTGCTTAGTATTCCCTCGTAGGCATAAGCGTCCGTTTGCCTCTCATGCAACTCGTCTTAGTTGCTTAGTATTCCCTCGTAGGCATAAGCGGCGGTTTGCCTCTCATGCAACTCGTCTTAGTTGCTTAGTATTCCCTCGTAGGCATAAGCGGCGGTTTGCCTCTCATGCAACTCGTCTTAGTTGCTTAGTATTCCCTCGTAGGCATAAGGGTAGGTCTTCTTCAGCTTCGGAATCTCCTTTAATTTGGGTGGTGGTTGGATTAATTTTTGCTTTGCAATATTTTTGATATCATGGTAGGTGGATGTGTGCGCGGCTGGTGTTTGACTTTTTCGTGTTGAAAGTAACCGAGTTGTCCCAACTTATGACATTTTTGCAGTTTAACAGCTTCAACAATTCTGCCTTTCTGGCCTTAAGTCTTTTTACCACACCGCTTCGCTTTGCACTCATCACACTCTACTCACTGCGTTTTTTTTTTTATTTTGGCGATCCTGCTAGGAGCAGTCTTTTTTTCTTCTTTGCATTATGTTGTTCCTGCTGTTGTTGTTGTTGTTATCGTTGTGACTGCAGTTGCTGCAGTTGTTGTTACTGCCGTTGCTGCTGTTGTTGTTATTGTTACTGCCGTTGCTGCTTTTCCATGTCCAGGTCTGGCTTGACCTTAGTCACGGTCGCCATGTAAAAGATCATAACTTTAAAATGAAAAAAGGGTAGCACGTCATTGCTGTTTGGTATGTTTGTTCAGAATGAATTTATTCAGTTTTAATCATGTTCGCTTAGCCTATGGATATACATATGTACTTATGCTGTTATTCGTTAACAGCTACAAAGAGAGGGAGTTTGAGTAGCTCGCATATGCCTGTATTAGTGAGCATATATATTGCTCACGGAATGCGCTCAGACGGAGCGTGGGATATGCAGCATAAGCATAAACGGTCAGCTAGTGAGGCTAGTGAACCGCGCTGCGTAATATGAGACCGAGCCAATACATAATGTGGCTCTGGGCTCGTTTACTATATTATTGTTATTGTATGCAACAAAGTGCTGCATACTTTATATTTAAGTACAGGGTATTCTGTAAGGGCATATACGCACTACAGTTGGCAAACTTGAAGATTTACGCTTCAAGTTTACAAAATTGTAAAACTGTCCCGGATTTTGGGCAAATTGCCTTTTACAACGAGTTAGATAATTCTCATAGCATTGAGAATTCAGAAGAAAGAAGTTCGACTTGGCTATGGAATATTTAGCCAAGTCTGGACACGAACCAGACTTTTTAAACTTTTTAAAATATTTAGATTTTAAGTTTTTAAGATGTGACAATCTGGGAGTAAACCAGGGTGGTTTTGAAGAAGTAATCGAAGGAATTGACTTGGGAATACTCATATCTAAGAGGGAATTTAGGGTGCTATAAAAAAAAGTAATAGCAGTATTCATATCAACCGAGTCATATAAGAAAGACCAATCGGTTGCATAAATAAGCTGATTCAGTAATGAATAATTTCCTTTGCGAAAGCAGCGGCGGCAAGTAATATGTTTCATATAAACTTGAATATCAGAAGAAGGAGGGACATAAGAGAATGTAATATAGATATTCCGTGTAGGAAAAGACACCTTAACTGAGACAATCTCAGCGTCAGTAGGCGTACTAAAACAGAAAAGTTCTGACTGGAGAGTGGCTTTAACGGCAATTAACACCCCACCACCTCGAGTCGGCCGATCATTTCTATGCAAAATAAAACTATTCGAAAATACCTCAAAATCGGATATGGTTGAATTTAACCATGTTTCTGAAAAAGCTATTATATCCGAGTCGAAGGAAGTACTGGCCATGAAAAGATTTTTAAGCTTTGAAATAAGACCTCTGACATTCTGATAATGAATACAGATTTGGTCAGAAGATGAAGTTAGTTTTTTGGGGCAGAAATGGTACCTTGTATTGAAGGGACTGGAAGGGTGACAGGCTGGTTACGCTTTTTATACCCTGAACCCATTAAAAATGGGTAAAAGGGGTATTATGTTTTTGTGCAAAATCCAAATGTATGTAACAGAAGGAAGCATCTCCGACCCCATAAAGTATATATATTCTTGATCAGCATTAATAGCCGAGTCGATCTAGCCATGTCCGTTTGTCTGTCCGTCCGTCCGTCCGTCCGTCCGTATGTATGAACGCAAGGATCTCAGAACCTATAAGAGCTAGAGACTTGAAATTTTAGATGTAGATGCTCCTAGTTCCTACGCAGATCGAGTTTGTTTCCGATAATCGATAACTTGCCCCGTTTCCAAGTAATCGATAAAAATGTATATCGATATCCTGTTTTTTAAGCAATTTTGGTAAATAATAAGAGCTAGAGTTACCAAACTTGACATGTTGCTTCTAGAAAAGTATATATATATATATCGATTATCTTTCATTTTATACCTATCGCCACCTCCCCGCTACTCTCTATCTATAAGCGCGCGCTGCATTTGGTGTTGGAATATGAGGGTTCAGGGTATCCCCTAGTCGGGAGCTCCCGACTAGAACCTCTTACTTGTTTGGCTTGAACTCGTTAACAATCATGTGTGGAGGCCAAAATTTGGGATCACAAATGATTGGGAACATATCATGTGAAATATATATTTTGAATGATGATATTTCACGAGGGGTGGAGAAATTAAATTTGGTTATTGACACGCTAGCAGAAGATTTGCTAGCAATATAGGCTGCCAATGACTCAGAAGTGGTGTCCGATGAAAGTCGAGACACAAAAACTTGTCTACGAGGGCCAACAACCGTTAAAGTAGGTACCGATGGGGCTGCAGGTAATACAGGAGTTGGTGGAGCTAAAGAGGCACCATGATTGTGTTTAACAATCTGGGCAAGATTACGCGTAGGTCTACCTTTGCGGCCAGGAGCTGACGGGGCTGAGGCAGTTTGGATAATTGGGACAGTATCAGGTACGGGCTCTACTGAAACTAATATAGGGGATGAAATGGGGGTATTTGGGCAATCGCTTGGAGAAGGCGATAAAGACAACATTGGAGATAAATCCAAGTTGCTAGGTAGGGACAAGAAAGGCGTAGGTGTCTGAACAGACGTAGAGAACAATTGCAAAAGTTGAGGCTCCAACTGGCGATTGGTTGGAGACTCGAATTTATAATTGGCAAGCAACTCAAAACTAGAGTCAAATTACTCGACAGCTGCTTAGCCACGTTATTCAATTTTAACAAGTAAGAGGTTATAGTCGGGAGCTCCCGACTAGTGGATACCCTGAACCCTCATATTCCAACACCAAATGCAGCGCGCGCTTATAGATAGAGAGTAGCGGGGAGGTGGCGATAGTTAGAAAATGAAAGATAATCGATATATATATACTTTTCTAGAAGCTACATGTCAAGTTTGGTAACTCTAGCTCTTATTATTTACCAAAATTGCTTAAAAAACAGGATTTCGATATACATTTTTATCGATTACTTGGAAACGGGGCAAGTTATCGTTTATCGGAAACAAACTCGATCTGCGCGGGCATTAGGAGCACCTACATCTAAAATTTCAAGTCTCTAGCTCTTATAGGTTCTGCGATCCTTGCGTTCATACATACGGACGGCCGGACGGACGGACGGACGGACGGACGGACGGACGGACGGACAGACAGATGGACATGGCTAGATCGACTCGGCTATTAATGCTGATCAAGAATATATATACTTTATGGGGTCGGAGATGCTTCCTTCTGCCTGTTACATACATTTGGATTTTGCACAAAAACATAATACCCCTTTTACCCATTTTTAATGGGTTCAGGGTATAAAAATTGATTTCTCACAAAATTATACATCCTGGAGAAATCAATTTGCTTTTCGATGCAAACTGGGCACGACCAACGCAAGCCACCGCAGCCCTTCTTAGCAACTACAGCGATCTTGTCGCAATCACGCCCAGTGAGACCTGCACATTTAGCATGCATCATATTCTCACACAGCCAGCAATTAACAAATTGCGGCTGTGCCGAATCATCAGCCTGCTTGAACGTGCAAGGTTTCTTACAGCACGACATAATTGCTACAAGAGTATGCAAGTTGTGAGAGCGCAGAGCAAAACGAAAACGGTGCACAAAAATAGAGCAAGTAAACACTCAAAAAACAATTATCGTACACAAACAAATTGTTTGGAGCGAAAAGCAATAGCAAAAATTTGCGAGAGCGCGATGCACAAGCAGAAATATGCAGCAGCGAACACACGCACAAACAAGTGTATGCACGGGGGAGCACCAAAGCAAAAGAATCAAAAACAGGCAATAACAACAAACACGGAACTGACGCCGCGTTTTATAAATGCAATAAATAACAGACTTACGCTGCACAACAGATAACACTTTGCACAATTTATGAAAGCTTTTTAAATAATGCACCAAAAATGCAAAATGTAGAAATAAAAAGCAGGATTAAAGCGCAAAAATATATAAAAATCTTAGAGCACAAGTAAAACACGTCAATCACTCTCAACTGAGAACTCTCTTATCCCATTACAATTAATGCTTGTAAACTAAAAAAACTATTAAATTATACCGCCAACGGCTCCTTGCCGAGGTATGAAAACTTTGGGGTGGCTGATCACAGTAGCCACCTCAGCAGATTGTAAGGAAGCTATTGGCCGGGGTACAAATCTCGGTCTCGCCAGGTTCAGCAAGCCTACAAGGCATTTGTTAGTCGCTGGAGTAGAGGATTTAGGGAGAGGGGAAGTGTTACACACACAAACTACCGCTGGGAAGGTACCGTGAGCGACGTAACGAAGCCTCGTCTCTCTAGATACCCTACATTGTAGGTTAGGAAAGGGGGTGTTATGGTGAACGACGGAATGAAGCGTCGTCTTTCGATACTACGCTTTAGATTAGAAAAGGGTTATGTCGGGTTCTTTACGAGTATTATTTTATTCACTCAATCTTATCCTTAGAATTGTTCAATACCACCCTACAATCTCCTTACGATAAAACTTAGCCGCACTGCCAGGAGCCCTAGCTCTCCGCTCCACATTTTCGGTCTCCAGGGCGGTGTTGGGGAACCGATCAGTAACGCACGGTTGCTGCGGCGGCCGGCGGTTAAGTTCAAATTCAAATATATTCTATTCTATTCCTTATTTCAATAAATGTTTAATAATACTGATGTTAGAAACGGCTTCTTGCCTTCTTTACTACTAACTGACAAAACTGACCTTTCCAACTACTAATACTTATGCTACTTAAAACTAACAAAACAATAAAATTACAAATCTAACGGCTGCTCGCCTTTCTTACTACTTATACTTATGCAACTTAAAACTAACAAAACAACAAGTAAGAGGTTCTAGTCGGGAGCTCCCGACTAGGGGTTACCCTGAACCCTCATATTCCAACACCAAATGCAGCGCGCGCTTATAGATAGAGAGTAGCGGGGAGGTGGCGATATATATATACTTTTCTAGAAGCAACATGTCAAGTTTGGTAACTCTAGCTCTTATTATTTACCAAAATTGCTTAAAAAACAGGATATCGATATACATTTTTATCGATTACTTGGAAACGGGGCAAGTTATCGATTATCGGAAACAAACTCGATCTGCGTAGGAACTAGGAGCATCTACATCTAAAATTTCAAGTCTCTAGCTCTTATAGGTTCTGAGATCCTTGCGTTCATACATACGGACGGACGGACGGACGGACGGACGGACAGACAGACGGACATGGCTAGACTCGGCTATTAATGCTGATCAAGAATATATATACTTTATGGGGTCGGAGATGCTTCCTTCTGCCTGTTACATACATTTGGATTTTGCACAAAAACATAATACCCCTTTTACCCATTTTTAATGGGTTCAGGGTATAATAAAACTACAAATCTAACGGCTCCTTGCCGCGAAACCGAATTGTGGGGTGGCCATTGTGGGAGGTGACGGTTACTTCGAGGAGGTGACGGTTACTTCGCCTTTAACTTTCACCGTAACGTTGTACTCCTTGGTGTCTTCTGACAACCGGAAACGGGTCCTTCAATATCGGCCCAAGCGGATTGTGATTTCTTCCTCGATGAGATCCACTAAAGCCGCCGACAGCGGCATCCCACGGGGAAACACCCTCCACCCCAAGGGGGTGAAATCAGAAACAGGGCTACTGACGGTCCTTGTTGGCGTAGGAGTCCTTGGCGCGTACTCGGGACTGGCACCAGATCCACTTCTTCGTCGAACACCGACTCCAAGCTCATGTCCCTCGACTCGCTATCGGAGGGGGTCTTGTGGGCTTCTGCGGACGGAGCGTGCGTTGTTTCCGCCTCCTCGACCCATGCGTCTTCTATATCTGTCCGGTGGGCCGCAACCGGCATCTCCACGCGTGTTGCGGCGGCGGCGACGGCATCACGTCTTGCGGGCCGAACCATGCCTCTTCCATCTCCTCCCGGGAAGTGGTGCCAGGTGTCTGTGCGCGTATTATGGGCACGAGGGGGGCATTGCATCCTCATCCCCTCTGCAACCAACTGGCAGACAGTTATTGGTAACACCCAGGGATCGGAACATCCACCTGGGGGAGTATCCACGGCTCCGTAACTACGGTTATCCTTCTCAGGCAGAGAAGGGGCCTCTCGGCCCTCGCGGGGCTAACGCGGCACACGTAGTTGCAGATCTTTGAGTGCCTCGGGCTCCATGCCTGCCCTGGTCCTTTGATGTGCGCTGGAAGTTGCTGTGGACGATATAAAAGATTTCTTTTAGCCTATCCGCCTTCGTCCTAAGGTCGAGCGCTCTAGTAGCGGACCCCGGAGTCACCTGATCGTATAAAGCAGCCGGCAACCGCAGCTCCCTTCCCTGCATCTGGAAAGCGGGACTGAAACCTGTCGAGTCCGCCACATTTGTGTTGACCGCTAGCGATTTCTTCGGCAAGAGCTCGTCCCACGAACTCTGGTGGCCTTCGATAAACTGCGCTATCATGGTCTTCACGATCCTGTTTGTCCTCTCGGTAGGATTCTCTTGCGGACAGTACGGTGCGGTATATTGGACCTCTACACCCAGGGAGTCCAGAAAAGCCTTGAAACTACGGCTTGTAAACTGTACCCCATTGTCACACACGAACTTTTTAGGCACCCCGAATTGGCTCAGAATCCTCTCCCGGAACGCTGTTTGTAGGCGCGCCGCCGTGGCTCTCCTGAGAGGGACCAATTCCACCCACTTTGAAAAGGCGTCATGGAACACCAATCGCAAAGTGTTGCCATGTTTCGACCGTGGGAGGGATCCGACGAAATCCGCGCAAAGGAGTGCCATCGGCTCTGCTACCTGTCTCGTCAGCATACGTCCAGCCGGTTTGAGTTGCTTGCTTTTGAACTTCTGGAAGATTTCACAGCACATCACGTACTTGGCGACGTTACGGAACATACCCGGCCAGTAGTACCTCTGGGCTCAAGGATGTGATTAATCCTGGGAACAGGATAAGCATCTGGGATGGAATGCGCGTTGAGTTGCCGGTAGTCGACGCACATGCGCAATTCGCCAGTCTTCTTTTTGACTAAGACGATTGGGGCGCTGTGTGAACTACGCGACGGCTTGATGGCTCATGAATCATCCATCTGTTCGTCAGTCACCCTCTGCATGGCCGGATTCTTCGGATAATATCGCTGTTTTAATGGCTTGTCGTGCTTCAGCCGGATCCTGTGCTCCGCCATATGCGAGACTCCGTGCAACCCCTCGAAGAATGCCAGTGCCGACTCCGGGAACTCTCTTAGTTCCGGATCCAGATTCGCTGGCCACTCTGCCAGATTCTTCAGGCACCACTCCGCCTCCAGATAGAGCTCCGCGATCTCTCGACACTGGCAGCCGCTCCTGATTCCCTGTGTCTGTGTGGATTCGAGCAATTGCTTCTAATTCCTCCATTCCACGGCACATTTCCGCCGTGCCGCCTCCATGACCAGCGTAGATCTGCCTTTGCAGCGGGCCTTGCGAACGGTGCCGTCACCGTCTCTAAGTCCAGCTTTGCATTGCCGCAGCGGATTGTAGTGCCCATCGCACCCAAGAAATCCATCCCCAGGATGACGCGGTCTAGCATCGAGGGCATGATGAGCATCAGCATGCTGATCGCTTGTCCCGCTAGGCCAACGTCTAACCTCAATGCTTTCCCTACTTCGAGAGGGGACCCATCTGCCAGCCGAATGTGCCTGTACGTCCTCCCCTCTTCCCCGCATCGCCCACTTGCGCACGCAATCTCCGCTCATGAAACTGCGACGGGCTCCGGTATCGATGGTGGCAGGCATCGTTCGCCCGCCAATCTCCACCGTAGCGATGATTAGGCCACCGTCCACCTTTAGTGGGTGTTCTATTTCCGAGTCCCGTGTGTGTCGGCGCCGACCCAATCCTGGCCTGGGTGGCGCCGACGCCCGTTTCCCGCCTCCGTGCATCGTCAACAATTCTGGCTACTCTTGCCCCGGTTCCCACATACCCACCAGAACAAGACGGGGGCGTTGGGGCATTCTCTGGCGAAGTGCGCCACCTGCGTGCACCGACGACATGCTCGTCGCCTATCATACCCGGTTCCGGCCTCTTGGCTCATCATTTGATGAGCGACTTCCGCAGGGGCCATTGCCGGCGGGGCGAATACCTGTCTATCCACAACGGTTGCTCCAGTTTTGATGGTCGCAGAATACTTCGCTCATGGCCCGAGGGCTATACCATACGTAATGGCGCGCTCCTCTAGGTCCTCTAGGAGTCCAAGGGGGTCGGAACGGCCATCGTACCTCACGCCCCACTTTCGGACTTGCTCCGGAACGTTTGCGAGAGGCTTGGCCTCCGACTGAGAATATGGCCGGGGAATATAAGAACCACTATTCGATTCGTAAGGGGTTCGCCGTCACTTTGTGCCAATCGCTTGATATTGTTTTTTTATATAATCTTCTTGCCGATTTTTTTTTTCTTACATTTTCTTTCACTTCCCAAAAAAAAATTAATCCAAATTGATTCACCTTTAACCTCGTTTATTGAACCTTTTTTGCTGCGCACAAGGAAATTAATTCTTATTGTTCACTTCTCTCAGTAAGCACGTTGGCATTGTTCTCCCCGACTGTACTGACGAATTCTGTTTTCACCGCGCGTGAATTGAATTCGACCCGCTGTACAGCCGTTGTCGCGACGACTTAACGGCCCTTCGGCGCCGACGTCGACTGCAGCGCGCGTTTGTGCACACGTGTGCAAGCGTGGTTTCGACATCGCCCGTCTGTCGCGCGAGTTACCTTCGTGGCCGTGGTCGATGATAACAAGTTGTAGGTAAAAGGGTTAAGCGTCTTTATCCAGCGTTGGTTATGTAGATATTAATTATGAATTTGAATTGAAAATAAAGAAATGCACGTCTATGCAGTTTGAATAGTAAATTCGATCTGGTTTATTCGACCAATTGTCGTTCTTAAGTAGCCTAAGTATTACAATATATAAGAGTGTATGTATGTATGAATATGTGATTGCCGTTGGTGGGTTCAAGGCTGCTGAGTTGACGTCTCAAGTGGTCGCTGATGTTGATGTTTCTGCACCCCGTTAAAGTGCTAACATTGGTGTTTATACATGGTGGGACAATGTACTCTGCTTCATGTGGTCATCGTCCTGTTGATATGGTACATATGTGTCTATGTACTTATTTGGTGGTTTCAATATGGTTTAATTGCGACGTATTTATTTGCTGCTTCTTGGTGGTTTCGTGGGTGGAGTGACTGATAAGGTAACTCCTCCCCCACGGGATTGAAGAAAGGGCCATAACGGAGGTATGGCCTGAACGAAATGCGTTTGTGTAGGTGTCGGCGTGAAGACGCTTGTAGTCCTTTTTAAGTACAGCAGAAGTAATATTATTCCGGTTACTATTATAAGACATGCGTAAATTGTAATAAGGTGATTTGTTGTGATCTTTTTAATGGTGAGTATACGGTTATGGGTCTTCATGGTCTCCAAGTGTAGCCTTTTTAAGTTTAGTTCTTCTATGGTATTGTTTACCTTTACCTCTTTGTAAAGTGGTATCGTAGTTCTGATGTTGTCCTCTAATTAAGTTTCCGTGATTTCTAATATTTGGTCCTTTATAACAATGTTGCAATCCTTGTATGTTATCAATGCATTTCCATTTATTTCGAACTGCTTAGAGCAGGTCGGGCTTATCTTGACGTTTACTCCATTTAGTACGAGAATGAAACCTATTTCTGGTTCTAAAATTTGCTCCCGATCGCCAACCTCAATTACGTCACATGTTGCTTATTTGCGTTTAATAATCCTTTTAGGCAGCTTATATCCCTCGTTGGAACCCTGGCAACTTGTGTCTTACAAAAATATTGATTATGAATTTTGTTACATTTTTGTTTAAAAGTTTCAATGTTATTCTTATTATCTATGTATTCTGGTATTTTAACATATTTTGTGATATTAAGTGGTAATGGGATAATGAGTACAATTTTATATTCTTCCGGTTCAAGGGTCGGAATTTTAATATAAAAAACAACAGCCGAGTCGATCTAGTCATGTCCGTCTGTCTGTCCGTCCGTCCCTCCGTCTGTCCGTATGTATGAACGCAAGGATCTCAAAACCTATAAGAGCTAGAGGTGTAGGTGTAGGTTTTCCTAGTGCCTACGCAGATCAAGTTTGTTTCCGACAATCGATAACTTACTCCGTTTCCAAGCAATTCATAAAAATCGATATCGACATCCTGTTTTTGAGCAATTTTGGTAAATAATAAGAGCTAGAGTCACCAAACTTGATATGTAGCTTCTAGAATCTTATATATATCTGCATTTGGAAGAAGAGAGTTCAGAGTATCCCCTAGTCGGGAGCTACCGACTAGAACCTCTTACTTGTTTGTCTTTTTCTTGGTACCAAAATATTTACTTTCTCTTTAAGTTGTCCTAGTTTGACTTCAAGAATTTCTACAGCTTTTCCAGAGAATGTAAAACGCTTTAAGCCCTTTAGAGCTTTATCGAATTGGTCAATATTGTCTAAGTATTTCTGTATGCGCACTAGATGTGAGAATATTTTATAGTTGTAAATTACCCTAGCTGGTCCTAGCTCTAATTTAACTATAAGCGTACCATGTTCCAAGTGCTGTAGGTTAATGTATTGTCCGGTTTTATAATAGAATCTGTAAGTATCAAATATATAGGGTTATGTTTTCATTTTTTTTTATGTGTCAACTTTTCTAGTCACCCGTTTAATTTTTGATTTGTGGATTTTTCGTTTTCTAGTTGATATGAATGTTGCGCCGTTGTCCTTCAAGACCTTGTGAATTGAAAATCGGGGTGTTAGTTTGTTGCGTCTATTCTCTTTCCGATAAATGATTTCGTCTTTTTCTAATTCTGGGGTGTCGTGTTTGTTTGCGTTTAATTTACAAGTGCGTTTCTGAACTTTGTCGGTCATTTGTTTTGCTACTTCAGGGTATAATTTTCTTTGGTATAAATTTAACTCCTGTATGAAATCGTATTCGTTTGTAAACTTTAATGTCTTTTGGAACATATGTGTTCTTACTGGAAATAGTTCGTATGGCGTGTAGCCTGTTGCAGAATGAATATCGTTGTTGTAGGTCGTTAGTGCTTCCCATAATATGTCGTTATGATTACATTCGATATTTTCCTGTTTTTTTTTATCTAATATAATTCTGTATATTTCTGTTAAAGATGAATGAAGCCTTTCAACTGGTGAATTGCTTAAGGATTGTTGGAATGATGTGACTTGTCTGGTGATATCATATTGCTTACAAAAATCAATGAGCAGATTTCCTGTGAATTCTGCGCCCTGATCGCAAACAATCTTCTTTGGAATTCCAAGGGTGTACAAAAAGTGCCTGATTGATTTAACAACATTTATACTGTTTCTAGACGGTATCGTATACCCTGTTGCTAATCTTGATAATTTATCTAGGATTGTTAGTACATTGTTGTTGTTGATTGTGTATATGTCCATGTGTATTATGTCTGATGGTTGTTTGGGAGTCTCTGTTTCCTGAAATGGGACTTCTTGTGGTTGCCTATCGTACTTCATAGTCTGACATGTCACAGTTTTTATTAGTTTGGGCGATTTTTTGTTTCATGTGAGTGAAGTATATCACTCTTTTTAAATGAGCTAGCGTCTCGTCCGTTTCTCTATGGTTATTCTTTATGTGGTATTCTTTGATTTCTTTTTGTTGTTCGGCAGGTGTCGGTATTTCTCTCAGAAATTCCGTCCATCTGACTAGCTTGTAGAGTTGGCTATGTGCGAAGAATCTAGAATAAACTATCTGGACTGTTCTGAATATTTCGTCTGTTGTGAACATTGCACAGGTCTTGTTGGGTTTTAAAATGGTTTTTAGAATTTTTGTTATCGTCTTTTCGTCCAAAATAGGTACTGCTATGATGCGTCTAATTTTATTTTTGAAAGGAATCTCGATTTTCGTATTTGGATTTACATCTCGTTATAATATAACTTGTATATTGAAGTCATTAAGCGCTTTCCTGCTATTGGTATGAACTGTTCTATATTGTCTTATGCTGAGTGTACTGTCTCTCCACAAGTTCCTTCGTTTGATTCCTGGTCGTTCATGTTTACGTCTAGACGTCGTTCTACTAAGTCCGTCTGCGATAACGCTTTGCAAACCCTTTTTATATATTACTTCATAGTCGTATTCCAATAGTCTAAGCTTCCATCTGACAAATTTCGAGCTGGGTTCCTTAATGCTCATTAACCAGGTTAACGGCTTGTGGTCTGTTACTATCTTAAACTTTTGACCGAATAGATAAGGTCGAAAATACTTTATTGTCCAAATTATGGCAAGCATTTCTTTTTCCACGGTGGAGTAATTTTCCTTTGTATCGGTTAGTGTTCGACTTGCGAACGAAATTGGCTTATCAGACCCTAAAAGCCCTTGTGATAACACAGCTCCTAACGCAACGTTGCTAGCATCTGTTGTTAGTATGAATGGTTTCGTAAAGTCGGGGTAAATTAGTATTGGTTCGTTACAAATCAAGGTTTTATAATAGTCAAGTGTTTCTATAAATTCATCGTTTAAAACAACTTTCGCTTTCCCTTTTAATTGTTAAGTCAGTGGTTTTGTCAACTTTGCGAAATCTTTTATTAACTTCCTGTAATAACCCATTAAACCCAAGAAGGATTTAATTTCTTTTTGAGATTTCTGTAAAGGGAATTTTTTTATCGCTTCTATCTTTGACGGGCTTGGTCTAACGCCATCTGGTGTTACAATGTGTCCAAGATATTCCATTTTTTTTTTAAAAAATCAGATTTGTCCATTTGAAGTTTTAAATTCGCTTTCCTTATTCTTTGGAAAACGTTCCGTAGATGTTGTATATGGTCTTGTAGTGAACTTGAAAATACTATTATATCGTCCATATATACTAAACAGTGTATTCCTAGAAGATCTCCAAACAAACTATCTATTACTCTCTGGAAGGTTGCCAAACGGCATTCTAACGAACTCAAAATCTCCACCTTCCGCCGAAAAGGCTGTCTTTTGGATGTCTTTCTCATTCATTTCTATTTGGTGATACCCGCTGGCAAAGTCTAATATTGAAAAGTATTTGTCTTTTCCTATTCTATCTAAAACGTCGTTGATTATAGGCATTGGGTACTTATCTTTGGATGTTTTTTCGTTTAGCTTTCTAAAATCTACCACTTATGTCCATTTCCTTTCTCCTGACGCATCTGCTTTCTTCTTCTAACCATACAGGTGCACTCTATGGGGAGTGACTGTGTCTAATTATCCTTTGGTCTAGTAATTTGTCAATTTGTCGTTTAACTTCCTTACGTTCGTTAAATCCATATCTGTATGGTTTTGTGTAGACGTGAATTTCGACTGTCGTTGGAATTTGGTGTTTTACTCCGTTGGTAAAAGATTTCTTTTGTCATGAAAGATTTCCGGGAATTCTAAGCAAAGTGTTTTTAGTTGCTTTCTTTCTTCTGTGTTCAACAGTAGGGTTCTTATATTTTCATCAAAATTGTTAAAATTTAATACGGTGTCTGTTTCCTTTTGAAAGGCTAGATTAACTTCGATATAATTGGTTTCTATATGTTCTTTTACGTCTAGTGGTTTGTCAAAGTGAATGATGGTTTCTGTGTCTGTATAGTTGGTGACTACCATCATGCTAAAGTTTTCGTGGGCTGAGTACAGTCCGATTGAGATGGTAAGTCCCTCCTCAAGTTGCGTCTCTTAAATGTAAAATGTACCTTCTTTTAAGGTTACAAGAATTTTCAAGACTTTCCCGGTTGCGTCTTCTATTGCTTGTTTTTCTCCTATTATATTTTTATTTTCAGTTGATCGGTATTTCTGTTTTGGGTGTCTGAAGAATTGATCTGTTAAGGTCTACTTTTGCTTTTATTTGTTTTAATAGGTCTATCCCTATAAGACCGTTAAAATACGAGAGGAATTTGAATAATAAGAATTTAGCTGTTTGAATTCGTCAAAAAGTTTTAACGTACACATATGTGAAATTCAACTGGCACAAATTGGGGGTCAATACATGATATTGTAGATCCTGTATCTATTAGAAATTTTAGCTGTTTCCCAAATGGTGAATCTATTAGGATGTGTTTTTGCTTATGTACCCTGGCTGGTTCCCTGAGGCTGCAGACTGAACATTTTCGTTGTCATTTATGTTGTGTGTTTCTTCCTGATTGTTGCCCTGGGCTTGATTGTTCCTAGAGTTCGCTGACTTATAGGATTGGTGAGAGAAATTTGTTGTCTTTGTCTGACCGCTGGATTTGTCTTTCGTTGTTGTACCCTTTCTGTTGTCTGTTGTTACTCTGGTCTCGTCCACATGATGTTCTGTGGCTATTACTGGAATTTCTTTCCTTTGAACGACTTCTTTGTCTGTTTGATTGGTTTCGTCGCCCATTTGGTCCCGAACCTCGGTTAGCTTACTCTTTGTTGCCAAATCTATCTGATCTTTCCTGTGATTCGTTCATACGTCTAGCTTGTCTTTGGATGTAGTAAATTCCTTTTTCAGCAACCGCTATTTCATAAACTGTCACTATATCGGTTGAGTCTCTACCTCTTACTGTTGAACCTAATGATACCTCGAAGTCCATTTAGAAATGTCGTCAAACATTGTTTGGTAAAAAGTTTTTTTTTGGTTTCAATGACCGATGGATTCACTTCTTTTTGTTCTACGATATTGAGAAGTGCCCTTTGAATATCTGTTATCTTTTCGTACAGAACTCCTACTGGGTAACTTTGAAGTGAAAGGATGCCTAGGTCTGCCATAAGGCTATGTTCAGTTCTCTTGTCCGCAAAGTGCGCTATAAGTTTGTTCTTTATTTCGTCCCAGTTCAGCCTAGTTCCCGATTGATATAGTACTTCATGAGCTTTGCCCTGAATCTTGTTTCTGATTGCCCTTAGTATCATTAATCCGGTTGGCGTTTGGTCTGCCCCTCTTAGTAGCATTAATATCTCTTCAACGTTTGTAATAAATTCCTTTAGTCCTTCCATGTTCCCGTCGTATGTTGGCATGGTTTTTATTAAATCGGAAATTTTAAAGCTACCTATTATCTCTTGCATGTGCAAGTTGGCAGGTTGTGCCGGAGGTATTTTCTGATCCATGGACATGGTTTCGGATGCTTCTTCTTCTCTAATATCTGGGATGGTACTATTACGTTTGGCCCCTCTTGTAGGAATTATTTTCCTAACCCTTCCTAAGTTAGACATGAACGGTATTATGTTGTAAATATGTAATTATGTGCTGTATATTTATGTATATGTATGTTGCTTATCTTATGTGTATAGTGTTAGTGTTATTTGGTATATCTTAATTTATATGTGTTGTATGCTAATTTATTATTTTGCCTTAAGTTTTGTGTGTTTGGTGTTGGTCCTCCGTGTAGTGAGAATGAAGTTTTAATGGTGTCTGCAAAAGGTATAATAAAAGTTTTTGTTGTATATGTGCAATGTATCAAATCTTTTTCTGGCAATGGAGTATAATATGAGAAAGAAAAAGGACAAAAAACGTTTCAAATAGTTTCGAATTTAATTTGGTGTTTTTTTTTGTTTATAATTCGTTTTGTTCTTAAAGACAAGGTTCGTGCAAGGTGCACTACTTGTTATCATAAATGTGCTGAAGCTAGGCTAAGACCCTTGCTCGCTGCAGTGATCTTGCCCAATGGCGGACAGACATCATTTATGTAATGGTTCATCGTCTAACATTATTGCAATTTCGGTGTGCCTACTATGTTGGCGTTTCGTATTAACTTGTTGTGTTTTTTTTTTTTGCAAATTATTTTCGCTCTGTCCAATACAGCAGGTTAACTTAATATATACGCATGCATGCAAGCGTTATATATTCTAGCACGATCATTGGATTTGCATGGCAACGTCTTTATGTGTACTTAAGCATTTGTTGGGCTTTATGTTTTGTATTTTATTTCCATTTTTTTTGTTACACTTGATCTGCATACTCTTTTTCGCTCTGTCCGATACAGCAGGTTCATTCCATGGCTGTGTGTACATTAATCTGTAGACAGCGTATGGTTTCTAGCGCGAAAAATGAGTTTGCGAGGCAACAAGTGTATATTATGTAGGTATTTTGGATTTCATACTTTGTATTCGCATTCTTTTTGTTGTCGCTCTTTTAATCTGCATACCCTTTTTGTTCTGTCCGATACAGCAGGTTCATACCATACATGTATATACATCAATCTGTATATCAATGTATATTTTCTAGCACAAAAAATGGGTTGCATGGCAACTAATACATGTGGGTTATTTATTATTATTATTTTATTATTATTTATTTTTTTTTTATTATGATTTCTGTTTTTACATATACACGTATATGTATATGTGCATATACATGCGTGTATGCTCCGCACGAAACATTTCGTCTGACTCTACAGGGTAGCGACAGCGTTGTCAACGAATAATGTCACGCCAATGCGTCTCATGTTCGGGCAAGCCATACACACACTCACATATTTCACCTCCATATACACGTATATATGAGACGCTCGTATTGCTTAGCGCATCAATTGTTTTTTTTTTTTGTTAGCGTGGCCGTGGTCGATGGTAACAAGTTGTATGTATGGGCTAAGTTTCCTTGTCCAGCGTTGGTTATGTAGATATTAATTATGAATTTGAATTGAAAATAAAGACATGCACATCTGTGCAGTTTGAATAAAAATGCGATCTGGTTTATTCGACCAAGTGACGTTTTTAAGTAGCCTAAGTATTACAATATATAAGAGTGTATGTATGTATGAATGTGTGGTTGCCGTTGGTGGGTTTAAGACTGTACTTTTTTCGACCGACCGTTATATTTTTACTCTTCGCTTTGTGGGCTCGCCTTTGCATACATTTTCTTGTTGCCTTCGCATAAGTAAAGCTAGGGCAATAAAACGATCGTTACTGCGAAGAGCGGCAGCTCTATGTAAATGAATTCTTAAGAGCGAAATTTAGGCAATTGCTTTGCAGAGCGAGTATTATAAGATAATATTAAGATGCTGCTCTTATCAGTTGCGAGGTCGCTCCAGTTGTTTTGGCTGCGTAGCCAGACATTCTCCACCCGTTGGAAGGCGTGGGCTTTCAACAGATTCCCTGATGGGCTATAGGCACAGCTTGTTTGCAGCTCTTCTCGTTTCTCCTGGTGCGGTGCGCAAAATGGCTACCCAAGCGACTCCATCCTATCCCACGATTATCTCCGTGATTCTCGCCAGTGGCCACCTTAGAGGCGGCAGATTTTCAACCTTTACGAGGACTATGTCGTTGACGCATAGGCCTGGAGTACGCCCTTTTGGAGCGCTGCTGAAGCAGTGTTAAGTATTGTTCACGCCAGGGAGACCAAAACAGTTGTTGGAGGTATGTTTCGCGTTGCCAACCATCCAGACGATTGAATTGAAGGTGCGTCACATCAGGCTCAACGAACAATGAGCTGGGTCCACCAATCATGAAATGAGCTGGAGTGAGCACATCTAGATCTGCTGAATCTTCTGAAAGAGGAAACAATGGCCTGGAATTAATTATCGATGTTATGTGGCATACTAGGTTGCGAAACTCTTCGAAGTTGAGAACACAAGATCCAACAGCACGATAAAAATAATGCTTGGCTGTCTTCACTGCTGCTTGCCAAAGGCCGCTAAAATGCGCTGAGCGAGGAGGTATAAATTTCCAATCAATGGAATCAGCCATGCAAAATTTATGCACTGAATCAATATGATTACGACTTGTGAATAGACGCTTGAGATCCAGAAGCTCGTTCTTGGCGCCGACAAAGTTGGTAGCGTTATCCGACCATATCTGAAATGGCCTGCCTCGAGTCGATATAAACCTGTTAAGCGCATTCAAGAAAGAAGCTGTCGACAGTTCCTTGGGCAGTTCCAGGGGACCCCTTTGTCGCGAAGCAGACGAAGACAGCCATGTAACATTTGACTGGAGCTTTATTTCGTAAGTCTGGCTTACAGAAAAATGGTCCACAATGGTCAACGCCAGAGACTTCAAAGGCTCAACAAGCAGTTAAACGTTCTTTGGGCGGATCAGCCATTATATGCTCTACTAATCGAGGCTTGGCACGAAGGCATCTCATACATCTCATAAGAGCTGAGTCCCATGTTGTATATCAGACACTGTTAGTCCAGGATGCCTGCTTCTGTGTATGAATTAATAAATATATCCGAATATACGCTGCATTGTATCAATTGAGTTAATGTATTTACAAGTGGCAGTTATATCGACGAATGGAGATGACGCAAAAAGAACACTTTTTCTAAGTTCGAGTTCTGTCTTTTCTGACAAGCAAGAAGCAGGCCAGTCCAATTTGTTTTTAACCAGAAGTTCTGGGCCGTTGAACCACAGTGACGATTAATCTAATTCACTGGGCGTAGATCCTCTCGAGAGTATATCAGCCGGGTTGAGTGAAGTAGGCACGTAACGCCATTCCATGCCATTAGTTAGCTCTTGAACTGCTGTGACGCGATTAGCCACAAACACATTGAGCTTGCAGGGCTTGGTCCTTATCCAGGAAAGGAATACAGAAGAATCCGACCAACAGTAGAATTTTCCATCGAACAGATTCATTTAAGATATCTCACGCATGAGATAAGATAATAAGATGGCGCCACAGAGCTCTAGCTTTGGAACTGTAATTGTTTTCAGAGGAGCTTCACGCGATTTGGTACACAACAACTGACAACTGGCTAATATTCGTCGAGAAAGGACGTAGACACAGGCCCCATATGCTTCGATGCTGGCGTCGCAGAAACCGTGAACTTCTAACTATGCTGCAGGTATTGACACGAGACGAGAAAATGTAAGAAACTGTGCCTTCTCAAAACTGCAGCAATGATCATACCAAGCTGTTGCTAGTGATGATGGCAAGCTCTAGTCCCACTTTTTTTCTTGTCTAAATCTTGCAGGTGTTCATTTTTGTAGCCTAACATAGGGTATGATATGCACTTGCTACCCCTAAACGCCTCAAGTCCCTGCTCGGGCGCCACTTGTAAGGAAGCAACTGGCCGGGGTACAAATCTCGGTCTCACCAGGTTCAGCAAGCCTACAAGACATTTGTTAGTTGCTGGAGTAGTGGGTTTAGGGAGAGGGAAAGTGTTAGACACATAAACTACCGCTGGGAAGGTACCGTGAGCGACGGAATGAAGCCTCGCCTCTTGACACTACGCTTTACATTAGAAAAGAGTTATGGCGAGCGATGTAATGAAGCCTCGTCTCTCGATGCTACGCTTTAAGTTAGGTAGGGAAAGGTTAAGGTTAATAAAAGATGACAACGATTAGCAACTTCTTCACGAGTATTATTTTATTCACTTCATCTTATCCTTAGAATTGTTCAACACCACGCTACTAACCCCTTACGATAAAACTTAGCCGCAATGCCTGGAGCCCTAGCGCTCCGCTACACATTTTTGGGGTTATGTTCCCGCTCTGCTTCTCCGACACACGTCTACTTACTGTGAAGGTGCAAAAGTGCCGGCAGGCTCGCTAGCGAACCGTGCGCTTGCCGCGGCCGCTCAACTTTGCCGCGAGCCTTCGAAGCTTCGCTTCGGAGCTTTCGAGCTCCTCTCGAGGGCGGTGTTGAGCTCCTTTGGCTTTGCGTCTCTTTGGCTTGCACGTTAGCCATATACGCCTTGCCTTTTATTCCTGCGGCCATCTATTAGCCGTTAAACACAAAGCTCTTAAAAAGTAATAAGCGTTCCCAATCAACTCTTAATTTCTTAGGCGTCATCATATATCATTCATCATATAATATACCAAAAGTTGAAATTGCTCTGATGGCGAATCCTTTAAATAGTGGAAGCAATGTAAGTCAGTAAGTCTCCGACAGTGATGGACACGCGATAGGAACAACATTTTAACCCGAAAAGTTGGCAGCCTAACCGTGGCCAACTTCACTTCTTCCATAGGGGTTATACAATGTTCATTCATAGTCTGAAGCAAGCACGTCTCATTGAATGCGGTAGATGCCGGATGTCTTTGCTCCTTGTGCTCATGCAACTAATTACACAATTCTGCTACTCCCACGATGTAAGTCTCTTCAAGCACATCCCTGATTGCCGTATCAAAATACCAGGTTTTAATCTCCTCGTTGTCTTGCACTCGTACAAGCGGCTAATGGTTGCGTTTAAATTCTGCGTTAATTTCTACCAGTGATTCTAGCCTGGCTTCTGGGTTTCCGTATGTACCGATTCATCAGCCTTGTATTTTTTCAGTGATTTCTCCAACGAGGCTAACAGTGCAGTTTGCTCAAGAGTTAAATATATAAATAACCCAACCTTACACGTTAGTGTCAAATTGCACTCACCCTTTCAAATAAGTCGCACTGTCTTCAGCCATCACAATCTAATGTCCAATCCCAAACTCCTCAGTCCATTCGCCAAGAATCAATCCTCACAGGAGGCACCAACAATTTGTTGGATATCGTCTTCGCCATGTGCGGTGCCCCAAACTGCCCGTAGATATGATGCGGCCTACGGCGTGGCTACCACCCGAGGCAACTTTGAGTGCTTTGCACGATTGTTGGGAATGTTGAGATTAGAAAAAAAGGCCCAGTTCACGAGCGGGGTTGTTCTTCTTTTAAAAAGACTTCAACGTTTATTGAACTTAACCTAAATACTATAATTATTAATTTGACCTGCACAGAGCATACGTCCGATGACTTAGAATGACGCTCACAGACTTCAACATGTGTAGCAAATCCCGCTGTTACTAAGCGGGCGAATTCAAAGCTCAAGTAAATTAAATAACACAAGAAAGTAAGATAACATAAAGTTACAGGACTTAAAGCTCGAGCGCTTGAGAGAGCCGCTAAATTCAAGTCGATTCAACCGTGATAGCGAGTGATCCATTGAGTGATAAGACATACCTCAATGCGGCTGATCTAAGCGCAGTTGCATTTTCGTAATTCGCTCTTTTCATGAGCTTTCTTATAATATCCGCTCTTAGGCCAGCGAGACTGCTTGGCTGTAGCCCAAACATATACACTTCATTTTATCAAAAATAATAAATACAAACAATATATACACTACAATTTTAAATAATTCCTAATAAGGGAGGTGTATTGTACAACATATTGAAGTGTTTTTAAGTAAATGATAGTATGTGACACTTTGTCGCAATACATAAATAAATATATAATATAAATAAATATATAAAGCAACTACACATAAAAATATACACATTCCAGCTCACTTGAAACTCGATCACCTACTTATGTGCAGACCGATAGTGGCGCAGGGGAAATACTGAGCATGCACTTTTCATTACGCTATGAATATATTTATGTTTATGCCTTCTGCATAAACATATATGCAGAACACATAAGATGTGAACATTATGTATTTAGCTTAAGTCCATTTCATGTATCAAAAAAGTGTGACAGAATATATCGAGAGACAAAGTGGAGCAGACGCTACGCTAAATAAAAAGAATTGAATAGACTAATTACAGCATTTTCAGAAACATGGCTGTTAAATCCACTTTCCAGTCAGAACGTTTCTGTTTTACTAAGCCTACTGACGCTGAGATTATCTCAGTTAAGGAGTCTTTTCCATCACGCGATATCTATATTACATGCTCCTGTGTTCCTTCTTCTTCCGATATTCAAGTTTATATGAAACATATTTTTTGAATAAAAGAAGTTTCTTCACACGTGCGTGATAATGACCTATTTTTAGTGTTGGTTGATTGAAATTTTCTGAACTTCTCTTGGTCATTATTCACTGCCGAAAATTATCTAGTACCCTCAGCTCAGCATAATAATGAACCAATATACATAAAAAATGATCAAAGTCCTCATAGCCAAGAAGATGAACTACAAAAACAAGTTGGGAAATTGATCACTGACAATATAGTCGAACCATCTGTATCCGAATACAATAGCCCACTTTTGCTAGGAATGGCGATTAGTAATAGACTATCGTCAAATAAATGAAAAGTTTTTGACCGTTCAATTTCCGCTTCCCAGAATTGACGACAGTCTTGATCAATTGGGTAGAGACAATTACATCTCATGCCTTGACTTAATGTCAGGTTTCCATCAGATTGAACTGGAAGAAAGTTCTGGAAATATAACATCTTTTTCAAACAAGCAATGGCTCATATCGTTTCACGCGATTGAAATTTGCTTTAAAAATAGCGCCAAACTCATTTCAGAGGATAATGACAATTAGCATTCTTTGTTCTTGAACCCTCCCAAGCATTCCAAAAGGTGTTCCGCAAAGCATATTCTGAAAAAGTTAACAGATGTTTTGGAAATATGTAGGAAATACAACTTAAATTTTCATCCAGAAAAATTATAATTATTTTTTGCATGAAGTGACATTTCTATTTCACAAATACGCTGATAAAGGAGTCTTGCCAGATGACTAAAAATATCACGTAATCAAGAATTACGCAGTTCCATATGATGCGCACAGCGCTAGACGATTCGTTGCATTTTGCATTTACTACCGACGCTTTATTAATAACTTCGACTATTCACGGCACATAACTAATGATGTAAAAAGAATGTACCTTTTAATTGGACAGATGCAGCTAATGCACCCTATGTTATTACAAAACCCAGATTTTCGCAAAGAATTTTGCATAATAAGTGATGCTAGTAAACAAGCTTGTGGAGCGGTTTTAACTCAAAACCATAATGGAATTCAACTCCCTATATCATATGCTTTACGTTCATTCACAAAGGGTGAAATTAATATAATTACAACAGAACAAGAGCTAGCTGCTCTTCATTGGGCAATAACTTATTTTCGACCATATATATATGGCAAACATTTCACAGCTAAAACGGATCACTGACCACTTACATTTTTATTTTCAACGACAAATCCCCGCTTAGCGTGTTAACTCGCATGATTTAGAAGAGTATGATTTTTCGGTCGAGTACTACGAAAAGATAATTTTGTGGCAGACGCCCAATCGCTACCAATTCCGAACAAAAAAATATTCAAAACAGAGTTGTGGAAGTCACTACCAAGCAACAAAGTAAAAAACAAAAACTGTACAGTTAACAAAAAAGAACTATTCCCAGGCAAAGTCTTAAAAATGTATCTAAGCCCAATGTACATAAAGTCATCATAAATGACGAAGTACGGAAAGTAGTGACCTTGAAAATAACTGAATCTAAATGTTTATTGAAAGAATGGAATAAAGTTATAACAAGAGTTGTTATTGACCAATGGAAATCAGAACTTTAGTCAGTTTTTCCAAAGGCTTGAAACGCAGCTCGGTATTTAAGAAATCAGCCTTCTCAAAGTGGCACCGAGTGAAAAGATCTTTAAATCAATTTAAATAGATACTTTCAAAGCAATGGGCAATAAAATATTAAAATCATTGAGAGTAGCGCTACTCCAGCCGGTGACTCTTATACAAAATGAAAATGAGATACAACAATATTGTCTACATTTCGTGATAACAAATTTAAAAGACACTGTAGCGCTCCTGAGCTTTTTCAATAGCTTTCACAAATAGAAATAATAAACCTTTTATTTCTTGTGCTCCAATTTCTTTTTTTATTTCTTAAAGTTACGAGAAATAGGTAGACCCGAATTGGTCTGTGCTTATTATTTAAGAACAATAATTTTATATAGGCAAGCGAACCCGAATTAGTACGTGCCAATTTTAGCGAAGAGACAATTATTAGTTATAGTTTTGCAGCTCTTCTCGTTTCTCCTGGTGCGGTGCGCAAAATGGCTACCCAAGCGACTCCATCCTATCCCACGATTATCTCCGTGATTCTCGCCAGTGGCCACCCTAGAGGCGGGAGATTTTCATCCTTTACGAGGACTATATCGTTGAGGCATAGGCCTGGTTTCGGAGTACGCCATTTGGAGCGCTGCTGAAGCAGTGTTAAGTATTCTTCACGCCAGGGAGACCAAAACAGTTGTTGGAGGTATGTTACGCGTTGCCAACCATCCAGACGATTGAATTGAAGGTGCGTCACATCAGGCTCAACGAACGATGAGCTGGGTCCACCAATCATGAAATGAGCTGGAGTGAGCACATCTAGATCTGCTGAATCTTCTGAAAGAGGAAACAATGGCCTGGAATTAATTATCGATGCTATGTGGCATACTAGGTTGCGAAACTGTTCGAAGTTGAGAACACAAGATCCAACAGCACGATAAAAATAATGCTTCGCTGTCTCCAAAATGCGGTGAACGAGGAGGTATAAACTTCCAATCAATGGAATCAGCCATGCAAAATTTATGCACTGAATCAATATGATTACGACTTGTGAATAGACGCTTGAGATCCAGAAGCTCGTTCTTGGCGCCGACAAAGTCGGTAGCGTTATCCGACCATATCTGAAATGGCCTGCCTCGAGTCGATATAAACCTCTTAAGCGCATTCAAGAATGAAGCTGTCGACAGTTCGTTGACCAGTTCCAGGGGACCCCCTTTGTCGCGAAGCAGACGAAGACAGTCATGTAACATTTGACTGGAGCTTTATTTCGTACGTCTGGCTTACAGAAAAATGGTCCACAATAGTCAACGCCAGAGACTTCAAAGGCTCGACAAGCAGTTAAACGTTCTTTGGGCGGATCAGCCATTATATGCTCTACTAATCGAGGCTTGGCACGAAAGCATCTCACACATCTCATAAGAGTTGAGTTCCATGTTGTATATCAGACACTGTTAGTCCAGGATGCCTGCTTCTGCGTATGAATTAATAAATATATCCGAATATACGCTGCATTGTATCAATTGAGTTAATGTATTTACAAGTGGCAGTTAAATCGACGAAGGGAGATGACGCAAAAAGAACACTATTTCTAAGTTCGAGTTCTGTCTTTTCTGACAAGCAAGAAGCAGGCCAGTCCAATTTGTTTTTAACCAGAAGTTCTGGGCCGTTGAACCACAGTGACGATTGATCTAATTCACTGGGCGTAGATCCTCTCGAGAGTATATCTGCCGGGTTGAGTGAAGTAGGCACGTAACGCCATTCCATGCCATTAGTTAGCTCTTGAACTGCTGTGACGCGATTAGCCACAAACACATTGAGCTTGCAGGGCTTGGTCCTTATCCAGGAAAGGAATACAGAAGAATCCGACCAACAGTAGAATTTTCCATCGAACAGATTCATTTAAGATTTCTCACGCATGAGATAAGATAATAACATGGCGCCACAGAGCTCTAGCTTTGGAACTGTGATTGTTTTCAGAGGAGCTTCACGCGATTTGGAACACAACAACTGACAACTGGCTGATGTTCGTCGAGAAAGGACGTAGACACAGGCCCCATATGCTTCGATGCTGGCGTCGCAGAAACTCTGCTGCAGGTATTGACACGAGACGAGGAAATATAAGAAACTGTGCCTTCTCAAAACTGCAGCAACGATCATGCCAAGCTGTTGCTAGTGATGATGTCAAGCTCTAGTCCCACTCAAGCTTCTCCTTCCAGATCTGCTGCAAAAAGATTTTAGCCTTGGCGATTACCGGCCCTACGAGTGCAAGCGGGTCATACAAGCGAGCTATGGTCGATAGTATTGATCTTTTGGATGGTTTGGATCTCTGCTGAATGGACGAAAAAGAAAACAACAACCGATCCGACGCTGAGTCCCAAGCGAGTCCAAGAGTTTTGGTGATGTCGCTACCATCATCAAACTTTAGAGAAGATTCTCTGTCCTCTACGGGTATTCCTTTCAGTACAGCACCATACGCGTACGCAGCGCTACATTTTTCCAATATCTCCTGTTAGGGCGATCGGGTAATTACGAAAGCGAAGAAGGATATGAAACTGCGAGCTTTGAATATCAGGTCCAGCCATCAATAGTTCATTAAATGAATAACCTGACGAGGTAGCTGCTGAGCCGTCGAAAACGACTCGCAACTTTGTCGTTGAACTGTCTTCTTTAAAGACACAGTGATGAGGAAGAAAGTATTGACAAAGTCTTATAGACTCTGGAGCAACAGGCGACATATGACCAAGATACAAATATTCCTTCAGAAAGTTTGAATATTGAAGCTTCAGATCTGGACGATTTTGTAGTTTGTGTTCCAGGGTCAGGAACCGACGAAAGGCTTGTTGGTATGACGTCCCCAGACATTCCAAACTTCGCTTGAAGGGTAAACGAACTGAATTTTGCCCACTGGGCAGTCTAATATGAGTCTTTACAAAATGTTCTTCACATATGTTTTCTTCCTTTGAAGTGGTAGGTGTACTTTCCAAGCATGATTCTACCTCCCAAAATCTTCGAACCAATTCATCAGCACGTTCTTCAGAACTTCACTCAAGTTTGCCCGCAGTATGCTTTGCCATTAACATAGAACCACTCAAGCGCGGTGCGCCTCCAGAAACTACCCAACCAAGCAGTGTTTTTTGAAGACACGGTAGTCCTGGGAGAAGCCTTATATGGCCTACGCTGAGAAGGTCGTAAAAGCCTGAGAAGGTCGTAGAAGCCTTATCTGGCCTACGCTGAGAAGGTCGTAAAACAGGCTAGCTCCAAGTAGCAAGTTCACGCGTTGAGGTTTAAAGAAAGACGGATCTGCAAGTTTTATGTTATCGGGAATGTTCCAATTCGTCGTGTTGATAGTAAAACTCGGTTGACTATCAGTTATGTTAGGCGCTACCAGATCTGTGAGGCATGTTGAAAATTCAGAGACTTGAGACTGTATTGTGATAGTGACCGTGTTTCCTTCTGTTTCAAAACGAGAATCTCCTAGACCAGAGACAATGGCTGAGTACTTGTGCTTCTTTAGCTGAAGCTGTTGAGCAAGGCGTGTCGTTATAAGGTGAAGCTCAGACCCAGAATCCAAAAGGGCACGACAAGGTATCAAAGTGCCGGAGCAATTTTTAACAAAGATCATTGTCGTAGCCAAGACGACAACATCACTACTGAAATGCTGGGCAACAAGAAATGTGGAGGTAGATGGCGATGACTTAGCGATAGAGGCATGGGCTATCGGCGATGAATTTGCAGGCTCAGTCAGCTGACCAGACGGAAATACCAAATTATTTAAATGCAGCAGAGAATGATGTTTCGCCCCGCAGGTCCGACAGCAATTCAAGCACAATGCAACTCGTTTTGCCTCCCTAATGCAGGGGTCAAATTTCCAAATCGAGAACCATTATATATATTATGACCAGGGCAAAAGACGCAGACAGGGGCGTCGTGGTTTGTGGCGATAAATGACGATCTACTGATGTTAATTGCTCTAGTTTTTCCCACCTGATGGCTAGGGGCATAGCTTGCCATAGCAAAATTTACGGTTTCATTGTTCGGCATCTCTGCTCCAGAAACGTAGCCCTATGCTCCCACGATGGTATAAAGTTGACGAACGACGAAACCTCTAGCCTTTCTTCTCATTTGGCTTGTGATGTTGGGTCCAGCTTTTGTAAAATAATCTGCACAATGATGAATCCAGCGATTTGTTCGGAGTTGCCCATGCTCTATAACGCGCGAATATGTGCGTTGAATTGGTCAGATAACTCCCTTAGCGACACGGCCGATCCACCTGCCACCCTCTTGAGCCCCAATATCTCAAGTATGTGTGCCTGAGAAACCAAGCGTCTATTATTAAACCTTTACTCCAATAAATTAAGTGCTATGGCATAATTATCGTTTGTTATTTCCAATGATCGAATCGCGTCCAGCTCTGTATCCTTCAGGCACGATCGAAGATGCTCCAGCTTTTCGACATCTGCTAGATCAGGATGATTTTCTATGACGGTTGTGAACATAGAATAAAAGTCGGCCCATTCTTTGTAACCACCACTGAGCGTAGGCAACTTTATTGAGGGTAGTGTCGGCGGTGCCTTAACGAAATGTTGAGCAGGGCAATATTGAGACACGTTTCGCAATTTCACTCCGAACCGAAATTCCCATAGAAACTGCTAACTCGTCGAAGTCCTCACGCAATTGGTTACCGATTTCATCAAAGTCTAGTTCTTCGAGGCTAGTGTGAGTAATATCAAATGAGGTCTGAAGCCGCTCGATTTGCTTCAGCCTAACACTAAGACCGCACACATCAATTGCACTAAGTGGCGAATTAGTTAAAGCATTTCGAAGTGTTTGCAAACTGTCATAAATTGAAATGGCTTTGCGCTTCAGAAAGGTCACCCTGTTTGCAGAGGGCACTGCACTAGAGGCATTATTTTCTGTTGCCATGAGAAGCGTTGATAGAAAGCGTGTGCGAAACTAGCTGAATAACTAACAACGGTGCTCCCTAGTACATGCAAACCGTTCAAAAAACAATAGTTGTAAGAACTTCGGCGAACGCAAGTGTCAAGCTATGTAACGAATCAACGGGAATAGATTTTACATAAGTACATAAGTATAGAATTTAATAATATAGATAGAATGTATCCGATCTATAATATCTAGGTGTTAAGGATCAAGAGTTTTTATGCAAGGGAAAGGGGGAGCGGGGTAGCTATGTTTATATTTTTGTGCGCGCGCGTAAGTGGACGCTCATGGGAAAGGGGGAGCGGGGGGTGCTATGTTTACATTATTGTGTGCGCGCGCGTAAGTGGACGCTCATGCGTGGTGGGGAATGTATGTTCTGGCACAGTCAGGGTAAAGTGTTTTTACGCAAGGGAAAGGGGGAGCGGGGCGTGCTATGTTTATATTTTTGTGTGCGCGCGCGTAAGTGGACGCTCATGGGAAATGGGGAGCGAGGGGTGCTATGTTTCCATATATGTGTGTGTGTGTGCTTACGGCACGGAGGTGAAAATCTTCGTAAGATACTGATGGCCCGGGCTAACCATATGCACGATTTGCTGACTCCGTCAGCACCGACGTACTAAACTCACCCCTACTCACACATCATATTCCCTGCGGGATCACCGCAAAGTATTACTTCGCGGGGATGGGTTGCCTATTTTAGGCGGTATCCATTAGTCGTCGCTCCTTTTCGCATCGTCTCAGATCCTTCTGGATGCCTATTATGAGCTGGCTTGTATTTCTCCAGTTGTCCTCTCCTTCCAGCATGTACGCTACTTGTCACTCCGGTGGAGGTACAGAGCCGACTACCTTTCTGTACCTCGAGCATTGGTACAGCACGTGTCCGGGTCTTCGTCCAGACTTGGGCAGTTCGGGCACTCTAGAGAGTCCTCATGCCTGAACCTATGGAGATACTTCCTATACCAGAAATGGTGCGCAGAGCACTGAGCCTATAGGGGATTGACATCTTCCTTCTGAGGCCTTTTTGGCTTGCAACCGCTGAAGCCCATATCGGTGCAGCGTAGAGCAGCACGGAGGCTACAACTCTCGCGAGGAGCTGGCGTCTACCTGCTTTAGGTCCTCCTATGTTGGGTAGCATCCTCGAAAGGGCCGCCTGCATTTTGCTGGCCACGATCCTTATGGCTGCATTCGCAGCCACTTCCACGTCTTCTATTTCTTTGCCCACCACTACTAGAGCTAGGTCATCTGCGAATCCTATGATTCTGCATGCCTGGGGCAATTGCACTCTGAGCACCTCGTCGTACATTATGTTCCACAGGAGTGGTCCCAGGACCGACCCCTGTAGGACCCCTGCTGAGACCGTGTAACTCCTAGCACCGTCTTCCGTATCGTAACTCAATACCCGATCGGACAGGTAGTTGGATATTATACGGAAAAGGGAGGACGGTATCCCTATTCAGTCTAAGGCTTACAGTATACGAGACCAGCTTGCTGAGGTCAAGGCATTGCGGATGTCCAAAGTTATCACCGCGCAATACTCCTTGTCTCCCCACCTCCATCTGGTTCCCTCTATTGCTTTAGCGGCAATATCTACCACCGCCTTAATTGCATCGACCGTAGACCTTGCCTTGCGAAATCCGTATTGCTGTTTGGACAGGGCCGCTTTCTCTTCGACGACACTAAGTAGTCGGTCATACACAATCCTTTTCAGTACCTTTCCCGCCGTGTCCAGTAGGCAGATTGGCCTGTATCCCGAGGGCTCCTCTATTGGCTTGTCCCCTTTCGGTAGAAGAATTAGTTTCAGTCGCTTCCATCTCTTAGGGAATACACCGTCCTGTAGACATCTAGTATATGTCTCGGCGAAGGCGTCGGGTTACGTTAGCATTGCTAACTTTAGCGCCTTGTTTGGCACCCCATCTGGTCCTGGAGCCTTTTTGTCGCCTAGTTTTTTGCATGCCGCTATCACGTCGTCTGCCGACACCTGCTGCACTAGCTCCGTGATCAGTGAGCGGTTGGCTACTTCCAGTCGTGGGTGTTGTGGGAACAGTGTCTCAACTATAGTGGCAAGTGCGGTAGGGCAGGTCACATGGGTTGTTCCCTGGCTGCGGATCTTCTTAACATCGGCCTCATCGCATATTTTCTGGAAGCAGCTGCTTATGTCGCTGATTTGCTCATTCCACCAGTAGCAAGGTGCTCCTCTTCTGTTTGGCATCCTCCTGGGCATGGATAAGTCGCACGCATCCGAGATGTTTTCCATGAGCTGCCGCGCCATGTCGTCTGCTAACTCCGTGGCCCAAGTCCATTGTGCATGACGTAAGGATTCCGTGTAGGTTTCCTCGTCTAGGCCGTTGTCCTTCCATTTGGGGCCTGTTGTTTTGGGCTGCTGTTTTCTCCGACCACTCCCATGGATCTCGAAATGAACTGCTCGGTGGTCGCTAAATGTGAATTCATTACTGACTTTCCATGTAGTTAGCCTATAAAGTGAGCTGCTGAGCAGGGTAAGGCCTATAATAGAGCCTCTACCGGCCTTGCAGTACGTGAGCTCCTGCCCGTCGTTTGCAAGGCCCAAGTCGAGCGCCGAGAACTCTTCTAGCAGGGTGGTCCCTCTCGCGTTAGTTTCCTTGCTTCCCCATTCCACGGCCCAGGCGTTAAAGTCTGCGGCTATGACGAGAGGAGCTCTGCTGCGAGCGTCTTCAGATATTTCTTCTAGCATGGTCTGAAATTGCCGCAGTTCCCAGCTTGGGGGTGCGTAGCAACTGTAAACGGTGATTCCAATAATTTTTGCTCTCACGAATCCGTCGTGTGCTGCTCTGACCTCCTGGACCGGTGATTTGAGAGACCAAATGGCCGCTTTTCTACATTTACTTGCCACCCAGCCACTTCCAGCGATAGGCTTGTATGGCTCGCAGATTATTGCGACGTCCGTATTTCTCTCCCGTGTTGATTGGGTCAGCAGGGCCTGAGCAGCCTCGCAGTGGTTGAGGTTCAGCTGTGTCCACTTCATTTTCTGTTGGCCAGGGCGCTCCTAAACACGCGGCATCTGCCGCTGCCTGCAATGTGTTTGCAGTCGGCATTCCTTTCCTTACAGAGCATGCACTGTGGCTCTTGTTTGGAGTCCTTAGCTAGATGGTCCTTTCCTCCGCATCGTCGGCACAGTTTCGATCTGTCTAGATCACTTTTGCAGTGTCTTGCTAGATGTCCAAACTCGAGGCATCTGAAACATCTGGTGATGTTTATCTGTTCGCGGATTCTTGAGTTGACCCAGCCTACTTTCAGGAAACCTACTTTTCGCGCTTCCCGCTGGCAGTCTTATCGTCTCCGTCAGTGTTTGGCCGTACGCCTTTCGGAGGTTGATATTCTCTGGGGCTATGTCCAGTATTTGGATTTGACCCCTCAGCGCCTCGCAGATATCCTCCCTGGTCTTGATCTCGTCCAGGTCCTTGCACTCAACGGTCACTCGGTGGGACAGAGTCCGGACCTCTGATGATCTCTATCGAGTCTCGCATTGGCTGGTGGATGGATCGTCGTGCCATCTTCGAGCATGACTTTTAGCTTTGAGATCTCCTGTCCGAGTTCACGTAGTGCTGAGCTGCTTTGATTTGCCGTCGTTGGCTCCCGTCCTGAGTTCGTCTCTGCCGGGGCGGCTGTTGGAACACCTAGTGGTGATCTCGCCATTAGATCTCATGGTTGTCTTTGCAAGCAGTGAGGCCATGCGAGGGTTGACACCCGCCTTCATGGGGTCGAGTGTTCGGAGCCAGATCCGCGTTAATCAGGAATATCACATCTGAACCTATACTGCCAACTAAATGGCGACGATTCGAGGAGCGTGCTAGGAGATTTGCCATGTTTTAACGGGACGGGTGTGCAGCGGATACCCAGGGGATACCTGGCCACTGCCGGAGGTCACGAGTTGCTTTAATTGCCCAGGAACGGAATCGATCTGGCCATTGCCAGGTTAATAGCAGTCAGAATCTTTTCGCCTACTAGAGGGACCTCTCCGAGCAATTACATCCCCGTATCATTTCAGTCGCCTCGTACCACAAGCAATGACAAGCTGTGGTAGTATTCTGTGGGCCACTTGCCACACGGCGCTGTGTGTGTGTGTGTGTTTTTTTTTTGCCTACGGCACGGAGGTGAAAATCTTCGTAAGATACTGATGGCCCGGGCCAACCGTATACACGATTTGCTGACTCCGTCAGCACCGATGTACTAAACTCACCCCCACTCACACACCACATTCCCCGCGGGATCACCGCAAAATATTACTTCGCGGGGATGGGTTGCCTATTTTAGGCAGTATCCATTAGTCTTCGCTCCTTTTCGCATCGTCTCAGATCCCTCTGGATGCCTATTATGAGCTGGCTTGTATTTCTCCAGTTGTCCTCTCCTTACAGCATGAACGCTACCAGTCCCTCCGGTGGAGGTACAGAGCCCACTACCTCTCTGTACCTCGAACATTGGTACAGCACGTGTTCTTCGTCCAGATTTGGGCAGTTCGGGCAGTCTGGAGAGTCCTCATGCCTGAACCTATGGAGATACTTCCTATACCCGCCGTGTCCAGTGAAAAACTGTGTTAGGTGGAAGTTAATTTCGCCATTCCGTCACCTAATCCAATGCTGCAGATTGGGGATCAGTTTATGTGTCCATCTCCCCTTGATCGCCATGTTCCATCTATCCTGCCAAGTTGCCATTGATGTTGCTCTCTGACCGGATGAAATTTTCTCCATTTCCTTGGCCAGTATAAACAATACTGTCGAATACTGTGGCTCCCTCGTCCGACACCGTCCGGAATCCAGAAATGGTGCGCAGAGCACTGAGCCTATAGGGGATTGACATCTTCCTTCTGAGGCCTTTCTGGCTTGCAGCCGCTGAAGCCCATATCGGTGCAGCGTAGAGCAGCACCTAACGTAATCTACGTGCGGTCGAAAGCTAAGCCTGTTGTCTGACATGACCCCCAGGTACTTAGTGGAAGCCTTTGACTCGATACTAACGCTGTCTACCTGAAATCTAGCAAACTCGACTATTTTGCGGCCAGCTCCAGGCTAGCGCCACGCATCCAGCTGGCCACGGTCTTTATGGCTGCATTCGCAGCCGCTTCCACGTCTATTTTTTTGCCCACCACTACTAGAGCTAGGTCATCTGCGAATCCTATGATTCTGCATCCCTGGGGCAATTGCACTCTGAGCACCTAGTCGTACATTATGTTCCACAGGAGTGGTCCCAGGACCGACCCCTGTGGGACCCCTGCTGAGACCGTGTAACTCCTAGCACCGTCTTCCGTATCGTAGCTCAATACCCGATCGGACAGGTAGTTGGATATTATACGGAAAAGGGAGGACGGTATCCCTATTCGATCTAAGGCTTACAGTATACGAGGCACCTCCATCTGGTTCCCTCTATTGCTTTAGCGGCAATATCTACCACCGCCTTAATTGCATCGACCGTAGACCTTGCCTTGCGAAATCCGTATTGCTGTTTGGACAGGGCCTCTTTCTCTTGGACGACACTAAGTAGTCGGTCATACACAATCCTTTCCAGTACCTTTCCCGCCGTGACCAGTAGGCAGATTGGCCTCTATCCCGAGGGTTCCTCTATTGGCTTGTCCCCTTTCGGTAGAAGGATTAGTTTCTGTCGCTTCCATCTCTTAGGGAATACACCGTCCTGTATACATCTAGTATATGTCTCGGCGAAGGCGTCGGGTTTCGTTAGCATTGCTAACTTCAGCGCCTTGTTTGGCACCCCATCTGGTCCTGGAGCCTTTTTGTCGCCTAGTTTTTTGCTTGCCGCTATCACGTCGTCTGCCGACACCTGCTGCACTAGCTCCGTGATCAGTGAGCGGTTGGCTATTTCCAGTCGTGGGTGTTGGGGGAACAGTGTCTCAACTATAGTGGCAAGTGCGGTAGGGCAGGTCACATGGGTTGTTCCCTGGCTGCGGATCTTCTTCGTGACGACCTTGTATGCCGTCCCCCACGGGTTAACACCGGCCTCATCGCATATTTTCTGGAAGCAGCTGCTTAGGTCGCTGATATGCTCATTCCACCAGTAGCAAGGTGCTCCACTTCTGTTTGGCGTCCTCCTGGGCATGGATAAGTCGCACGCATCCGAGATGTTTTCTATGAGCTGCCGCGCCATGTCGTCTGCTAACTCCGTGGCCCAAGTCCATTGTGCATGACGTAAGGAGTCCGTGTAGGTTTCCTCGTCTAGGCCGTTGTCCTTCCATTTGGGGCCTGTTGTTTTGGGCTGCTGTTTTCTCCGTCCTCTCCCGTGGATCTCGAAATGCACTGCTCGGTGGTTGCTGAATGTGAATTCATTACTGACTTTCCATGTAGTTAGCCTATAAAGTGAGCTGCTGAGCAGGGTAAGGTCTATAATAGAGCCTCTACCGGCCTTGCAGTACGTGAGCTCCTGCCCGTCGTTTGCAAGGCCCAAGTCGAGCGCCGCGAACTCTTCTAGCAGGGTGGTCCCTCTCGCGTTAGTTTCCTTGCTTCCCCATTCCACGGCCCAGGCGTTAAAGTCTCCGGCTATGACGAGAGGAGCTCTGTTGCGAGCGTCTTCTGATATTTCTTCCAGCATGGTCTGAAATTGCCGCAGTTCCCAGCTTGGGGTGCGTAGCAACTGTAAACGGTGATTCCATTAATTTTTGCTCTCACGAATCCGTCGTTTGCTGCTCTGACCTCCTGGACCGGTGATTTGAGAGACCAAATGGCCGCTTTTCCACATTTACTTGCCACCCAGCCACTTCCAGCGATAGGCTTGTATGGCTCGCAGATTATTGCGACGTCCGTATTTCTCTCCCGTGTTGATTGGGTCAGCACCCTCCAGTGGTTGAGGTTCAGCTGTGTCCACTTCATTTTCTGTTGGCCAGGGCGCTCCTAAACACGGGGCATCTGCCGCTGCCGGCAATGTGTTTGCAGTCGGCATTCCTTTCCTTACAGAGCATGCACTGTGGCTCTTGTTTGCAGTCCTTAGCCAGATGGTCCTTTCCTCCGCATCGTCGGCACAGATTCGATCTGTCTAGATCACTTTTGCAGTGTCTTGCTAGATGTCCAAACTCGAGGCATCTGAAACATCTGGTGATGTTTATCTGTTCGCGGATTCTTGAGTTGACCCAGCCTACTTTCAGGAAACCTACTGAAGGGGCCTTTTTCGCGCTTCCCGCTGGCAGTCTTATCGTCGCCGTCTGTGTTTGGCCGTACGCCTTTCGGAGGCTGATATTCTCTGGGGCTATGTCCAGTATTTGGATTTGACCCCTCAGCGCCTCGCAGATATCCTCCCTGGTCGTGATCTCGTCCAGGTCCTTGCACTCAACGGTCACTCGGTGGGACAGCGTCCGGACCTCTGCATTTTCGCCTAACGTTTCGCCTACCAGGTTTCCAAATGCTATGGTATTCTCACCCGAGTGGTTAAGCTGGAGTAGTAGGTCTCCTTTTTGTGTCCTCCTTATTCTTGTCACCGCTTTTCCGAGCTCGCCCAGTTTTTCGTCCGCTTTAACTTTCCTCAGTATCTCTGAGTAGCTCGCTTCGCCTTTTGCCGAGATGACTATAGCATCCGGTCGCGCCTTTTCCTTGAGCAGTCCCTTGCTGTTTTTCCGGGTGACCTCCTTCCTTTTCTTGTGTGTGACCTCCTTCCACTTGTCGCCATCCGCTTTGGGGCTCGGTGTCTCCTGCGCCGTTGATACGGTAGCCTGGCTACCGGCTGGTCCTCGGATTCGTTTTGTTTGTGGTGTCCGTGCTGTGGCTTGCTTCCGCTTGACGTCTATCGTCGTCCTGAACAATGGCGATGTTTGAGACGACTGGTGCGTCCTGATGATCTCCTTGGCTCCTTCGTCGTGCAGCTGGATTGCCGCCAGCTCGTAGAGCACTCTGATGCTCTCTATCGAGTCTCGCATTGGCTGGTGGATGGAGCGTCGCTTGCCATCTTCGAGCATGACTACCAGCTTTGAGATCTCCTGCCCGAGTTCTCGTAGTGCTGAGCTGCTCTGGTTTGCCGTCGTTGGCTCCCGTCCTGAGTTCGTCTCTGTCGGGGCGGCTGTTGGAACACCTAGTGGTGATCTCGCCATTCTGCTGCTCTTTGCAAAAGCATCACAGCTCTCCTTCGTTTGTGGGGTTTTATTGGTACTCATTTAATTGGGTCCCAACTCCTAGCCCGTTGTCCTTGGTCGTTGTACAGTCGCGTTTAGATCTCATGGTTGTCTTTGCAAGCAGTGAGGCCATGCGAGGGTTGACACCCGCCTTCATGGGGTCGAGTGTTCAGAGCCAGATCCGCGTTAATCAGGAATATCACATCTGAACCTATACTGCCAACTAAATGGCGACGATTCGAGGAGCGTGCTATGAGATTTGCCATGTTTTAACGGGACGGGTGTGCAGCGGATACCCAGGGGATACCTGGCCACTGCCGGAGGTCACGAGTTGCTTTAATTGCCCAGGAACGGAATCGATCTGGCCATTGCCAGGTTAATGGCAGTCAGAATCTTTTCGCCTACTAGAGGACCTCTCCGAGCAATTACATCCCCGTATCATTTCAGTCGCCTCGTACGACAAGCAATGACAAGCTGTGGTAGTATTCTGTGGACCGCTTGCCACTCGGCCTTGTGTGTGTGTGTGTGTGTTTTTTTTTGCTTACGGCACGGAGGTGAAAATCTTCGTAAGATACTGATGCCCCGGGCCAACCGTATTTGCTGACTCCCTCAGCACCTACGTACTAAACTCACCCCCCACTCACACACCACATTCCCCCGGGATCACCCAAAGATACTTCGCGGGGATGGGTTGCCTATTTAGGCAGTACCATAGTCTTCGCTCCTTTTCGCATCGTCTCAGATCCCTCTGATCCTATTATGAGCTGGCTTGTATTTCTCCGTTGTCCTCTCCTTCCAGCATGAACCTACCAGTCCCTCCGGTGGAGGACAGAGCCCACTACCTCTCTGTACCTCGAACATTGGAACACACGTGTTCCGGGTCTCGTCCAGGTTTGGGCAGTTCGGCACTCTGGAGAACTTACTATGGAGATACTTCCTATACCCGCCGTGTCCAGTGAAAAACTGTGTTAGGTGGAAGTTAATTTCGCCATTCCGTCTCCTAATCCATTGCTCCAGATTGGGGATCAGTTTATGTGTCCATCTCCCCTTGTTCGCCGTGTTCCATCTCTCCTGCCAAGTTGCCATTGACGTTGCTCTCTCCGACCGGATGACGTCCATTGAGACGGCGTTTCCCGTGGCTATTCGGGCCATGTAAATTTTCTCCATTTCCTTGGCCAGTATATCTACTGGCAGCATTCCTGCCAATACTGTGGCTGCCTCGTCCGACACCGTCCGGAATCCAGAAATGGTGCGCAGAGCACTGAGCCTATAGGGGATTGACATCTTCCTTCTGAGGCCTTTCTGGCTTGCAACCGCTGAAGCCCATATCGGTGCAGCGTAGAGCAGCACGGAGGCTACAACTCTCGCGAGGAGCAGGCGTCTACCTGCTTTAGGTCCTCCTATGTTGGGTAGCATCCTCGAAAGGGCCGCCTGCATTTTGGCTGCCTTATGGCTAACGTAATCTACGTGCGGTCGAAAGCTAAGCCTGTTGTCTAACATGACCCCCAGATACTTAATGGAAGCCTTTGACTCGATACTAACGCTGTCTACCTGAAATCTAGCAAACTCTACTATTTTGCGGCTTGTGATGAGCACAGCCTCTGTTTTATGGCCTGCCAGCTCCAGGCTAGCGCCACGCATCCAGCTGGCCACGATCCTTATTTCTTTGCCCACCACTACTAGAGCTAGGTCATCTGCGAATCCTATGATTCTGCATCCCTGGGGCAATTGCACTCTGAGCACCTCGTCGTACATTATGTTCCACAGGAGTGGTCCCAGGACCGACCCCTGTGGGACCCCTGCTGAGACCGTGTAACTCCTAGCACCGTCTTCCGTATCATAGCTCAGTACCCGATCGGACAGGTAGTTGGATATTATACGGAAAAGGGAGGACGGTATCCCTATTCGGTCTAAGGCTTCCAGTATGCGAGACCAGCTTGCTGAGTTAAAGGCATTGCGGATGTCCAACGTAATCACCGCGCAATACTCCTTGTCTCCCCACCTCCATCTGGTTCCCTCTATTGCTTTAGCGGCAATATCTACCACCGCCTTAATTGCATCGACCGTAGACCTTGCCTTGCGAAATCCGTATTGCTGTTTGGACAGGGCCTCTTTCTCTTCGACGACACTAAGTAGTCGGTCATACACAATCCTTTCCAGTACCTTTCCCGCCGTGTCCAGTAGGCAGATTGGCCTGTATCCCGAGGGTTCCTCTATTGGCTTGTCCCCTTTCGGTAGAAGGATTAGTTTCTGTCGCTTCCATCTCTTAGGGAATACACCGTCCTGTAGACATCTAGTATATGTCTCGGCGAAGGCGTCGGGTTTCGTTAGCATTGCTAACTTTAGCGCCTTGTTTGGCACCCCATCTGGTCCTGGAGCCTTTTTGTCGCCTAGTTTTTTGCTTGCCGCTAACACGTCGTCTGCCGACACCTGCCGACACCTGCTGCACTAGCTCCGTGCTCAGTGAGCGGTTGGCTACTTCCAGTCGTGGGTGTTGGGGGAACAGTGTCTCAACTATAGTGGCTAGTGCGGTAGGGCACTGGCTGCGGATCTTCTTCGTGACGACCTTGTATGCCGTGCCCCACGGGTTAACATCGGCCTCATCGCATATTTTCTGGAAGCAGCTGTTCCCCCCCATCCCACCTCTCCCAGCGCCTTCCTTAGGTCACTGATTTGCTCATTCCACCAGTAGCAAGGTGCTCCTCTTCTGTTTGGCATCCTCCTGGGCATGGATAAGTCGCACGCATCCGAGATGTTTTCCATGAGCTGCCGCGCCATGTCGTCTGCTAACTCCGTGGCCCAAGTCCATTGTGCATGACGTAAGGAGTCCGTGTAGGTTTCCTCGTCTAGGCCGTTGTCCTTCCATTTGGGGCCTGCTGTTTTCGGCTGCTGTTTTCTCCGTCCTCTCCCGTGGATCTCGAAATGCACTGCTCGGTGGTCGCTGAATGTGAATTCATTACTGACTTTCCATGTAGTTAGCCTATAAAGTGAGCTGCTGAGCAGGGTAAGGCCTTGCAGTACGTGAGCTCCTGCCCGTCGTTTGCAAGGCCCAAGTCGAGCGCCGCGAACTCTTCTAGCAGGGTGGTCCCTCTCGCGTTAGTTTCCTTGCTTCCCCATTCCACGGCCCAGGCGTTAAAGTCTCCGGCTATGACGAGAGGAGCTCTGTTGCGAGCGTCTTCTGATATTTCTTCCAGCATGGTCTGAAATTGCCGCAGTTCCCAGCTTGGGGGTGCGTAGCAACTGTAAACGGTGATTCCATTAATTTTTGCTCTCACGAATCCGTCGTTTGCTGCTCTGACCTCCTGGACCGGTGATTTGAGAGACCAAATGGCCGCTTTTCCACATTTACTTGCCACCCAGCCACTTCCAGCGATAGGCTTGTATGGCTCGCAGATTATTGCGACGTCCGTATTTCTCTCCCGTGTTGATTGCGTCAGCAGGGCCTGAGCAGCCTCGCAGTGGTTGAGGTTCAGCTGTGTCCACTTCATTTTCTGTTGGCCAGGGCGCTCCTAAACACGCGGCATCTGCCGCTGCCGGCAATGTGTTTGCAGTCGGCATTCCTTTCCTTACAGAGCATGCACTGTGGCTCTTGTTTGCAGTCCTTAGCTGATGGTCCTTTCCTCCGCATCGTCGGCACAGTTTCGATCTGTCTAGATCACTTTTGCAGTGTCTTGCTAGATGTCCAAACTCGAGGCATCTGAAACATCTGGTGATGTTTATCCGTTCGCGGATTCTTGAGTTGACCCAGCCTACTTTCAGGAAACCTACTGAAAGGGCCTTTTTCGCTCTTCCCGCTGGCAGTCTTATCGTCGCCGTTTGTGTTTGGCCATACGACTTACGGAGGCTGATATTCTCTGGGGCTATGTCCAGTATTTGGATTAGACCCCTCAGCGCCTCACAGATATCCTCCCTGGTCGTGATCTCGTCTAGGTTCTTGCACTCAACGGTCACTCGGTGGGACAGCGTCCGGACCTCTGCATTTTCGCCTAACGTTTTTGGCTCGTAGAGCACTCTGATGCTCTCTATCGAGTCTCGCATTGGCTGGTGGGTGGATCGTCGTGCCATCTTCGAGCATTACTACCAGCTTGTGTGTGGTGTGTGTGTGTGTGTTTTTTTTTTTTTTTTTTTGTTGTATTCAGTTTATTTATGCTTAGTTATTTAGCTTAGGTTATAGTTGGGGTATTGTTTAGGTTGCGTGTATTGCCTGCGGAACGGCCGCGAAACATTGCTTCACAGGCATGTTCTTTCTACCTAAATATCCGCGGTTCTCCGTCTGCTGCGCTCAACTCTCCTGAGTTCTCCCATTACTTCTGCTGCGAAGGTGCTGGCAGCGTCCCACTTTTGTGCGGTCTCTATCAGCTCGTGACCAGGCTGTCCACCGTGATAGGTCTGCCCATGATGTCCTCCAGTTCCTGTCTGTTCGCTGCGAAACGTCCACACTCGAATAGACGTGATTGGCGTCCTCTCTGATTCCTCTGCCGCACCAAGAACACTCGTCTGTGTTGTCGTGGCCGAATCGCTTTAAGTAGCTCCTGAAGCATACGTGGCCTGATAGGAGCTGCGTTAAAAAAAATTAGTATTGCCATAATTGCGATTTGTCCAGGCTTCCAAGTTTGGGATAACCTATGCGTCCAGCGTCCTTTGATGCGCGATCCCAGCGTGTTGCCATCGGATACGCTCTGCATCCTTGCCTCAGTGCGAATCGAGTTTGCTGTGTTGCTTCCATCGGGGCTCTATAGCAAACTACAGCTTCTGTGCCAGTTCGTTTAGCGGGACCATTCCTGCGATAACCAGCGCCGCTTCGTCCGATACCGTCCGGAATGCGCGAGCGCTTAGCGATATATAGAGTGTACGCCCCGGCTGTAGCTGGGAACAGCCATAGCTCTGTCCAGAGGGGGACGCGTACATTATTACCGCTCGGTTTACGGTCATAAGGAGACGGCGTCTCCTGTTTCGGTCCCCGTGTGTCAGCATAATCCTGATAGCGCTCGACAGGACTCTGCTGCTTTCTTGTGCACGTACTCCAAGTGCTCTTTGAACGACATTCTCGTGTCTAGCAGACACCCAGGACTTTAGCGCCCTTGCTGATTCTATTGTCGCACTGCCGACTCTTATGTGCGCTGTTTCCACTCTTTTTCGACTGCTGACTAACACCGCTTCTGTTTTATGAGCAGCCAGCTCGAGTCCAGCGCGCCAGCCATTGGTGCACACGGTCAATACTGTGGTTGCACGATTCCTCTACGTCCTTCAATTCCTTGCCGACGACTACAAGGACCACGTCGTCCGCGAGCCGATGATACTTGATCGATCGGGAGTTCCAGTCGGAGGAGCCATCGTACATGATGTTCCAGAGGAGGGGTCCTAGAACTGAGCCTTGGGGCACTCCAGCGGACACTTGATGCTCCACTTCTGTTTGGCGTCCTCCTGGGCATGGATAAGTCGCACGCATCCGAGATGTTTTCTATGAGCTGCCGCGCCATGTCGTCTGCTAACTCCGTGGCCCAAGTCCATTGTGCATGACGTAAGGAGTCCGTGCAGGCTTCCTTGTCTAGGCCGTTGTCCTTCCATTTGGGGCCTGTTGTTTTGGGCTGCTGTTTTCTCCGTCCTCTCCCGTGGATCTCGAAATGCACTGCTCGGTGGTTGCTGAATGTGAATTACTGACTTTCCATGTAGTTAGCCTATAAAGTCAGCTGCTGAGCAGGGTAAGGTCTATAATAGAGCCTCTACCGGCCTTGCAGTACGTGAGCTCCTGCCCGTCGTTTGCAAGGCCCAAGTCGAGCGCCGCGAACTCTTTTAGCAGGGTGGTCCCTCTCGCGTTAGTTTCCTTGCTTCCCCATTCCACGGCCCAGGCGTTAAAGTCTCCGGCTATGACGAGATGAGCTCTGTTGCGAGCGTCTTCTGATATTTCTTCCAGCGTGGTCTGAAATTGCCGCAGTTCCTACCTAGTGCGTAGCAACTGTAAGCGGTGATTCCATTAATTTTTGCTCTCACGAATCCGTCGTGTGCTGCTCTGACCTCCTGGACCGGTGATTTGAGAGACCAAATGGCCGCTTTTCTACATTTACTTGCCACCCAGCCACTTCCAGCGATAGGCTTGTATGGCTCGCAGATTATTGCGACGTCCGTATTTCTCTCCCGTGTTGATTGGGTCAGCATTCATTTTCCGTTGGCCAGGGCGGTCCTAAACACGGGGCATCTGCCGCTGCCGGCAATGTGTTTGCAGTCGGCATTCCTTTCCTTAAAGAGCATGCACTGTGGCTCTTGTTTGCAGTCCTTAGCCAGATGGTCCTTTCCTCCGCATCGTCGGCACAGATTCGATCTGTCTAGATCACTTTTGCAGTGTCTTGCTAGATGTCCAAACTCGAGGCATCTGAAACATCTGGTGATGTTTATCTGTTCGCGGATTCTTGAGTTGACCCAGCCTACTTTCAGGAAACCTACTTTTCGCGCTTCCCGCTGGCAGTCTTATCGTCGCCGTCTGTGTTTGGCCGTACGCCTTTCGGAGGTTGATATTCTCTGGGGCTATGTCCAGTATTTGGATTTGACCCCTCAGCGTCTCGCAGATATCCTCCCTGGTCGTGTTCTCGTCTAGGTTCTTGCACTCAACGGTCACTCGGTGGGACAGCGTACGGACCTCTGCATTTTCGCCTAACGTTTCGCCTACCAGGTTTCCAAATGCTATGGTATTCTCTCCCGAGTGGTTAAGCTGGAGTAGTAGGTCTCCTTTTTGTGTCCTACTTATTCTTGTCACCGCTTTTCCGAGCTCGCCCAGTTTTTCGTCCGCTTTATGTTTCCTCAGTATCTATGAGTAGCTCGCTTCGCCTTTTGCCGAGATGACTATAGCTTCCGGTCGCGCATTTTCCTTGAGCAGTCCCTTGCTGTTTTTCCGGGTGACCTCCTTCCTTTTCTTGTATATAACCTCCTTCCACTTGTCGCCATCCGCTTTGGGGCTCGGTGTCTCCTGCGCCGTTGATACGGTAGCCTGGCTACCGGCTGGTCCTCGGATTCGTTTTGTTTGTGGTGTCCGTGCTGTGGCTTGCTTCCGCTTGACGTCTATCGTCGTCCTGAACAATGGCGATGTTTGAGACGACTGGTGCGCCCTGATGATCTCCTTGGTTCCTTCGTCGTGCAGCTGGATTGCCGCCAGCCCGTAAAGCACTCTGCTGCTCTCGATCGAGTCTCGCATTGGCTGGTGGATGGAGCGTCGCTTGCCATCTTCGAGCATGACTTCCAGCTTTGAGATCCCCTGTCCGAGTTCTCGTAGTGCTGAGCTGCTTTGGTTTGCCGTCGTTGGCTCCCGTCCTGAGTTCGTCTGTGTCGGGGCGGCTGTTGGAACACCTAGTGGTGATCTCGCCATTCTGCTGCTCTTTGCAAAAGCATCACAGCTCTCCTTCATTTGTGGGGTTTTATTGGTACTAATTTTATTGGGTCCCAACTCCTAAGCCGTTGTCCTTGGCCGTTGTACAGTCGCGTTTAGATCTCATGGTTGTCTTTGCAAGCAGTGAGGCCATGCGAGGGTTGACACCCGCCTTCATGGGATCGAGTGTTCCGAGCCAAATCCGCGTTAATCAGGAATATCACATCTGAACCTATACTGCCAACTAAATGGCGACCATTCGAGGAGCGTGCTAGGAGATTTGCCATGTTTTAACGGGACGGGTGTGCAGCGGATACCCAGGGGATACCTGGCCACTGCCGGAGGTCACGAGTTGCTTTAATTGCCCAGGAACGGAATCGATCTGGCCATTGCCAGGTTAATGGCAGTCAGAATCTTTTCGCCTACTAGAGGGACCTCTCCGAGCAATTACATCCCCGTATCATTTCAGTCGCCTCGTACGACAAGCAATGACAAGCTGTGGTAGTATTCTGTGGACCGCTTGCCACTCGGCCTTGTGTGTGTGTGTGTGTGTGTTTTTTTTTTTGCTTACGGCACGGAGGTGAAAATCTTCGTAAGATACTGATGGCCCGGGCCAACCGTATACACGATTTGCTGACTCCGTCAGCACCTACGTACTAAACTCACCCCCCACTCACACACCACATTCCCCGCGGGATCACCGCAAAGTATTACTTCGCGGGGATGGGTTGCCTATTTTAGGCAGTATCCATTAGTCTTCGCTCCTTTTCGCATCGTCTCAGATCCCTCTGGATGCCTATTATGAGCTGGCTTGTATTTCTCCAGTTGTCCTCTCCTTCCAGCATGAACGCTACCAGTCCCTCCGGTGGAGGTACAGAGCCCACTACCTCTCTGTACCTCGAACATTGGAACAGCACGTGTTCCGGGTCTCGTCCAGATTCGGGCAGTTCGGGCACTCTGGAGATACTTACTATGGAGATACTTCCTATACCCGCCGTGTCCAGTGAAAAACTGTGTTAGGTGGGAGTTAATTTCGCCATTCCGTCTCCTAATCCATTGCTCCAGATTGGGGATTAGTTTATGTGTCCATCTCACCTTGATCGCCGTGTTCCATATATCCTGCCAAGTTGCCATTGATGTTGCTATCTCCGACCGGATGACGACCATTGAGACGGCGTTTCCCGTGGCTATTCGGGCCATGGAAATTTCCTCCATTTCCTAGGCCAGTATATCTACTGGCAGCATTCCTGCCAATACTGTGGCTGCCTCGTCCGACACCGTCCGGAATCCAGAAATGGTGCGCAGAGCACTGAGCTTATAGGGGATTGACATCTTCCTTCTGAGGCCTTTTTGGCTTGCAACCGCTGAAGCCCATATCGGTGCAGCGTAGAGCAGCACGCAGGCTACAACTCTCGCGAGGAGCAGGCGTCTACCTGCTTTAGGTCCTCCTATGTTGGGTAGCATCCTCGAAAGGGCCGCCTGCATTTTGGCTGCTTTCTGGCTAACGTAATCTACGTGCGGTCGAAAGCTAAGCCTGTTCTCTAACCCCCAGATACTTAATGGAAGCCTTTGACTCGATACTAACACTATCTACCTGAAATCTAGCAAACTCTAGCAAACTATTTTGCGGCTTGTGATGAGCACAGCCTCTGTTTTATGGCCTGCCAGCTCCAGGCTAGCGCCACGCATCCAGCTGGCCACGGTCCTTATGGCTGCATTCGCAGCCGCTTCCACGTCTATTTTTTTGCCCACCATTACTAGAGCTAGGTCATTTGCGAATCCTGTGATTCTCCATCCCTGGCGCAATTGCACTCTGAGCACCTCGTCGTACATTATGTTCCACAGGAGTGGTCCCAGGACCGACCCCTGTGGGACCCCTGCTGAGACCGTGTAACTCCTAGCACCGTCTTCCGTATCGTAGCTCAATTCCCGATCGGACAGGTAGTTGGATATTATACGGAAAAGGGAGGACGGTATCCCTATTAGATCTAAGGCTTACAGTATACGAGACCAGCTTGCTGAGTTAAAGGCATTGCGGATGTCCAACGTAATCACCGCGCAATACTCCTTGTCTCCCCACCTCCATCTGGTTCCCTCTATTGCTTTAGCGGCAATATCTACCACCGCCTTAATTGCATCGACCGTAAACCTTGCCTTGCGAAATCCGTACTGCTATTTGGACAGGGCCTCTTTCTCTTCGACGACACTAAGTAGTCGGTCATACACAATCCTTTCCAGTACCTTTCCCGCCGTGTCCAGTAGGCAGATTGGCCTCTATCCCGAGGGTTCCTCTATTGGCTTGTCCCCTTTCGGTAGAAGGATTAGTTTCTGTCGCTTCCTGTCCTGGAGCCTTTTTGTCCACTAGTTTTTTGCTTGCCGCTATCACGTCGTCTGCCGACACCTGCTGCACTAGCTCCGTGCTCCGTGAGCGGTTGGCTACTTCCAGTCGTGGGTGTTGGGGGAACAGTGTCTCAACTATAGTGGCTAGTGCGGTAGGGCAGGTGACATGGGTTGTTTCCTGGCTGCGGATCTTCTTCGTGACGACCTTGTATGCCGTGCCCCACGGGTTAACATCGGCCTCATCGCATATTTTCTGGAAGCAGCTGCTTAGGTCACTGATTTACTCATTCCACCAGTAGCAAGGTGCTCCTCTTCTGTTTGGCATCCTCCTGGGCATGGATAAGTCGCACGCATCCGAGATGTTTTCCATGAGCTGCCGCGCCATGTCGTCTGCTAACTCCGTGGCCCAAGTCCATTGTGCATGACGTAAGGATTCCGTGTAGGTTTCCTCGTCTAGGCCGTTGTCTTTCCATTTGGGGCCTGTTGTTTTCGGCTGCTGTTTTCTCCGACCACTCCCATGGATCTCGAAATGCACTGCTCGGTGGTCGCTGAATGTGAATTCATTACTGACTTTCCATGTAGTTAGCCTATAAAGTGAGCTGCTGAGCAGGGTAAGGCCTATAATAGAGCCTCTACCGGCCTTGCAGTACGTGAGCTCCTGCCCGTCGTTTGCAAGGCCCAAGTCGAGCGCCGAGAACTCTTCTAGCAGGGTGGTCCCTCTCGCGTTAGTTTCCTTGCTTCCCCATTCCACGGCCCAGGCGTTAAAGTCTGCGGCTATGACGAGAGGAGCTCTGCTGCGAGCGTCTTCAGATATTTCTTCTAGCATGGTCTGAAATTGCCGCAGTTCCCAGCTTGGGGGTGCGTAGCAACTGTAAACGGTGATTCCAATAATTTTTGCTCTCACGAATCCGTCGTTTGCTGCTCTGACCTCCTGGACCGGTGATTTGAGAGACCAAATGGCCGCTTTTCTACATTTACTTGCCACCCAGCCACTTCCAGCGATAGGCTTGTATGGCTCGCAGATTATTGCGACGTCCGTATTTCTCTCCCGTGTTGATTGGGTCAGCAGGGCCTGAGCAGCCTCGCAGTGGTTGAGGTTCAGCTGTGTCCACTTTATTTTCTGTTGGCCAGGGCGCTCCTAAACACGCGGCATCTGCCGCTGCCGGCAATGTGTTTGCAGTCGGCATTCCTTTCCTTACAGAGCATGCACTGTGGCTCTTGTTTGCAGTCCTTAGCTAGATGGTCCTTTCCTCCGCATCGTCGGCACAGTTTCGATCTGTCTAGATCACTTTTGCAGTGTCTTGCTAGATGTCCAAACTCGAGGCATCTGAAACATCTGGTGATGTTTATCCGTTCGCGGATTCTTGAGTTGACCCAGCCTACTTTCAGGAAACCTACTGAAAGGGCCTTTTTGCTCTTCCCGCTGGCAGTCTTATCGTCGCCGTTTGTGTTTGGCCATACGACTTACGGAGGCTGATATTCTCTGGGGCTATGTCCAGTATTTGGATTAGACCCCTCAGCGCCTCACAGATATCCAGTTTATTTATGCTTAGTTATTTAGCTTAGGTTATAGTTGGGGTATTGTTTAGGTTGCGTGTATTGCCTGCGGAACGGCCGCGAAACATTGCTTCACAGGCATGTTCTTTCTACCTAAATATCCGCGGTTCTCCGTCTGCTGCGCTCAACTCTCCTGAGTTCTCCCATTACTTCTGCTGCGAAGGTGCTGGCAGCGTCCCACTTTTGTGCGGTCTCTATCATGCTCGTGACCAGGCTGTCCACCGTGATAGGTCTGCCCATGATGTCCTCCAGTTCCTGTCTGTTCGCTGCGAAACGTCCACACTCGAATATGACGTGATTGGCGTCCTCTCTGATTCCTCTGCCGCACCAAGAACACTCGTCTGTGTTGTCGTGGCCGAATCGCTTTAAGTAGCTCCTGAAGCATACGTGGCCTGATAGGAGCTGCGTTAAATAAAAATTAGTATTGCCATAATTGCGATTTGTCCAGGCTTCCAAGTTTGGGATAAGCCTATGCGTCCAGCGTCCTTTTGATGCGCGATCCCAGCGTGCTTGCCATCGTGATACGCTCTGCATCCTTGCCTCAGTGCGAATCGAGTTTGCTGTGTTGCTTCCATCGTGGGCTCTATAGCAAACTACAGCTTCTGTTGCCAGTTCGTTTAGCGGGACCATTCCTGCGATAACCAGCGCCGCTTCGTCCGAGTGTACGCCCCGGCTGTAGCTGGGAACAGCCATAGCTCTGCTCCAGATGGGGGACGCGTACATTATTACCGCTCGGTTTACGGTCATAAGGAGACGGCGTCTCTGCTGTTTCGGTCCCCGTGTGTTCAGCATAATCCTGGATAGCGCTCGACAGGACTCTGCTGCTTTCTTGTGCACGTACTCCAAGTGCTCTTTGAACGACATTCTCGTGTCTAGCATGACACCCAGGTACTTTAGCGCCCTTGCTGATTCTATTGTCGCACTGCCGACTCTTATGTGCGCTGTTTCCACTATTTTCGACTGCTGACTAACACCGCTTCTGTTTTATGAGCAGCCAGCTCGAGTCCAGCTGCTGCCAGCCATTGGTGCACACGGTCAATACTGTGGTTGCACGATTCCTCTACGTCCTTCAATTCCTTGCCGACGACTACAAGGACCACGTCGTCCGCGATGCCGATGATACTTGTATCGATCGGGAGTTCCAGTCGGAGGATGCCATCGTACATGATGTTCCAGAGGAGGGGTCCTAGAACTGAGCCTTGGGGCACTCCAGCGGACACTTGATGTGTAGTGGGGCCGTCTGCGGTGTCGTATTGCAGCAGTCTACCAGTGAAGTAGCTGCGTATCGTCTCCTGAAGATAATATGGGACGCGGAACGTTGACAATGCATCCAATATTTTGTCCCACCTGGCTGTGTTAAAGGCGTTTTTAACATCCAGCGTGACGACGAGGCAGTCTTTATTGTGCCGCTTTTCCATCTCGATCCTTGGATGGCGTTTGTTGCTATGCCGACCACTTTCTCCAGAGCGTCTATTGTAGACTTTGCCTTGGTGAAACCAAATTGGCTTTGGGACAGGCCACCATTGTTGTCGACAGCTACCTGAAGCCTGTTGCAGATTAGCTTCTCCAGCACTTTGCCTAACGTGTCCAGGAGGCAAATCGGCCTGTATGACGATGGGTCGTCGGGCGGCTTACCAGGCTTCGGTAATATAACTAGCTTTTGGAGTTTCCATATTGTGGGGAAAGTTCTCTCCATTAGGCACATGTTAAAAAGCTGCACGAACTGCGCGGGCTGCAAGGTCATGGCTAGTTTCAGTGCTCGGTTGGGGATTCCGTCCGGACCCGGTGCCTTACTGGGCTTTAGGCTTCTGGCGATCGTCAGCACCTCTTCGACTGAGACTTCGTCGATGAGAGACGGCATGGCTGCTACGTGGCTCGATGGTATGGCTTGCGTATGTAATACGTCGGGTCTGATTGGGAATAGCGTTTCCACAATCAACTTCAGCTCAATTGGGTCAGAAGGCTGCGCTTGTTTGCCGGCGAAGAGTCTTTTAACGACAGTTTTGTACGCCTTGCCCTAAGGATCATATTCGGCTGAGTCGCATAGCTCCAGGAAACATTCTCGTTTGCTATCTCTTATGGACTTTTTTAGCATTTTTCTGGCACTCTGATACCTTAGCTGCTGTTCGGCATAGTTGGGTCTACCTCGGGCTCGCTGGTATCTCCTCCTGGCTTGGATGCAGTTCCGCCGTGTTTCGGCAATATTTTCGTTCCACCAGTACGTGGGTACATGATGGCGCCGAAACGTTTTCCGGGTTTGCATGCTCTCGTCATAGGCACGCGATAGCTGGCATGCCATTTGGGAGGCTCTTCTCTCTGCGTTGCCGGCAGTGACAAGCGAGTGGACTGCATTCGAAAAGGCCACGGGGTCGAAAGTATCCAGGCGGTAAGCTTTCCGACTTAGGCTTCTAGTGCTGGCTGCAGTTCCTTCACCAATCGTGCATATTATTGCGGAGTGGTCGCTTGAGGTGTATAAGTCGCTTAGTTGCCATTTGTTGCGCTAAAAAGTGACGAGCTTGCGAAGGTAAGATCGATTATGGATCCGATACCACCTCGAGTGAAGGTATTTTCCGAGCCGAAGTTTAGCAGGGCTATATCTAGGGCTGCGAATCTTTCCAACAGGGCACGACCTCTTGCGTTAGTTGCTTGGCTGCCCCATTCCACTGCCCAGGCGTTAAAGTCAAAAGCAATAATGACCTTCCGCCCCCTTGCGTCATCTACTAATGCATCTAATGCAGCTGTAAATTCGCAGAGCTGCATGCTTGGGTCCAGGTAGCAGCTGTATATCCACAGGCTGCCGTATTGTGCGCGTACAAACCCAGTAAAGGACTTTGTTTTTGTCAGCGATGTCGATGGGTCGCCACATACCCAGAGCGCAGCTTTCCCATCCTGATCCTCGGTCCATATTCTCGGGCAGTTGGTTTCTCGGTGGTGGGGTTCGCTGATAATGGCAATATCAATGCGCATCTCCCTAACAGTCTGCTCCAAGATGGCTTGAGCAGCTATGCAGTGGTTAAGGTTTATTTGAAGTAACCTTAACATTTCATTTTGCGTACTGCCTCGCGATACGCCGGACATTTAAAGCTTTCTGTAGCGTGGTCCGTTGATTTTTATCCTTTCCGTATGCAAAGGCTACCTTTTGGTGGCTTGGAGCAGCTCTTTGCTTCGTGACCAGTGTCCCCGCATCTGAAGCATGCGCCTTTCATATCGTCTCCGCTGGTGCAGTTCGCTGCAATGTGCCCAAAACCCTGGCATTTAAAACATCGCTTTGGTTGGTCTATTGCACGAATACGGCAGACAACCCATCCGATCCTCACCTTGGCCTTCTCGACAAGCGTCCTGGCTTTTGGCGCTGGGAGAGTAACTGTGTCCCTTTGCTGGCCGCCAAATGCTGGTCGCAGCGATTTGATCGTTTCAATCGGCAAGGAGTCGTCTTTTAAGGCACTTTTAATCGCTTCGAGCACTTCCTCCGTAGTCGCCAGCTCATCCAGGTCCTTGATCTCCACCTGGGACGTTTCGGTCAGCGTTCTTACTACCGCCCGGTCACCCAATGCCTTTCCCACAGCTTCTTGAAGCTCATCTGCGGAGTGCTCCGGCTTCCTTTTGAGGCGCAGCAGAAGATCGCTCTTCGCGGTCTTGCGAATGCCATGCACATCGCCACTTAGGTGCTTGAGGGCCGGGTCGCTCTTCACGAGCCTGAGCATATCGGCATATGTGCAGTCATCCACTCCGTGGACTGTAATGGCGTCGGCTCTGGGACGCTTCTGCGTTCGCTTACGTCCGTTCACTGCTGTCCAGCTCTCTGGGTTGCCATTATGGCCAGCTAAGTTGGAGTTTGCAGGGGCTGTCTTTTTTGACCCTGGCGTTTAGCCTTCTTGGAGGGAGTTCTGCGCTGCTCTGGCATGCCATCCCTCGGTCGTTTGGGCGTGCTTGCCTCTTTTTGGCCCCCGAGCTTCGTTGGGCGCGTCTTTGGCACGTTCGGCTCCGCACGTCTGGCTAATGACGGCGTCGTTTGCGCCTCGTCGCACTTCGTTTCCGGCGCACAGAGCTTGAGCGCCACCTTCTGCAGGCTTTCTACTCTCCCGAGTTCCTCTCGCATCAGCCCGTTAATGTGGCGTTGTCCGTTGAACAGCGCCGTTAAGCCGTTTAGGACTAAGCCCATCTTCTCAATCGTGCCTCTTAGCGTTCTTGGCAGCTCCCCCACTCGCTTCTGCCGGCGACGACGCAGCCACTCTTTCTGCACTGGCGTGACCGCCTGGTGTGGCGGTGATCGCTGTAGCGCAGAGCGGCGCACAAAGGCATGCAGCTCATCCTCCATTTTGTTTCTGGGCACCTGCTCGCCAAGTAGACGCCTCCACTCCACTCGCGTGGATCGTGGAACTGTAGACGCCACCACAGGAATGGTCTGCACGGGCTTCGTAGTGAGTACCACCACGCACCTTTTGGTGTCTTAGGCCTCTCTCGGTTCCCTGCACACGTGCACTAACTTCACTTTAATTTCACAGGTTTATTTGTTTATTTTCACGGAGCAGTTGCAAATCGCGTCCGCACTCTATGAAAACAATCTCTCTGTCGTGTGAGTGTGTGTGTGTGTGTGTGTGTGTGTGTGTGTGTGTGTGTGTGTGTGTGTGTGTGTGTATGTGTGTGTGTGTGTTTTTTTTTTTGTTGTATTCAGTTTATTTGTGCTTAGTTATTTAGCTTAGGTTATAGTTGGGGTATTGTTTAGGTAGCGTGGATTGCCTGCGAAACGGCCGCGAAGCATTGCTTCACAGGCATGTTCTTGCTACCTAAACATCCGCGGTTCTCCGTCTGCTGCGCTCAACTCTCCTGAGTTCTCCCATTACTTCTGCTGCGAAGGTGCTGGCAGCGTCCCACTTTTGTGCGGTCTCTATCATGCTCGTGACCAGGTTGTCCACCGTGATAGGTCTGCCCATGATGTCCTCCAGTTCCTGTCTGTTCGCTGCGAAACGTCCACACTTGAATATGACGTGATTGGCGTCCTCTCTGATTCCTCTGCCGCACCAAGAACACTTGTCTGTGTTGTCGTGGCCGAATCGCTTTAAGTAGCTCCTGAAGCATCCGTGGCCTGATAGGAGCTGCGTTAAATAAAAATTAGTATTGCCAAACTTGCGATTTGTCCAGGCTTCCAAGTTTGGGATAAGCCTATGCGTCCTTTTGCGTGCTTGCCATCGTGATACGCTCTGCATCCTTGCCTCAGTGCGAATCGAGTTTGCTGTGTTGCTTCCATCGTGGGCTCTATAGCAAACTACAGCTTCTGTTGCCAGTTCGTTTAGCGGGACCGTGCCTGCGATAACCAGCGCCGCTTCGTCCGATACCGTCCGGAATGCGCAGCTGACCCGTAGAGCGCTTAGGCGATATATAGAGTGTACGCCCCGGCTGTAGCTGGGAACAGCCATAGCTCTTCTCCAGATGGGGGACGCGTACATTATTACCGCTCGGTTTACGGTCATAAGGAGACAGCGTCTCTGCTGTTTCGGTCCCCGTGTGTTCAGCATAATCCTGGATAGCGCTCGACAGGACTCTGCTGCTTTCTTGTGCACGTACTCCAAGTGCTCTTTGAACGACATTCTCGTGTCTAGCATGACACCCAGGTACTTTAGCGCCCTTGCTGATTCTATTGTCGGACTGCCGACTCTTATGTGCGCTGTTTCTACTCTTTTTTGACTGCTGGCTAACACCGCTTCTGTTTTATGAGCAGCCAGCTCGAGTCCAGCTGCTGCCAGCCATTGGTGCACACGGTCAATACTGTGGTTGCACGATTCCTCTATGTCCTTCAATTCCTTGCCGACGACTACAAGGGCCACGTCGTCCGCGAAGCCGATAATACTTGTATCGATCGGGAGTTCCAGTCGGAGGATGCCATCGTACATGATGTTCCAGAGGAGGGGTCCTAGAACTGAGCCTTGGGGCACTCCAGCGGACACTTGATGTGTAGTGGGGCCGTCTGCGGTGTCGTATTGCAGCAGTCTACCAGTGAAGTAGCTGCGTATCGTCTCCTGAAGATAATATGGGACGCGGAACGTTGACAATGCATCCAATATTTTGTCCCACCTGGCTGTGTTAAAGGCGTTTTTAACATCCAGCGTGACGACGAGGCAGTACTTTTTTGTGCCGCTTTTCCATCTCGATCCTTGGATGGCGTTTGTTGCTATGGCGACCACTTTCTCCAGAGCGTCTATTGTAGACTTTGCCTTGGTGAAACCAAATTGGCTTTGGGACAGGCCACCATTGTTGTCGACAGCTACCTGAAGCCTGTTGCAGATTAGCTTCTCCAGCACTTTGCCTAACGTGTCCAGGAGGCAAATCGGCCTGTATGACGATGGGTCGTCGGGCGGCTTACCAGGCTTCGGTAATAAAACTAGCGTTTGGAGTTTCCATATTGTGGGGAAAGTTCTCTCCATTAGGCACATGTTAAAAAGCTGCATGAACTGCGCGGGCTGCAAGGACATGGCTAGTTTCAGTGCTCGGTTGGGGATTCCGTCCGGACCCGGTGCCTTACTGGGCTTTAGGCTTCTGGCGATCGTCAGCACCTCTTCGACTGAGACTTCGTCGATGAGAGACGGCATGGCTGCTACGTGGCTCGATGGTATGGCTTGCGTATGTAATACGTCGGGTCTGATTGGGGATAGCGTTTCCACAATCAACTTCAGCTCACTTGGGTCAGAAGGCTGCGCTTGTTTCCGCGTAACTTTTAACGACAGTTTTGTACGCCTTGCCCCAAGGATCATATTCGGCTGAGTCGCATAGCTCCAGGAAACATTCTCGTTTGCTATCTCTTATGGACTTTTTTAGCATTTATCTGGCACTCTGATACCTTAGCTGCTGTTCGGCATAGTTGGGTCTACCTCGGGCTCGCTGGTATCTCCTCCTGGCTTGGATGCAGTTCCGCCGTGTTTCGGCAATATTTTCGTTCCACCAGTACGTGGGTACATGATGGCGCCGAAACGTTTTCCGGGTTTGCATGCTCTCGTCACAGGCACGCGATAGCTGGCATGCCATTTGGGAGGCTCTTCTCTCTGCGTTGCCGGCAGTGACAAGCGAGTGGACTGCATTCGAAAAGGCCACGGGGTCGAAAGTATCCAGGCGGTAAGCTTTCCGACTTAGGCTTCTAGTGCTGGCTGCAGTTAATTCACCAATCGTGCATATTATTGCGGAGTGGTCGCTTGCGGTGTATAAGTCGCTTAGTTGCCATTTTGTTGCGCTAAAAAGTGACGAGCTTGCGAAGGTAAGATCGATTATGGATCCGATACCACCTCGAGTGAAGGTATTTTCCGAGTCGAAGTTTAGCAGGGCTATATCTAGGGCTGCGAATCTTTCCAACAGGGCACGACCTCTTGCGTTAGTTGCTTGGCTGCCCCATTCCACTGCCCAGGCGTTAAAGTCAAAAGCAATAATGACCTTCCGCCCCCTTGCGTCATCTACTAATGCATCTAATGCAGCTGTAAATTCGCAGAGCTGCATGCTTGGGTCCAGGTAGCAGCTGTATATCCACAGGCTGCCGTATTGTGCGCGTACAAACCCAGTAAAGGACTTTGTTTTTGTCAGCGATGTCGATGGGTCGCCACATACCCAGAGCGCAGCTTTCCCATCCTGATCCTCGGTCCATATTCTCGGGCAGTTGGTTTCTCGGTGGTGGGGTTCGCTGATAATGGCAATATCAATGCGCATCTCCCTAACAGTCTGCTCCAAGATGGCTTGAGCAGCTATGCAGTGGTTAAGGTTTATTTGAAGTAACCTTAACATTTCATTTTGCGTACTGCCTCGCGATACGCCGGACATTTAAAGCTTTCTGTAGCGTGGTCCGTTGATTTTTATCCTTTCCGTATGCAAAGGCTACCTTTTGGTGGCTTGGAGCAGCTCTTTGCTTCGTGACCAGTGTCCCCGCATCTGAAGCATGCGCCTTTCATATCGTCTCCGCTGGTGCAGTTCGCTGCAATGTGCCCAAAACCCTGGCATTTAAAACATCGCTTTGGTTGGTCTATTGCACGAATACGGCAGACAACCCATCCGATCCTCACCTTGGCCTTCTCGACAAGCGTCCTGGCTTTTGGCGCTGGGAGAGTAACTGTGTCCCTTTGCTGGCCGCCAAATGCTGGTCGCAGCGATTTGATCGTTTCAATCGGCAAGGAGTCGTCTTTTAAGGCACTTTTAATCGCTTCGAGCACTTCCTCCGTAGTCGCCAGCTCATCCAGGTCCTTGATCTCCACCTGGGACGTTTCGGTCAGCGTTCTTACTACCGCCCGGTCACCCAATGCCTTTCCCACAGCTTCTTGAAGCTCATCTGCGGAGTGCTCCGGCTTCCTTTTGAGGCGCAGCAGAAGATCGCTCTTCGCGGTCTTGCGAATGCCATGCACATCGCCACTTAGGTGCTTGAGGGCCGGGTCGCTCTTCACGAGCCTGAGCATATCGGCATATGTGCAGTCACCCACTCCGTGGACTGTAATGGCGTCGGCTCTGGGACGCTTCTGCGTTCGCTTACGTCCGTTCACTGCTGTCCAGCTCTCTGGGTTGCCATTATGGCCAGCTAAGTTGGAGTTTGCAGGGGCTGTCTTTTATTGCCCTTTGGTTTTGACCCTGGCGTTTAGCCTTCTTGGAGGGAGTTCTGCGCTGCTCTGGCATGCCATCCCTCGGTCGTTTGGGCGTGCTTGCCTCTTTTTGGCCCCCGAGCTTCGTTGGGCGCGTCTTTGGCACGTTCGGCTCCGCACGTCTGGCTAATGACGGCGTCGTTTGCGCCTCGTCGCACTTCGTTTCCGGCGCACAGAGCTTGAGCGCCACCTTCTGCAGGCTTTCTACTCTCCCGAGTTCCTCTCGCATCAGCCCGTTAATGTGGCGTTGTCCGTTGAACAGCGCCGTTAAGCCGTTTAGGACTAAGCCCATCTTCTCAATCGTGCCTCTTAGCGTTCTTGGCAGCTCCCCACTCGCTTCTGCCGGCGACGACGCAGCCACTCTTTACTGGCGTGACCGCCTGGTGTGGCGGTGATCGCTGTAGCGCAGAGCGGCGCGCAAAGGCATGCAGCTCATCCTCCATTTTGTTTCTGGGCACCTGCTCGCCAAGTAGACGCCTCCACTCCACTCGCGTGGATCGTGGAACTGTAGACGCCACCACAGGAATGGTCTGCACGGGCTTCGTAGTGAGTACCACCACGCACCTTTTGGTGTCTTAGGCCTCTCTCGGTTCCCTGCACACGTGCACTAACTTCACTTTAATTTCACAGGTTTATTTGTTTATTTTCACGGAGCAGTTGCAAATCGCGTCCGCACTCTATGAAAACAATCTCTCTGTCGTGTGAGTGTGTGTGTGTGTGTGTGTGTGTGTGTGTGTGTGTGTGTGTGTGTGTGTGTGTGTGTATGTGTGTGTGTGTGTTTTTTTTTTTTGTTGTATTCAGTTTATTTGTGCTTAGTTATTTAGCTTAGGTTATAGTTGGGGTATTGTTTAGGTAGCGTGGATTGCCTGCGAAACGGCCGCGAAGCATTGCTTCACAGGCATGTTCTTGCTACCTAAACATCCGCGGTTCTCCGTCTGCTGCGCTCAACTCTCCTGAGTTCTCCCATTACTTCTGCTGCGAAGGTGCTGGCAGCGTCCCACTTTTGTGCGGTCTCTATCATGCTCGTGACCAGGTTGTCCACCGTGATAGGTCTGCCCATGATGTCCTCCAGTTCCTGTCTGTTCGCTGCGAAACGTCCACACTTGAATATGACGTGATTGGCGTCCTCTCTGATTCCTCTGCCGCACCAAGAACACTTGTCTGTGTTGTCGTGGCCGAATCGCTTTAAGTAGCTCCTGAAGCATCCGTGGCCTGATAGGAGCTGCGTTAAATAAAAATTAGTATTGCCAAACTTGCGATTTGTCCAGGCTTCCAAGTTTGGGATAAGCCTATGCGTCCTTTTGCGTGCTTGCCATCGTGATACGCTCTGCATCCTTGCCTCAGTGCGAATCGAGTTTGCTGTGTTGCTTCCATCGTGGGCTCTATAGCAAACTACAGCTTCTGTTGCCAGTTCGTTTAGCGGGACCGTGCCTGCGATAACCAGCGCCGCTTCGTCCGATACCGTCCGGAATGCGCAGCTGACCCGTAGAGCGCTTAGGCGATATATAGAGTGTACGCCCCGGCTGTAGCTGGGAACAGCTATAGCTCTTCTCCAGATGGGGGACGCGTACATTATTACCGCTCGGTTTACGGTCATAAGGAGACAGCGTCTCTGCTGTTTCGGTCCCCGTGTGTTCAGCATAATCCTGGATAGCGCTCGACAGGACTCTGCTGCTTTCTTGTGCACGTACTCCAAGTGCTCTTTGAACGACATTCTCGTGTCTAGCATGACACCCAGGTACTTTAGCGCCCTTGCTGATTCTATTGTCGGACTGCCGACTCTTATGTGCGCTGTTTCTACTCTTTTTTGACTGCTGGCTAACACCGCTTCTGTTTTATGAGCAGCCAGCTCGAGTCCAGCTGCTGCCAGCCATTGGTGCACACGGTCAATACTGTGGTTGCACGATTCCTCTACGTCCTTCAATTCCTTGCCGACGACTACAAGGGCCACGTCGTCCGCGAAGCCGATAATACTTGTATCGATCGGGAGTTCCAGTCGGAGGATGCCATCGTACATGATGTTCCAGAGGAGGGGTCCTAGAACTGAGCCTTGGGGCACTCCAGCGGACACTTGATGTGTAGTGGGGCCGTCTGCGGTGTCGTATTGCAGCAGTCTACCAGTGAAGTAGCTGCGTATCGTCTCCTGAAGATAATATGGGACGCGGAACGTTGACAATGCATCCAATATTTTGTCCCACCTGGCTGTGTTAAAGGCGTTTTTAACATCCAGCGTGACGACGAGGCAGTACTTTTTTGTGCCGCTTTTCCATCTCGATCCTTGGATGGCGTTTGTTGCTATGGCGACCACTTTCTCCAGAGCGTCTATTGTAGACTTTGCCTTGGTGAAACCAAATTGGCTTTGGGACAGGCCACCATTGTTGTCGACAGCTACCTGAAGCCTGTTGCAGATTAGCTTCTCCAGCACTTTGCCTAACGTGTCCAGGAGGCAAATCGGCCTGTATGACGATGGGTCGTCGGGCGGCTTACCAGGCTTCGGTAATAAAACTAGCGTTTGGAGTTTCCATATTGTGGGGAAAGTTCTCTCCATTAGGCACATGTTAAAAAGCTGCATGAACTGCGCGGGCTGCAAGGACATGGCTAGTTTCAGTGCTCGGTTGGGGATTCCGTCCGGACCCGGTGCCTTACTGGGCTTTAGGCTTCTGGCGATCGTCAGCACCTCTTCGACTGAGACTTCGTCGATGAGAGACGGCATGGCTGCTACGTGGCTCGATGGTATGGCTTGCGTATGTAATACGTCGGGTCTGATTGGGGATAGCGTTTCCACAATCAACTTCAGCTCACTTGGGTCAGAAGGCTGCGCTTTTTTACGCCTTGCCCCAAGGATCATATTCGGCTGAGTCGCATAGCTCCAGGAAACATTCTCGTTTGCTATCTCTTATGGACTTTTTTAGCATTTATCTGGCACTCTGATACCTTAGCTGCTGTTCGGCATAGTTGGGTCTACCTCGGGCTCGCTGGTATCTCCTCCTGGCTTGGATGCAGTTCCGCCGTGTTTCGGCAATATTTTCGTTCCACCAGTACGTGGGTACATGATGGCGCCGAAACGTTTTCCGGGTTTGCATGCTCTCGTCACAGGCACGCGATAGCTGGCATGCCATTTGGGAGGCTCTTCTCTCTGCGTTGCCGGCAGTGACAAGCGAGTGGACTGCATTCGAAAAGGCCACGGGGTCGAAAGTATCCAGGCGGTAAGCTTTCCGACTTAGGCTTCTAGTGCTGGCTGCAGTTAATTCACCAATCGTGCATATTATTGCGGAGTGGTCGCTTGCGGTGTATAAGTCGCTTAGTTGCCATTTTGTTGCGCTAAAAAGTGACGAGCTTGCGAAGGTAAGATCGATTATGGATCCGATACCACCTCGAGTGAAGGTATTTTCCGAGTCGAAGTTTAGCAGGGCTATATCTAGGGCTGCGAATCTTTCCAACAGGGCACGACCTCTTGCGTTAGTTGCTTGGCTGCCCCATTCCACTGCCCAGGCGTTGAAGTCACCAGCAATAATGACCTTCCGCCCCCTTGCGTCATCTACTAATGCATCTAATGTGTATTACTTCGCGGGGATGGGTTGCCTATTTTAGGCAGTATCCATTAGTCGTCGCTCCTTTTCGCATCGTCTCAGATCCCTCTGGATTCTATTATCAGCTGACTTATATTCCTCCAGGTGTCCTCTCCTTCCAGCATGAACGTTACTAGTCCCTAAGGTGGGGATACAGAGCCTACTGCGTCTCTGTACCTCGACTTGGTACACACGTGTTCCGGGTCTTCGTCCAAATTGGGCATGTCGGACCTCAAAGGTGTCCTCATGCCTGAACCTATGGAATACTTCCTGTACCCGCCGTGTCCAGTAAAAAACTGCGTTAGGTGGAAGTTAATTCTCCGTTCCGTCTCCTAATCCATTGCTCCAGATTGGGGATAAGGTTGTAGGTTTGTGTGGGTGTAGTGTGTGTGTGTGTGTGTGTGGGGAGCAATCGCATTTGTTTACGATGGAGGTGATCGGAATGGAAGGGGAGAAGTGGAGAGGGAGTGCGTTGGCAACGCATGCGCAAGATCATGAATATTTTTGTTTACGTTGACATTTGTGTGTGTTGAGGAAGGGGACGGGGGGGTTAATTTTCCATCACATTTGTTTACGATGGATGTGATTGGATGGGAAGGAACGAAGGGGATGGGGTCTGCGTTGCTATATTATCAGCGAGCTATAATGTGGCTGGGGGAAACTTAAATGAAGTGAATATTATTTTTAAATAAAATTTATTTAGTATCCGAAATTTTTAAAGTGAAAAAGTCATTGAAATCAAAATATTAAAAAATGGCATCAACATCAGCAAACAATAATCAAAATGCACAACGCTTTTGTGAGGTTTGTGGAAAATGGTGGCTCATAATCGCTGGCACAACTTTGCGGACAATAGCACAATAAGACCATCACCCGTTGATCTATTTCAACTTGCGGCCTCCGGATTCCAAAACCGATTAACACCTATTATATCATTTTCGATAACGTTACTCCCTAGAGTTCCTATTGAAGCAGGAAGTTCATTACTTCTAATAATGAAAACGTTTTGAGGTGCCACTTCATACAACTTTGAACTTTTCGCTAGGAAAACTGAGATAACAAACCCATCAAACTGTACCGAAGTCTTCTGCCGAAAAATACTCCACCCGCCATATTTCAGATATAATCCAAGAAATATGCTGACTCTCAAAAAAAACTTTGAAATGAACGCAGCCACTAGAGCTCTTTTTATTCATTTACCACGGAAAAGCTTGAAAAGCTATAAAATAGAACGAAGATGATTTTGTTTTAGTGGGCTTAATACACCGTAACTTGCAAAAACTGATTTTCCCATAAACAATATAAGGAGTCCTTAAATAAGAATTCTCATAAAAATTTCCATTAAAGCTCAATATGTTTACCAAACACTTAATAAATACTTTGGCTAAAAGAATACCACTCTATCTAACCAAAGCACCGGGGAAATTACTATGCTTTTGAAAAAGCAGAAACACATTACCATGGATAAAATCTTCAGGTATAAAAAAAAAATACATTCTAAATCAAAACCCCCAGCTCCCCATTACTTCCTACAAAACTCTGTCATTACTCTCCATAACGACAGGAAGCTGCGACGTGTGAAAAGTGGTGGCGAAGCTTCCAACAGCGAAAAGGCGAGTTTAAAATTTAAAATTAGCAAATAGTTAGAAACCTTTTAAATTTACAGGTTTCAGTGCGTCACAGGATGTGAGCGAGATTGTAAAAAGCATCAGAACACAACCTGTTCAACGCTTTTCATAAACCTGCATATCTGTTTTGACCTGATCATAACACGGTGAAGGAATAGTTGGCTTTTTCCGTAGTAACTGTATCCAGCTAAAAATCTTAATATCCTGTTCTGGCGAGTCCCACCCGAATGCATTATAGAAATATCCGGTGCTGAACGCGTACCAGGAATCCAAAACCTGTTAGGGCTCGAAATTACGAAAGCGAGCAGGGTATGAAACAGCGAGCTTTGAAAACAGGCCAGCCTCTGTTCATTAAAATAACCTGACGAGTACTGCTACCGTCGAAAACGACTCCACTTTGTCGTTGAACTGTCTTCTTTAAGACACGGTATAGAAGAAAGATACAACCTGAGACTCTGGCACAGGCACAGGCTGAAATGCCCGGCACTTTAGCATTTACGATTTCTTCACGGTTTTCTTCCTTTGAAGTGTGGTGTACTTTCCAGCAGGATTCTACCTCCCAATCTTCAACCACACGCACGTTCACAGAACTTGACTCATTCCCCGTCTTTGCCTCATAGAACCACTCAGCGCGGTCCGCCTCCGAAACTACCCAAACAAGCCGTGTTTTTTAAGACACGGTAGTCCTGGGAGAAGACTTATCTGCCGACGCTGAAAGGTCGTAGACAGGCTACTCCAGTACAAGTCCACGCTGTTGAGGTTTAAAGAAAGACGACTGCGTTAGTTACCGAATTTCCAACCGTAACCGGACACAGTAGTTGCCTACCAACTGTAGGCTTTAACAAGACTTGAACTGTCTTGTGAAGTACCGTTTCTTAGTTTCAAACGATCTCCTAACCAAACAAGTCTGGGGACTTGTCTTCTTTACTGAACTGTTGACAAGGAGTTCTTTATAAGGTGAAGCTGAGACCCAGAATCCAAAAGGGCACGACAAGGTATCAAAGTCCGGACAATTAACAAAGATCATTGTCTAGCCAGACGACAACACACTACTGAAATGCTGGCACAAAAGTGAGAATGGTGTACTTAGCGTAGTTCCCACTGATGCTAGGGCTAGCTTGCCATACAAAACGGTTTCCATTGTTCGGCTCTCTGCTCCAAACGTAGCCATATGCTCCCCTTGTTCACGACAATCCTCTACATTTCTTCTCATTTGGCTTGTATTGGGTCCCTTTGTAAAAAACTGCACAAAATCCAGCGATTTGTTCGCCCATGCTCTATACGCGCGAATATGTGCGTTGATTGGTCAATAACTCCCTTAGCGACACGGCCGATCCACCTGCCACCCTCTTAGCCCCAATTCTCAAGTATGTGTCCTGAAACCACGTCTATTATTAAACCTTTACTCCAATAATTAATAATAATTAAATTATTAATTAATTATCGTTTGTTATTTCCAATATCAATCCGTCCAGCGCTGTATCCTTCAGGCACGATCGAAATCTGCAGCTTTTCGATATCTGCTAATCAGATGATTTTCTATGACGGTTGTGAACTAGAATAAAAGTCGGCCCATTCTTTGTAACCACCACTGAGCGTAGGCACTTTATTGAGGGTAGTGTCGGCGGTCCTTAGCTCTAACTGTCCGGATGGGTTCCTATTTTAGCTATCCATTGTCGTCCTCCTTTTCGCATCGTCTCATCCCTCTGGATCCTATTTCTCCATTTCCTCTCCTTCCACATAACGCTACCAGTCCCTCCGGTGTCCCCACTACCTCTCTGTACCTCAACTGTACAGCACGTGATCCGGGTTGGCAGTTCGGCCTCTGGAAGTCCTCATGCCTGACCTATGGAGATACTTCCCATACCCGCCGTGACCAGTGAAAAACTGTGTTAGGTGGAAGTTAATTTCGCCATTCCGTCTCCTAATCCATTGCTCCAGATTGGGGATCAGTTTATGTGTCCATCTCACCTTGATCGCCGTGTTCCATATATCCTGCCAAGTTGCCATTGATGTTGCTCTCTCCGACCGGATGACGTACATTGAGACGGCGTTTCCCGTGGCTATTCGGGCCATGTAAGTTTCCTCCATTTCCTTGGCCAGTATATCTACTGGCAGCATTCCTGCCAATACTGTGGCTGCCTCGTCCGACACCGTCCGGAATCCAGAAATGGTGCGCAGAGCACTGAGCCTATAGGGGATTGACATCTTCCTTCTGAGGCCTTTCTGGCTTGCAACCGCTGAAGCCCAAATCGGTGCAGCGTAGAGCAGCACGGAGGCTACAACTCTCGCGAGGAGCAGGCGTCTACCAGCTTTAGGTCCTCCTATGTTGGGTAGCATCCTTGAAAGGGCCGCCTGCATTTTGGCTGCTTTCTGGCTAACGTAATCTACGTGCGGTCGAAAGCTAAGCCTGTTGTCTAACATGACCCCCAGGTACTTAATGGAAGCCTTTGACTTTGAGCACAGCCTCTGTCTTATGGCCTGCTAGCTCCAGGCTAGCGCCACGCATCCAGCTGGCCACGATCCTTATGGTTGCATTCGCAGCCGCTTCCACGTCTTCAATTTCTTTTCCCACCACTACTAGAGCTAGGTCATCTGCGAATCCTATGATTCTGCATCCCTGGCGCAATTGCACCCTGAGCACCTAGTCGTACATTATGTTCCACAGGAGTGGTCCCAGGACCGACCCCTGTGGGACCCCTGCTGAGACCGTGTAGCTCCTAGCACCGTCTTCCGCATCGTAGCTCAATACCCGATCGGACAGGTGGTTGGATATTATACGGAAAAGGAAGGACGGTATCCCCATTCGGTCTTAGGCTTCCAGTATACGAGACCAGCTTGCTGAGTTAAAGGCATTGCGGATGTCCAACCTAATCACCGCGCAATACTCCTTGTCTCCCCACCTCCATCTGGTTCCCTCTATTGCTTTAGCGGCAATATCTACCACCGCCTTAATTGCATCGACCTTGCCTTGCGAAATCCGTATTGCTGTTTGGACAGGGCCTCTTTCTCTTCGACGACACTAAGTAGTCGGTCATACACAATCCTCCCCAGTACCTTTCCCGCCGTGTCCAGTAGCCAGATTGGCCTCTATCCCGAGGGTTCCTTTATTGGCTTGTCCCCTTTCGGTAGAAGAATTAGTTTCTGTCGCTTCCATCTCTTAGCGAATACACCGTCCTGTATACATCTAGTATATGTCTCGGCGAAGGCGTCGGGTTTCGTTAGCATTGCTAACTTTAGCGCCTTGTTTGGCACCCCATCTGGTCCTGGAGCCTTTTTGTCGCCTAGTTTTTTGCTTGCCGCTATCACGTCGTCTGCCGACACCTGCCGACACCTGCTGCACTAGCTCCGTGCTCAGTGAGCGGTTGGCTACTTCCAGTCGTGGGTGTTGGGGGAACAGTGTCTCAACTATAGTGGCAAGTGCGGTAGGGCAGGTCACATGGGTTGTTCCCTGGCTGCGGATGTTCTTCGTGACGACCTTGTAAGCCGTGCCCCACGGGTTAACATCGGCCTCATCGCATATTTTCTGGAAGCAGCTGCTTAGGTCACTGATTTGCTCATTCCACCAGTAGCAAGGTGCTCCTCTTCTGTTTGGCATCCTCCTGGGCATGGATAAGTCGCACGCATCCGAGATGTTTTCCATGAGCTGCCGCGCCATGTCGTCTGCTAGCTCCGTGGCCCAAGTCCATTGTGCATGACGTAAGGATTCCGTGTAGGTTTCCTCGTCTAGGCCGTTGTCTTTCCATTTGGGGCCTGTTGTTTTCGGCTGCTGTTTTCTCCGACCACTCCCATGGATCTCGAAATGCCCTGCTCGGTGGTCGCTGAATGTGAATTCATTACTGACTTTCCATGTAGTTAGCCTATAAAGTGAGCTGCAGAGCAGGGTAAGGTCTAAAATAGAGCCTCTACCGGCCTTGCAGTACGTGAGCTCCTGCCCGTCGTTTGCAAGGCCCAAGTCGAGCGCCGCGAACTCTTCTAGCACGCTGGTCCCTCTCGCGTTAGTTTCCTTGCTTCCCCATTCCACGGCCCAGGCGTTAAAGTCTCCGGCTATGACGAGAGGAGCTCTGCTGCGAGCGTCTTCTGATATTTCTTCCAGCATGGTCTGAAATTGCCGTAGTTCCCAGCTTGGGGGTGCGTAGCAACTGTAAGCGGTGATTCCATTAATTTTTGCTCTCACGAATCCGTCGTTTGCTGCTCTGACCTCCTGGACCGGTGATTTGAGAGACCAAATGGCCGCTTTTCTACATTTACTTGCCACCCAGCCACTTCCAGCGATAGGCTTGTATGGCTCGCAGATTATTGCGACGTCCGTATTTCTCTCCCGTGTTGATTGGGTCAGCAGGGCCTGAGCAGCCTCGCAGTGGTTGAGGTTCAGCTGTGTCCACTTCATTTTCTGTTGGCCAGGGCGTTCCTAAACACGCGGCATCTGCCGCTGCCGGCAATGTGTTTGCAGTCGGCATTCCTTTCCTTACAGAGCATGCACTGTGGCTCTTGTTTGCAGTCCTTAGCTAGATGGTCCTTTCATCCGCATCGTCGGCACAGTTTCGATCTGTCTAGATCACTTTTGCAGTGTCTTGCTAGATGTCCAAACTCGAGGCATCTGAAACATCTGGTGATGTTTATCCGTTCGCGGATTCTTGAGTTGACCCAGCCTACTTTCAGGAAACCTACTGAAAGGGCCTTTTTCGCGCTTTCCGCTGGCAGTCTTATCGTCGCCGTTTGTGTTTGGCCATACGACTTACGGAGGCTGATATTCTCTGGGGCTATGTCCAGTATTTGAATTAGACCCCTCAGCGCCTCACAGATATCCTCCCTGGTCGTGATCTCGTCTAGGCTCTTGCACTCAACGGTCACTCGGTGGGACAGCGTCCGGACCTCTGCATTTTCGCCTAACGTTTCGCCTACCAGGTTTCCAAATGCTATGGTATTCTCTCCCGAGTGGTTAAGCAGGAGTAGTAGGTCTCCTTTTTGTGTCCTCCTTATTCTTGTCACCGCTTTTCCGAGCTCGCCCAGTTTTTCGTCCGCTTTAACTTTCCTCAGTATCTCTGAGTAGCTCGCTTCGCCTTTTGCCAAGATGACTATAGCATCCGGTCGCGCCTTTTCCTTGAGCAGTCCCTTGCTGTTTTTCCGGGACCTCCTTCCTTTTCTTGTGTGTGATTTCCTTCCACTTGTCGCCATCAGCTTTGGGGCTCGGTGTCTCCAGCGCCGTTGATACGGTAGCCTGGCTACCGGCTGGTCCTCGGATTTGTTTTGTTTGTGGTGTCCGTGCTGTGGCTTGCTTCCGCTTGACGTCTATCGTCGTCCTGAACAATGGCGATGTTTGAGACGACTGGTGCGTCCTGATGATCTCCTTGGCTCCTTCGTCGTGCAACTGGATTGCCGCCAGCTCGTAGAGCACTCTGATGCTCTCTATCGAGTCTCGCATTGGCTGGTGGATGGATCGTCGTGCCATCTTCGAGCATTACTACCAGCTTGTGTGTGCGTGTGTGTGTGTGTTTTTTTTTTTTTTTTTTTTTGTTGTATTCAGTTTATTTATGCTTAGTTATTTAGTTTAGGTTATAGTTGGGATATTGTTTAGGTAGCGTGGATTGCCTGCGGAACGGCCGCGAAACATTGCTTCACAGGCATGTTCTTGCTACCTAAATATCCGCGGTTCTCCGTCTGCTGCGCTCAACTCTCCTGAGTTCTCGCATTACTTTTGCTGCGAAGGTGCTGGCAGCGTCCCACTTTTGTGCGGTCTCTATCATGCTCGTAACCAGGCTGTCCACCGTGATAGGTCTGCCCATGATGTCCTCCAGTTCCTGTCTGTTCGCTGCGAAACGTCCACACTCGAATATGACGTGATTGGCGTCCTCTCTGATTCCTCTGCTGCACCAAGAACACTCGTCTGTGTTGTCGTGGCCGAATCGCTTTAAGTAGCTCCTGAAGCATCCGTGGCCTGATAGGAGCTGCGTTAAATAAAAATTAGTATTGCCAAACTTGCGATTTGTCCAGGCTTCCAAGTTTGGGATAAGCCTATGCGTCCAGCGTCCTTTTGATGCGCGATCCCAGCGTGCTTGCCATCGTGATACGCTCTGCATCCTTGCCTCAGTGCGAATCGAGTTTGCTGTGTTGCTTCCATCGTGGGCTCTATAGCAAACTACAGCTTCTGTTGCCAGTTCGTTTAGCGGGACCATTCCTGCGATAGCCAGCGCCGCTTCGTCCGATACGCCCCGGCTGTAGCTGGGAACAGCCATAGCTCTGCTCCAGATGGGGGACGCGTACATTATTACCACTCGGTTTACGGTCATAAGGAGACGGTGTCTTTGCTGTTTCGGTCCCCGTGTGTTCAACATAATCCTGGATAGCGCTCGACAGGACTCTGCTGCTTTCTTGTGCACGTACTCCAAGTGCTCTTTGAACGACATTCTCGTGTCTAGCATGACACCCAGGTACTTTAGCGCCCTTGCTGATTCTATTGGGCACATGTTAAAAAGCTGCACGAACTGCGCGGGCTGCAAGGACATGGCTAGTTTTAGTGCTCGGTTGGGGATTCCGTCCGGACCCGGTGCCTTACTGGGCTTTAGGCTTCTGGCGATCGTCAGCACCTCTTCGACTGAGACTTCGTCGATGAGAGACGGCATGGCTGCTACGTGGCTCGATGGTATGGCTTGCGTATGTAATACGTCGGGTCTGATTGGGAATAGCGTTTCCACAATCAACTTCAGCTCACTTGGGTCAGAAGGCTGCGCTTGTTTGCCGGCGAAGAGTCTTTTAACGACAGTTTTGTACGCCTTGCCCCAAGGATCATATTCGGCTGAGTCGCATAGCTCCAGGAAACATTCTCGTTTGCTATCTCTTATGGACTTTTTTAGCATTTTTCTGGCACTCTGATACCTTAGCTGCTGTTCGGCATAGTTGGGTCTACCTCGGGCTCGCTGGTATCTCCTCCTGGCTTGGATGCAGTTCCGCCGTGTTTCGGCAATATTTTCGTTCCACCATTACGTGGGTACATGATGGCGCCAAAACGTTTTCCGGGCTTGCATGCTCTCGTCACAGGCACGCGATAGCTGGCATGCCATATGGGAGGCTCTTCTCTCTGCGTTGCCGGCAGTGACAAGCGAGTGGACTGATTCGAAAAGGCCACGGGGTCGAAAGTATCCAGGCGGTAAGCTTTCCGACTTAGGCTTCTAGTGCTGGCTGCAGTTCCTTCACCAATCGTGCATATTATTGCGGAGTGGTCGCTTGAGGTGTATAAGTTGCTTAGTTGCCATTTGTTGCGCTAAAAAGTGACGAGCTTGCGAAGGTAAGATCGATTATGGATCCGATACCACCTCGAGTGAAGGTATTTTCCGAGCCGAAGTTTAGCAGGGCTATATCTAGGGCTGCGAATCTTTCCAACAGGGCACGACCTCTTGCGTTAGTTGCTTGGCTGCCCCATTCCACTGCCCAGGCGTTAAAGTCAAAAGCAATAATGACCTTCCGCCCCCTTGCGTCATCTACTAATGCATCTAATGCAGCTGTAAATTCGCAGAGCTGCATGCTTGGGTCCAGGTAGCAGCTGTATATCCACAGGCTGCCGTATTGTGCGCGTACAAACCCAGTAAAGGACTTTGTTTTTGTCAGCGATGTCGATGGGTCGCCACATACCCAGAGCGCAGCTTTCCCATCCTGATCCTCGGTCCATATTCTCGGGCAGTTGGTTTCTCGGTGGTGGGGTTCGCTGATAATGGCAATATCAATGCGCATCTCCCTAACAGTCTGCTCCAAGATGGCTTGAGCAGCTATGCAGTGGTTAAGGTTTATTTGAAGTAACCTTAACATTTCATTTTGCGTACTGCCTCGCGATACGCCGGACATTTAAAGCTTTCTGTAGCGTGGTCCGTTGATTTTTATCCTTTCCGTATGCAAAGGCTACATTTTGGTGGCTTGGAGCAGCTCTTTGCTTCGTGACCAGTGTCCCCGCATCTGAAGCATGCGCCTTTCATATCGTCTCCGCTGGTGCAGTTCGCTGCAATGTGCCCAAAACCCTGGCATTTAAAACATCGCTTTGGTTGGTCTATTGCACGAATACGGCAGACAACCCATCCGATCATCACCTTGGCCTTCTCGACAAGCGTCCTGGCTTTTGGCGCTGGGAGAGTAACTGTGTCCCTTTGCTGGTCGCAGCGATTTGATCGTTTCAATCGGCAAGGAGTCGTCTTGTAAGGCACTTTTAATCGCTTCGAGCACTTCCTCCTTAGTCGCCAGCTCATCCAGGTCCTTGATCTCCACCTAAGACGTTTCGGTCAGCGTTCTTACTACCGCCCGGTCACCCAATGCCTTTCCCACAGCTTCTTGAAGCTCATCTGCGGAGTGCTCCGGCTTCCTATTGAGGCGCAGCAGAAGATCGCTCTTCGCGGTCTTGCGAATGCCATGCACATCGCCACTTAGGTGCTTGAGGGCCGGGTCGCTCTTCACGAGCCTGAGCATATCGGCATATGTGCAGTCACCCACTCCGTGGACTGTAATGGCGTCGGCTCTGGGACGCTTCTGCGTTCGCTTACGTCCGTTCACTGCTGTCCAGCTCTCTGGGTTGCCATTATGGCCAGCTAAGTTGGAGTTTGCAGGGGCTGTCTTTTGATGCGTGAGCACCGCCTGCTTCGCTGGGTTTTGACCCTGGCGTTTAGCCTTCTTGGAGGGAGTTCTGCGCTGCTCTGGCATGCCATCCCTCGGTCGTTTGGGCGTGCTTGCCTCTTTTTGGCCCCCGAGCTTCGTTGGGCGCGTCTTTGGCACGTTCGGCTCCGCACGTCTGGCTAATGACGGCGTCGTTTGCGCCTCGTCGCACTTCGTTTCCGGCGCACAGAGCTTGAGCGCCACCTTCTGCAGGCTTTCTACTCTCCCGAGTTCCTCTCGCATCAGCCCGTTAATGTGGCGTTGTCCGTTGAACAGCGCCGTTAAGCCGTTTAGGACTAAGCCCATCTTCTCAATCGTGCCTCTTAGCGTTCTTGGCAGCTCCCCACTCGCTTCTGCCGGCGACGACGCAGCCACTCTTTACTGTCGTGACCGCCTGGTGTGGCGGTGATCGCTGTAGCGCAGAGCGGCGCGCAAAGGCATGCAGCTCATCCTCCATTTTGTTTCTGGGCACCTGCTCTAACTATCAGGGCTCTACAGGAAAGTCCCTCGGTGGCCAACGGTTTCCCTCAGGCTATTAACCGCTGGGAGTTATACCGCTCCGACTCGGTCACCAGAGCCCCATTTTTATGGGCACCGCCGCGGCGGGGGGGTTGGAAATTGGTCTGTTCCGCGACCTTATGCTCCTTTTTTGCCCTGGAGCCTGTAGTGAGCACCGATATCGGCTTCTTTGCCTGTTCTTTCTCCAAAGCTTAAATGCTTATCAAGAACAGCGTAAGCCCGAAAGTATGCTGTACTTTCTGCCAGTTACAGCTTATCACCTGGTTGGTATCTCCGCTACGCAGTTTGGCAGCTGGCTCTATAGAGCAGATCAGCTGGTTGTGAACTCCGCTAGCCAACACTACTAACAGCTGTTAGAGTGAATGCAACCAACTGCACAAATAGCTTTGCGAGACGGCTAATACAATTGAGTGGTAAAACTCACAAAAGCGCACAAACACGCCAAGTAGACGCCTCCACTCCACTCGCGTGGATCGTGGAACTGTAGACGCCACCACAGGAATGGTCTGCACGGGCTTCGTAGTGAGTACCACCACGCACCTTTTGGTGTCTTAGGCCTCTCTCGGTTCCCTGCACACGTGCACTAACTTCACTTTAATTTCACAGGTTTATTTGTTTATTTTCACGGAGCAGTTGCAAATCGCGTCCGCACTCTATGAAAACAATCTCTCTGTCGTGTGTGTGTGTGTGTGTGTGTGTGTGTGTGTGTGTGTGTGTGTACGTGTGTGTGTGGTTTTTTTTTTTTTGTTGTATTCAGTTTATTTGTGCTTAGTTATTTAGCTTAGGTTATAGTTGGGGTATTGTTTAGGTAGCGTGGATTGCCTGCGAAACGGCCGCGAAGCATTGCTTCACAGGCATGTTCTTGCTACCTAAACATCCGCGGTTCTCCGTCTGCTGCGCTCAACTCTCCTGAGTTCTCCCATTACTTCTGCTGCGAAGGTGCTGGCAGCGTCCCACTTTTGTGCGGTCTCTATCATGCTCGTGACCAGGTTGTCCACCGTGATAGGTCTGCCCATGATGTCCTCCAGTTCCTGTCTGTTCGCTGCGAAACGTACGCACTCGAATATGACGTGATTGGCGTCCTCTCTGATTCCTCTGCCGCACCAAGAACACTCGTCTGGCTTCCAAGTTTGGGATAAGCCTATGCGTCCTTTTGCGTGCTTGCCATCGTGATACGCTCTGCATCCTTGCCTCAGTGCGAATCGAGTTTGCTGTGTTGCTTCCATCGTGGGCTCTATAGCAAACTACAGCTTCTGTTGCCAGTTCGTTTAGCGGGACCATTCCTGCGATAACCAGCGCCGCTTCGTCCGATACCGTCCGGAATGCGCAGCTGACCCGTAGAGCGCTTAGGCGATATATAGAGTGTACGTCCCGGCTGTAGCTGGGAACAGCTATAGCTCTGCTCCAGATGGGGGACGCGTACATTATTACCGCTCGGTTTACGGTCATAAGGAGACGGTGTCTTTGCTGTTTCGGTCCCCGTGTGTTCAGCATAATCCTGGATAGCGCTCGACAGGACTCTGCTGCTTTCTTGTGCACGTACTCTAAGTGCTCTTTGAACGACATTCCTGTGTCTAGCATGACACCCAGGTACTTTAGCGCCCTTGCTGATTCTATTGTCGGACTGCCGACTCTTATGTGCGCTGTTTCCACTCTTTTTTGACTGCTGGCTAACACCGCTTCTGTTTTATGAGCAGCCAGCTCGAGTCCAGCTGGTGCCAGCCATTGGTGCACACGGTCAATACTGTGGTTGCACGATTCCTCTACGTCCTTCAATTCCTTGCCGACGACTACAAGGGCCACGTCGTCCGCGATGCCGATAATACTTGTATCGATCGGGAGTTCCAGTCGGAGGATGCCATCGTACATGATGTTCCAGAGGAGGGGTCCTAGAACTGAGCCTTGGGGCACTCCAGCGGACACTTGATGTGTAGTGGGGCCGTCTGCGGTGTCGTATTGCAGCAGTCTACCAGTGAAGTAGCTGCGTATCGTCTCCTGAAGATAATATGGGACGCGGAACGTTGACAAAGCATCCAATATTTTGTCCCACCTGGCGTTTGTTGCTATGGCGACCACTTTCTCCAGAGCGTCTATTGTAGACAATTGGGATAAGCCTATGCGTCCTTTTGCGTGCTTGCCATCGTGATACGCTCTGCATCCTTGCCTCAGTGCGAATCGAGTTTGCTGTGTTGCTTCCATCGTGGGCTCTATAGCAAACTACAGCTTCTGTTGCCAGTTCGTTTAGCGGGACCATTCCTGCGATAACCAGCGCCGCTTCGTCCGATACCGTCCGGAATGCGCAGCTGACCCGTAGAGCGCTTAGGCGATATATAGAGTGTACGTCCCGGCTGTAGCTGGGAACAGCCATAGCTCTGCTCCAGATGGGGGACGCGTACATTATTACCGCTCGGTTTACGGTCATAAGGAGACGGCGTCTCTGCTGTTTCGGTCCCCGTGTGTTCAGCATAATCCTGGATAGCGCTCGACAGGACTCTGCTGCTTTCTTGTGCACGTACTCTAAGTGCTCTTTGAACGACATTCTTGTGTCTAGCATGACACCCAGGTACTTTGGCGCCCTTGCTGATTCTATTGTCGGACTGCCGACTCTTATGTGCGCTGTTTCCACTCTTTTTTGACTGCTGGCTAACACCGCTTCTGTTTTATGAGCAGCCAGCTCGAGTCCAGCTGCTGCCAGCCATTGGTGCACACGGTCAATACTGTGGTTGCACGATTCCTCTACGTCCTTCAATTCCTTGCCGACGACTACAAGGGCCACGTCGTCCGCGATGCCGATAATACTTGTATCGATCGGGAGTTCCAGTCGGAGGATGCCATCGTACATGATGTTCCAGAGGAGGGGTCCTAGAACTGAGCCTTGGGGCACTCCAGCGGACACTTGATGTGTAGTGGGGCCGTCTGCGGTGTCGTATTGCAGCAGTCTACCAGTGAAGTAGCTGCGTATCGTCTCCTGAAGATAATATGGGACGCGGAACGTTGACAAAGCATCCAATATTTTGTCCCACCTGGCGTTTGTTGCTATGGCGACCACTTTCTCCAGAGCGTCTATTGTAGACTTTGCCTTGGTGAAACCAAATTGGCTTTGGGACAGGCCACCATTGTTGTCGACAGCTACCTGAAGCCTGTTGCAGATTAGCTTCTCCAGCACTTTGCCTAACGTGTCCAGGAGGCAAATCGGCCTGTATGACGATGGGTCGTCGGGCGGCTTACCAGGCTTCGGTAATAAAACTAGCGTTTGGAGTTTCCATATTGTGGGGAAAGTTCTCTCCATTAGGCACATGTTAAAAAGCTGCACGAACTGCGCGGGCTGCAAGGACATGGCTAGTTTCAGTGCTCGGTTGGGGATTCCGTCCGGACCCGGTGCCTTACTGGGCTTTAGGCTTCTGGCGATCGTCAGCACCTCTTCGACTGAGACTTCGTCGATGAGAGACGGCATGGCTGCTACGTGGCTCGATGGTATGGCTTGCGTATGTAATACGTCGGGTCTGATTGGGACTAGCGTTTCCACAATCAACTTCAGCTCACTTGGGTCAGAAGGCTGCGCTTTTTTACGCCTTGCCCCAAGGATCATATTCGGTTGAGTCGCATAGCTCCAGGAAACATTCTCGTTTGCTATCTCTTATGGACTTTTTTAGCATTTATCTGGCACTCTGATACCTTAGCTGCTGTTCGGCATAGTTGGGTCTACCTCGGGCTCGCTGGTATCTCCTCCTGGCTTGGATGCAGTTCCGCCGTGTTTCGGCAATATTTTCGATTATGGATCCGATACCACCTCGAGTGAACGTATTTTCCGAGCCGAAGTTTAGCAGGGCTATATCTAGGGCTGCGTAGCTTTCCAACATGGCACGACCTCTTGCGTTAGTTGCTTGGCTGCCCCATTCCACTGCCCAGGCGTTGAAGTCACCAGCAATAATGACCTTCCGCCCCCTTGCGTCATCTACTAATGCATCTAATGTGTATTACTTCGCGGGGATGGGTTGCCTATTTTAGGCAGTATCCATTAGTCGTCGCTCCTTTTCGCATCGTCTCAGATCCCTCTGGATTTCTATTATCAGCTGACTTATATTCCTCCAGGTGTCCTCTCCTTCCAGCATGAACGTTACTAGTCCCTCAGGTGGGGATACAGAGCCTACTGCGTCTCTGTACCTCGAGCATTGGTACAGCACGTGTTCCGGGTCTTCGTCCAAATTTGGGCATGTCGGACACTCAGAGGTGTCCTCATGCCTGAACCTATGGAGATACTTCCTGTACCCGCCGTGTCCAGTAAAAAACTGCGTTAGGTGGAAGTTAATTTCTCCGTTCCGTCTCCTAATCCATTGCTCCAGATTGGGGATAAGGTTGTAGGTGTGTGTGTGGGTGTGAGTGTGTGTGTGTGTGTGTGGGGAGCAAGATCGCATTTGTTTACGATGGATGTGATCGGAATGGAAGGGGAGAAGTGGAGAGGGAGTGCGTTGGCAACGCATGCGCAAGATCATGAATATTTTTGTTTGCGTTGACATTTGTGTGTGTTGAGGAAGGGGACGGGGGGGTTTATTTTCCATCACATTTGTTTACGATGGATGTGATTGGATGGGAAGAAACGAAGGGGAGGGGGAGTGCGCTCGCTTAGTATCCGAAAGTTTTAAAGTGAAAAAGTCATTGAAATCACAATATTAAAATATGGCATCAACATCAGCAAACAATAATCAAAATGCACAACGCTTTTGTGAGGTTTGTGGAGTAACGGTGGCTTATAATCGCTGGGCACAACATTTGCGGACAAATGAGCACAAAAATAAGGCCTTCACTCCGTTGGATGGCTATGTTCAACTTGCGGCATCCGGATTCCAAAACCGGCTTAACACCTATTCATATAGCAATGTTTCAGATAACGTTATGCTCCCTGAAGAGTTCCTATTGGAAGCAGGAAGTTCATTACTTCTAATAATGGAAAACGTTTTAGAGGTGCACACTTCATATAAAATCAACTTTGAACTTTTCGCTGAATAGTTGAAAATAAATAATAATAATACTTATGGTGAAGATTTTGAAATAATGATCAAATCCCATCAAACTGAAATGTGTGTGGCTACGAAGTCTTCTGCCGTAGAAGAAATATTCGTAAGCCACCCAGCCATCATAAGTTCAAAGATGGATGAATTCCAAGAGAGAGATAGTGGCTGGACTCTCATAAAAATTATACGTTTGGAAATGAACGTCAATAAATATAAGCCACTAAGAGGCTCTAGTTTTATTCATTTACCACGGAAATTGAGCTTGAAGAAAGCTATTATTAATATAAGAAACGAAGATGAGTTTTGTTTTAAGTGGGCTTTAATAGCAGCCGTAAAGAACTTGCAATATAATGCTGATTGGTGTGCCCCATATGAAATCAATGATATAAGGAGTCCAATTATTGAAATTCATAAGATATTCTCACTCAAATTTCATAATATGGAATTTCCATTAAAGCTCAAAGTCATTAAATTGTTTGAGCAACAAAATACTTACTTAAGTATAAATATCTTTGGCTATGATGAAGACATTAATGAAAATATTGGACCACTCTATCTAACCAAAGAGCACCGGGGGAAGCATATTAATCTATTGCTTTTGGAAAAGCAAGATATATCACATTACGCATGGATTAAGAATCTATCAAGGTAAGTAAGAAATACAAAAAAAAAATATATTAACATTTCTTTTTTAATATCAATCATAATTTCTCCTCCAGGCTTACACACAATCAGTTGACTTCGCATACGAGGAAATTACATTTCTGTCATGTATGCTTAAACTATTCGCATAACGACAGGAAGCATGGCGAGCAGTGTGGAAAAGTGGTGGCGAAGCTTCCAACAGCGAATAAGGCGAGTTTAAAATTTAAGAATTATGCAAATAGTTTAGATATACCTTTTATAATTTATGCAGGTTTCGAGTGCGTCAACAGGAATGTGAGCGAGAATGTAAAAAGTATTCAAGAACACATTCCTGTTGCATACGCATATTTCATAAAATCTGCATATGATTCTAGTTTAGATAGACAGCTGATGCATAACACGGATAGAGAGGAATGAAGTTGGCTTTGTTCCGTATGTAACTGTATCCAGCTTAAAAATCTTATTATCCTGTTCTGGCGAGTCCCACCACAGAATGCATTATAGAAAATAGTCCGGTGCTGAAACGCGTACGCAGCGATAAATTTTTCCAATATATCCTGTTAGGGCGATCGGGAAATTACGAAAGCGAGCAGGGATATGAAACAGCGAGCTTTGAATAACAGGTCCAGCCATCAATAGTTCATTTAATGAATAACCTGACGAGGTAGCTGCTGAGCCGTCGAAAACGACTCGCAACTTTGTCGTTGAACTGTCTTCTTTAAAGACACGGTGATGAGAAAGAAAGTATTGACAAAGTCCTGTAGACTCTGGAGCAACAGGCAACAGGCTGAATATTGGCCACTAGGCAATCTGATATGAGCATTTACGAAATGTTCTTCACAGATGTTTTCTTCCTTTTAAGTGATAGGTGTACTTTCCAAGCAGGATTCTACCTCCCAAAATCTTCGAACCAATTCATCAGCACGTTCATCAGAACTTGACTCAAGTTTGCCCGCAGTATGCTTTGCCATTAACATAGAACCACTCAAGCGCGGTCCGCCTCCAGAAACTACCCAAACAAGCCGTGTTTTTTGAAGACACGGTAGTCCTGGGAGAAGACTTATCTGGCCGACGCTGAGAAGGTCGTAAGACAGGCTAGCTCCAAGTAGCAAGTCCACGCTGTTGAGGTTTAAAGAAAGACGGATCTACAAGTTTTATGTTACCGGGAATGTTCCAATTCGTCGTGTTGATAGTAAAACTCGGTTGACTATCAGTTATGTTAGGCGCTACCAGAGCTGTGAGGCATGTTGAGTATTCAGAGACTTGAGACTGTCTTGTGATAGTGACCGTGTTTCCTTCTGTTTCAAAACGAGAATCTCCTAGACCAGAGACAATGTCTGGGGACTTGTGCTTCTTTAGCTGAAGCTGTTGAGCAAGGAGTGTCGTTATAAGGTGAAGCTGAGACCCAGAATCCAAAAGGGCACGACAAGGTATCAAAGTGCCGGAGCAATTTTTAACAAAGATCATTGTCGTAGCCAAGACGACAACATCACTACTGAAATGCTGGGCAACAAGAAATGTGGAGGTAGATGGTGATGACTTAGCGATAGAGGCATGGGCTATCGGCGATGAATTTTCAGGCTCAGTCAGCTGACCAGACGGAAATACCGAATTATTTAAATGCAGCAGAGAATGATGTTTCGAGCCGCAGGTCCGACAGCATCCAGAGCTGCATGATCGCAATTGATGACCTTTCTTTAGGCAATTCAAGCACAATGCAACTCGTTTTGCCTCCCTAAGCCGTAATGCAGGGGTCAAATTTCCAAATCGAGAACCATTATATATATTATGACCAGGGCAAAAGACGCAGACAGGGGCGTCGTGGTTAGTGGCGATAAATGACGATCTACTGGTGTTAATTGCTCTAGTTTTTCCCACCTGATGGCTAGGGGCATAGCTTGCCATAGCAAAATTTACGGTTTCCATTGTTCGGCATCTCTGCTCCAGAAACGTAGCCATATGCTCCCACGTTGGTATTAAGTTGACGAACGACGAATCCTCTAGCCTTTCTTCTCATTTGGCTTGTGATGTTGGGTCCAGCTTTTGTAAAATAATCTGCACAATGATGAATCCAGCGATTTGTTCGGAGTTGCCCATGCTCTATAACGCGCGAATATGTGCGTTGAATTGGTCAGGTAACTCCCTTAGCGACACGGCCGATCCACCTGCCACCCTCTTGAGCCCCAATATCTCAAGTATGTGTGCCTGAGAAACCAAGCGTCTATTATTAAACCTTTACTCCAATAAATTAAGTGCTATGGCATAATTATCGTTTGTTATTTCCAATGATCGAATCGCGTCCAGCGCTGTATCCTTCAGGCACGATCGAAGATGCTGCAGCTTTTCGATATCTGCTAGATCAGGATGATTTTCTATGACGGTTGTGAACATAGAATAAAAGTCGGCCCATTCTTTGTAACCACCACTGAGCGTAGGCAACTTTATTGAGGGTAGTGTCGGCGGTGCCTTAGCTCTAACTGTCGCGGGGATGGGTTGCCTATTTTAGGCAGTATCCATTAGTCGTCGCTCCTTTTCGCATCGTCTCAGATCCCTCTGGATGCCTATTTCTCCAGTTGTCCTCTCCTTCCAGCATTAACGCTACCAGTCCCTCCGGTGGAGGTACAGAGCCCACTACCTCTCTGTACCTCGAACATTGGTACAGCACGTGATCCGGGTTGGGCAGTTCGGGCACTCTGGAGAGTCCTCATGCCTGAGCCTATGGAGATACTTCCCATACCCGCCGTGTCCAGTGAAAAACTGTGTTAGGTGGAAGTTAATTTCGCTAATCCATTGCTCCAGATTGGGGATCAGTTTATGTGTCCATCTCACCTTGATCGCCGTGTTCCATATATCCTGCCAAGTTGCCATTGATGTTGCTCTCTCCGACCGGATGACGTCCATTGAGACGGCGTTTCCCGTGGCTATTCGGGCCATGTAAGATTCCTCCATTTCCTTGGCCAGTATATCTACTGGCAGCATTCCTGCCAATACTGTGGCTGCCTCGTCCGACACCGTCCGGAATCCAGAAATGGTGCGCAGAGCACTGAGCCTATAGGGGATTGACATCTTCCTTCTGAGGCCTTTCTGGCTTGCAACCGCTGAAGCCCATATCGGTGCAGCGTAGAGCAGCACGGAGGCTACAACTCTCGCGAGGAGCAGGCGTCTACCAGCTTTAGGTCCTCCTATGTTGGGTAGCATCCTTGAAAGGGCCGCCTGCATTTTGGCTGCTTTCTGGCTAACGTAATCTACGTGCGGTCGAAAGCTAAGCCTGTTGTCTAACATGACCCCCAGGTACTTAATGGAAGCCTTTGACTTTGAGCACAGCCTCTGTCTTATGGCCTGCTAGCTCCAGGCTAGCGCCACGCATCCAGCTGGCCATGATCCTTATGGTTGCATTCGCAGCCGCTTCCACGTCTTCAATTTCTTTTCCCACCACTACTAGAGCTAGGTCATCTGCGAATCCTATGATTCTGCATCCCTGGCGCAATTGCACCCTGAGCACCTAGTCGTACATTATGTTCCACAGGAGTGGTCCCAGGACCGACCCCTGTGGGACCCCTGCTGAGACCGTGTAGCTCCTAGCACCGTCTTCCGCATCGTAGCTCAATACCCGATCGGACAGGTAGTTGGATATTATACGGAAAAGGAAGGACGGTATCCCCATTCGGTCTTAGGCTTCCAGTATACGAGACCAGCTTGCTGAGTTAAAGGCATTGCGGATGTCCAACCTAATCACCGCGCAATACTCCTTGTCTCCCCACCTCCATCTGGTTCCCTCTATTGCTTTAGCGGCAATATCTACCACCGCCTTAATTGCATCGACCTTGCCTTGCGAAATCCGTATTGCTGTTTGGACAGGGCCTCTTTCTCTTCGACGACACTAAGTAGTCGGTCATACACAATCCTCCCCAGTACCTTTCCCGCCGTGTCCAGTAGCCAGATTGGCCTCTATCCCGAGGGTTCCTTTATTGGCTTGTCCCCTTTCGGTAGAAGAATTAGTTTCTGTCGCTTCCATCTCTTAGGGAATACACCGTCCTGTATACATCTAGTATATGTCTCGGCGAAGGCGTCGGGTTTCGTTAGCATTGCTAACTTTAGCGCCTTGTTTGGCACACCATCTGGTCCTAGAGCCTTTTTGTCGCCTAGTTTTTTGCTTGCCGCTATCACGTCGTCTGCCGACACCTGCCGACACCTGCTGCACTAGCTCCGTGATCAGTGAGCGGTTGGCTATTTCCAGTCGTGGGTGTTGGGGGAACAGTGTCTCAACTATAGTGGCAAGTGCGGTAGGGCAGGTCACATGGGTTGTTCCCTGGCTGCGGATCTTCTTCGTGACGACCTTGTATGCCGTCCCCCACGGGTTAACACCGGCCTCATCGCATATTTTCTGGAAGCAGCTGCTTAGGTCGCTGATTTGCTCATTCCACCAGTAGCAAGGTGCTCCTCTTCTGTTTGGCATCCTCCTGGGCATGGATAAGTCGCACGCATCCGAGATGTTTTCCATGAGCTGCCGCGCCATGTCGTCTGCTAACTCCGCGGCCCAAGTCCATTGTGCATGACGTAAGGAGTCCGCGTAGGTTTCCTCGTCTAGGCCGTTGTCCTTCCATTTGGGGCCTGTTGTTTTGGGCTGCTGTTTTCTCCGTCCTCTCCCGTGGATCTCGAAATGCACTGCTTGGTGGTCGCTGAATGTGAATTCATTACTGACTTTCCATGTAGTTAGCCTATAAAGTGAGCTGCTGAGCAGGGTAAGGTCTATAATAGAGCCTCTACCGGCCTTGCAGTACGTGAGCTCCTGCCCGTCGTTTGCAAGGCCCAAGTCGAGCGCCGCGAACTCTTCTAGCAGGGTGGTCCCTCTCGCGTTAGTTTCCTTGCTTCCCCATTCCACGGCCCAGGCGTTAAAGTCTCCGGCTATGACAGGAGGAGCTCTGTTGCGAGCGTCTTCTGATATTTCTTCCAGCATGGTCTGAAATTGCCGCAGTTCCCAGCTTGGGGGTGCGTAGCAACTGTAAGCGGTGATTCCATTAATTTTTGCTGTCACGAATCCGTCGTTTGCTGCTCTGACCTCCTGGACCGGAGTTTTGAGAGACCAAATGGCCGCTTTTCTACATTTACTTGCGTCAGCAGGGCCTGAGCAGCCTCGCAGTGGTTGAGATTCAGCTGTGTCCACTTCATTTTCTGTTGGCCAGGGCGCTCCTAAACACGGGGCATCTGCCGCTGCCGGTAATGTGTTTGCAGTTGGCATTCCTTTCCTTACAGAGCATGCACTGTGGCTCTTGTTTGCAGTCCTTAGCCAGATGGTCCTTTCCTCCCCATCGTCGGCACAGATTCAATCTGTCTAGATCACTTTTGCAGTGTCTTGCTAGATGTCCAAACTCGAGGCATCTGAATAATCTGGTGATGTTTATCCGTTCGCGGATTCTTGAGTTGACCCAGCCTACTTTCAGGAAACCTACTGAAAGGGCCTTTTTCGCTCTTCCCGCTGGCAGTCTTATCGTCGCCGTCTGTGTTTGGCCGTACGCCTTTCGGAGGCTGATATTCTCTGGGGCTATGTCCAGTATTTGGATTTGACCCCTCAGCGCCTCGCAGATATCCTCCCTGGTCGTGATCTCGTCCAGGTCCTTGCACTCAACGGTCACTCGGTGGGACAGCGTCCGGACCTCTGCATTTTCGCCTAACGTTTCGCCTACCAGGTTTCCAAATGCTATGGTATTCTCGCCCGAGTGATTAAGCTGGAGTAGTTGGTCTCCTTTTTGTGTCCTCCTTATTCTTGTCACCGCTTTTCCGAGCACGCCCAGTTTTTCGTCCGCTTTAACTTTCCTCAGTATCTCTGAGTAGCTCGCTTCGCCTTTTGCCGAGATGACTATAGCATCCGGTCGCGCCTTTTCCTTGGGCAGTCCGTTGCTGTTTTTCCGGGTGACCTCCTTCCTTTTCTTGTTTGGGGCTTTGGGGATCGGTGTCTCCAGCGCCGTTGATACGGTAGCCTGGCTACCGGCTGGTCCTCGGATTCCTTATGTTTGTGGTGTCCGTGCTGTGTCTTGCTTCGGCTTGACGTCTATCGTCGTCCTGAACAATGGCGATTTTTGAGACGACTGGTGCGTCCTGATGATCTCCTTGGCTCCTTCGTCGTACAGCTGGATTGCCGCCAGCTCGTAGAGCACTCTGATGCTCTCTATCGAGTCTCGCATTGGCTGGTGGATGGATCGTCGTGCTATCTTCGAGCATGTCTACCAGCTTGTGTGTGCGTGTGTGTGTGCGTATGTGTATGTGCGTATGTGTATGTGCGTGTGTGTGTGTGTGTGTGTGTATGTGTGTGTGTGTGTGTGTGTGTGTGTGTGTGTGTGTGTGTGTGTGTGTGTGTGTGTGTGTGTGTGTTTGAGGAGCAAGATCACATTTGTTTACGCTGGATGTGATCGGAATGGAAGGGGAGAAGTTGAGAGGGAGTGCGTTGGCAACGCATGCGCAAGATCATGAATATTTTTGTTTACGTTGACATTTGTGTGTGTTGAGGAAGGGGACGGGGGGGTTAATTTTCCATCACATTTGTTTACGATGGATGTAATTGGATGGGATGGAACGAAGGGGAGGGGGAGTGCGTTGCTATATTATCAGCGAGCTATAATGTGGCTGGGGGGAAACTTAAATGAAGTGAATATTATTTTTAAATAAAATTTATTTAGTATCCGAAATTTTTAAAGTGAAAAAGTCATTGAAATCAAAATATTAAAAAATGGCATCAACATCAGCAAACAATAATCAAAATGCACAACGCTTTTGTGAGGTTTATGGAATAATGGTGGCTCATAATCGCTGGGCACAACATTTGCGGACAAATGAGCACAAAAATGGGGCCTTCACTCCGTTGGATGGCTATGTTCAACTTGCGGCATCCGGATTCCAAAACCGGATTAACACCTATTCATATAGCAATGTTTCGGATAACGTTATGCTCCCTGAAGAGTTCCTATTGGAAGCAGGAAGTTCATTACTTCCAATAATGGAAAACGTTTTAGAGGTGCACACCTCATATAAAATCAACTTTGAACTTTTCGCTGAATAGTTGAAAATAAATAATAATAATACTTATGGTGAAGATTTTGAAATAATGATCAAATCCCATCAAACTGAAATGTGTGTGGCTACGAAGTCTTCTGACTTAGAAGAAATATTCGTAAGCCACTCAGCCATCATAAGTTCAAAGATGGATGAATTCCAAGAGAGAGATAGTGGCTGGACTCTCATAAAAATTATACGTTTGGAAATGAACGTCAATAAATATAAGCCACTAAGAGGCTCTAGTTTTATTCCATTACCACGGAAATTCAGCTTGAAGAAAGCTATTATTAATATAAGAAACGAAGATGAGTTTTGTTTTAAGTGAGCTTTAATAGCAGCCGTAAAGAACTTGCAACTTAATGCTGATTGGTGTGCGACATATGAAATCAATGATATAAGGAGTCCAATTATTAAAATTCATGAGATATTCTCACTCAAATTTCATAATAGGGAATTTCCGTTAAAGCTCAAAGACATTAAATTGTTTGAGCAACAAAATACTTACTTAAGTATAAATATCTTTGGCTATGATGAAGACATTAATGAAATTATTGGACCACTCTATCTAAAGAGCACCGGGGGAAGCATATTAATCTATTGCTTTTGGAAAAGCAAGATATATCACATTACGCATGGATTAAGAATCTATCAAGGTAAGTAAGAAATACAAAAAAAAAATATATTAACATTTCTTTTTTAATATCAATCATAATTTCTCCTCCAGGCTTACACACAATCAGTTGACTTCGCATACGAGGAAATTACATTTCTGTCATGTATGCTTAAACTATTCGCATAACGACAGGAAGCATGGCGAGCAGTGTGGAAAAGTGGTGGCGAAGCTTCCAACAGCGAATAAGGCGAAATTGAAATTTAAGAATTATGCAAATAGTTTCGAGTGCGTCAACATGAATGTGAGCGAGAATGTAAAAAGCATTCAAGAACACATTCCTGTTGCATACGCATATTTCATAAAATCGGCATATAATTCTAGTTTAGATAGACAGCTGATGCATAACACGGATAGAGAGGAATGAAGTTGGCTTTATTCCGTATGTAACTGTATCTAGCTTAAAAATCTTCATATCCTGTTCTGGCGAGTCCCGCCACAGAATGCATTGGAGAAAATAGTCCGGTGCTGAAACGCGTACGCAGCGATACATTTTTCCAATATATCCTGTTAGGGCGATCGGGAAATTACAAAAGCGAAGAAGGATATGAAACAGCGAGCTTTGAATAACAGGTCCAGCCATCAATAGTTCATTTAATGAATAACCTGACGAGGTAGCTGCTGAGCCGTCGAAAACGACTCGCAACTTTGTCGTTGAACTGTCCTCTTTAAAGACACAGTGATGAGAATGAAAGTATTGATAAAGTCCTACAGACGCAGACAGGGGCGTCGTGGTTAGTGGCGATAAATGACGATCTACTGGTGTTAATTGCTCTTGTTTTTCCCACCTGATGGCTAGGGGCATAGCTTGCCATAGCAAAATTTACGGTTTCCATTGTTCGGCATCTCTGCTCCAGAAACGTAGCCATATGCTCCCACGTTGGTATTAAGTTGACGAACGACGAATCCTCTAGCCTTTCTTCTCATTTGGCTTGTGATGTTGGGTCCAGCTTTTGTAAAATAATCTGCACAATGATGAATCCAGCGATTTGTTCGGAGTTGCCCATGCTCTATAACGCGCGAATATGTGCGTTGAATTAGTCAGATAACTCCCTTAGCGACACGGCCGATCCACCTGCCACCCTCTTGAGCCCCAATATCTCAAGTATGTGTGCCTGAGAAACCAAGCGTCTATTATTAAACCTTTACTCCAATAAATAAATTAATTAATTAAATTATTAATTAATTATCGTTTGTTATTTCCAATGATCGAATCGCGTCCAGCGCTGTATCCTTCAGGCACGATCGAAGATGCTGCAGCTTTTCGATATCTGCTAGATCAGGATGATTTTCTATGACGGTTGTGAACATAGAATAAAAGTCGGCCCATTCTTTGTAACCACCACTGAGCGTAGGCAAGTTTATTGAGGGTAGTGTCGGCGGTGCCTTAGCTCTAACTGTCTGCGAGGGCAGCACAGATTGGTAGCGAAATGTTGAGCAGGGCAATATTGAGACACGTTTCGCAATTTCACTCCGAACCGAAATTCCCATAGAAACTGCTAACTCGTCGAAGTCCTCACGCAATTGGTTACCGATTTCATCAAAGTCTTGTTCTTTGAGGCTAGTGTGAGTAATATCAAATGAGGTCTGAAGCCGCTCGATTTGCTTCAGCCCAACACTAAGACCGCACTCATCAATTGCACTAAGTGGCGAATTAGTTAAATCATTTCGAAGTGTTTGCAAACTTGTCATAAATTGAAATGGCTTTGCGCTTCAGAAAGGTCACCCTGTTTGCAGAGGGCACTGCACTAGAGGCATTATTTTCGGTTGCCATTAGAAGCGTTGATAGAAAGCTATTGAGCTTTTTCAATAGCTTTCACAAATAGAAATAATTAACCTTTTATTTCTTGTGTTCCAATTTGTTTTTATATTTCTTAAAGTTACGAAAAGCAGGCAGACCCGAATTGGTCTGTGCTTATTATTTAAGAACAATAGTTTTATATAGGCAAGCGAACCCGAATTAGTACGTGCCAATTTTAGCGAAGCGACAATTATTAGTTATAATTTTGAGTAATGCAAAGGGCCGATGTGTACCAAATGCATGAAGCGAACGAACTTAGCTAACTCGATGCGCAGCATCGAGGCCTTCGCATAAGTAAAGCTAGGGCAATAAAACGATCGTTACAGCGAAGAGCGGCAGCTCTATGTAAATGAATTCTTAAGAGAGAAATTTAGGCAATTGCTTTGCAGAGCGAGTATACACAGAAACACCAACAAATGCTTCGACATAGTGATAGTGGACACCGTTGGTCCGCTATTGCAATGAACACATCGTCACACTTACATGTGATCTAAAAAAATATTTTGTAGCCATACCATACTAAATAATGTCGGAAAAGCTGTATTCGAAAATTGTATACTAAAGTACGGCCCAACGAAGACGTTCATTTCGGCCATAGAACTTGAAAACAAGTATCAGGAAATATCAGACATGTGCAAGTACAGATGAAGAATCTTACTTCTATAGTTCATAGAATTTAATAATATAGATAGAATGTATCCGATCTATAATATCAAGGTGTTAAGGATCATGAGTTTTTATGCAAGGGAAAGGGGGAGCGGGGTAGCTATGTTTATATTTTTGTGCGCGCGCGTAAGTGGACGCTCATGGGAAAGGGGGAGCGGGGGGTGCTATGTTTATATTATTGTGTGCGCGCGCGTAAGTGGACGCTCATGCGTGGTGGGGAATGTATGTTCTGGCACAGTCAGGGTCAAGTGTTTTTACGCAAGGGAAAGGGGGAGCGGGGGGTGCTATGTTTATATTTTTGTGTGCGCGCGCGTAAGTGGACGCTCATGGGAAATGGGGAGCGAGGGGTGCTATGTTTCCATATATTTGTGTGTGTGTGCTTACGGCACGGAGGTGAAAATCTTCGTAAGATACTGATGGCCCGGGCTAACCGTATGCACGATTTGCTGACTCCGTCAGCACCGACGTACTAAACTCACCCCTACTCACACATCATATTCCCTGCGGGATCACAGCAAAGTATTAATTCGCGGGGATGGGTTGCCTATTTTAGGCGGTATCCATTAGTCGTCGCTCCTTTTCGCATCGTCTCAGATCCTTCTGGATGCCTATTATGAGCTGGCTTGTATTTCTCCAGTTGTCCTCTCCTTCCAGCATGTACGCTACTTGTCACTCCGGTGGAGGTACAGAGCCGACTACCTTTCTGTACCTCGAGCATTGGTACAGCACGTGTCCGGGTCTTCGTCCAGACTTGGGCAGTTCGGGCACTCTAGAGAGTCCTCATGCCTGAACCTATGGAGATACTTCCTATACCAGAAATGGTGCGCAGAGCACTGAGCCTATAGGGGATTGACATCTTCCTTCTGAGGCCTTTTTGGCTTGCAACCGCTGAAGCCCATATCGGTGCAGCGTAGAGCAGCACGGAGGCTACAACTCTCGCGAGGAGCTGGCGTCTACCTGCTTTAGGTCCTCCTATGTTGGGTAGCATCCTCGAAAGGGCCGCCTGCGTTTTGGCTGCTTTCTGGCTAACGTAATCTACGTGCGGTCGAAAGCTAAGCCTGTTGTCTAACATGACCCCCAGATACTTAATGGAAGCCCTTGACTTTGAGCACAGCCTCTGTCTTATGGCATGCTAGCTCCAGGCTAGCGCCACGCATCCAGCTGGCCACGATCCTTATGGATGCATTCGCAGCCGCTTCCACGTCTTCTATTTCTTTGCCCACCACTACTAGAGCTAGGTCATCTGCGAATCCTATGATTCTGCATCCCTGGGGCAATTGCAATTTGAGCACCTCGTCGTACATTATGTTCCACAGGAATGGTCCCAGGACCGACCCCTGTGGGACCCCTGCTGAGACCGTGTAACTCCTTGCACCGTCTTCCGTATCGTAGCTCAACCCCCGATCGGACAGGTAGTTGGATATTATGCGGAAAAGAAAGGACGGTATCCCTATTCGGTCTAAGGCTTCCAGTATACGAGACCAGCTTGCTGACCTGCGGTAGGGCAGGTCAGATTAGTTGTTCCCTGGCTGCGGATCTTCTTCGTGACGACCTTGTATGCCGTGCCCCACGGGTTAACATCGGCCTCATCGCCTATTTTCTGGAAGCAGCTGCTTATGTCGCTGATTTGCTCATTCCACCAGAAGCAAGGTGCTCCTCTTCTGTTTGGCATCCTCCTGGGCATGGATAAGTCGCACGCGTCCGTGATGTTTTCCATGAGCTGCCGCCCCATGTCGTCTGCTAACTCCGTGGCCCAAGTTCATTGTTCATGACGTAAGGAGTCCGTGTAGGTTTCCTCGTCTAGGCCGTTGTCCTTCCATTTGGGGCCTGTTGTTTTGGGCTGCTGTTTTCTCCGTCCTCTCCCGTGGATCTCGAAATACACTGCTCGGTGGTCGCTGAATGTGAACTCATTACTGACTTTTCATGTAGTTAGCCTATAAAGTGAGCTGCTAAGCAGGGTAAGGTCTATAATAGAGCCACTACCGGCTTTGCAGTACGTGAGCGCCTGCCCGTCGTTTTCAAGGCCAAAGTCGAGCGCCGCGAACTCTTCTAGCACGCTGGTCCCTCTCGCGTTAGTCCTTGCTTCCCCATTCCACGGCCCAGGCGTTAAAGTCTCCGGCTATGACGAGAGGAGCTCTGTTGCGAGCGTCTTCTGATATTTCTTCCAGCATGGTCTGAAATTGCCGCAGTTCCCAGCTTGGGGGTGCGTAGCAACTGTAAACGGTGATTCCATTAATTTTTGCTGTCACGAATCCGTCGTTTGCTGCTCTGACCTCCTGGACCGGTGATTTGAGAGATCAAATGGCCGCTTTTCTACATTTACTTGCCACCCAGCCACTTCCAGCGATAGGCTTGTATGGCTCGCAGATTATTGCGACGTCCGTATTTCTCTCCTGTGTTGATTGGGTCAGCAGGGCCTGAGCAGCCTCGCAGTGGTTGAGGTTCAGCTGTGTCCCATTCATTTTCTGTTGGCCAGGGCGCTCCTAAACACGGGGCATCTGCCGCTGCTGGCAATGTGTTTGCAGTTGGCATTCCTTTCCTTACAGAGCATGCACTGTGGCTCTTGTTGGCAGTCCTAAGCCAGATGGTCCTTTCCTCCCCATCGTCGGCACAGATTCAATCTGTCTAGATCACTTTTGCAGTGTCTTGCTAGATGTCCAAACTCGAGGCATCTGAAACATCTGGTGATGTTTAACCGTTCGCGGATTCTTGAGTTGACCCAGCCTACTTTCAGGAAACCTACTGAAAGGGCCTTTTTCGCGCTTCCCGCTGGCAGTCTTATCGTCGCCGTCTGTGTTTGGCCGTACGCCTTTCGGAGGCTGATATTCTCTGGGGCTATGTCCCGTATTTGGATTTGACCCTTCAGCGCCTCGCAGATATCCTCCCTGGTCGTGATCTCGTCCAGGTCCTTGCACTCAACGGTCAGTCGGTGGGGCAGCGACCGGACCTCTGCATTTTCGCCTAACGTTTCGCCTTCCAGGTTTCCAAATGCTTTGGTATTCTCTCCCGAGTGGTTAAGCTGGAGTAGTTGGTCTCCTTTTTGTGTCCTCTTTATTCTTGTCACCGCTTTTCCGAGCTCGCCCTGTTTTTCGTCCGCTTTAACTTTCCTCAGTATCTCTGAGTAGCTCGCTTCGCCTTTTGCCGAGATGACTATAGCATCCGGTCGCGCCTTTTCCTTGGGCAGTCCGTTGCTGTTTTTCCGGGTGACCTCCTTCCTTTTCTTGAATGTAACCTCCTTCCACTTGTCGCCATCCGCTTTGGGGCTCGGTGTCACCTGCGCCGTTGATACGGTAGCCTGGCTGTCGGCTGGTCCTCGGATGCGTTTTGTTTGTGGTGTCCGTGCTGTGGCTTGCTTCCGCTTGACGTCTATCGTCGTCCTGAACAATGGCGATGTTCATGGTTGTCTTTGCAAGCAATGAGGCCATGCGAGGGTTGACACCCGCCTTCATGGGGTCGAGTGTACAGAGCCAGATCCGCGTTAATCAGGAATATCACATCTGAACCTGTACTGCCAACTAAATGGCGACGATTCGAGGAGCGTGCTTGGAGATTTGCCATGTTTTAACGGGACGGGGGCGGTAACAGCATTAACCTAGCAGTCATTTCGGCCAGATTTCACTCCGCTTACTGAGATGCTAGAATACTTTCAGCCGTCAGCCCAGGGGTCGTCTTGTCGTGTAGGGTTATCAAGAGTTTGCAACCTAAGACGTTACTGGTCTCAGTCTTAGTCGCCTTCTCATGTTAGCTAGGCGCGTCACGGGTGTGCAGCGCCTACCCAGGGGATACCTGGCCACTGCCGGAGGTCACGAGTTGCTTTAATTGCCCAGGAACGGAATCGATCTGGCCATTGCCAGGTTAATGGCAGTCAGAATCTTTTCGCCTACTAGAGGGACCTCTCCGAGCAATTACATCCCCTATCATTTCAGTCGCCTCGTACGACAAGCAATGATAGTAGCAATGGTAGTATTCTGTGGGCCGCTTGCCACACGGCGTGTGTGTGTGTCTGTGTGTGTGTGTCTGTGTGTGTGTGTGTGTGTGTGTGTGTGTGTGTGTGTGCGTAGTGTGTGTGTGTGTGTGTTTTTTTTTTTTTTTTTTTGCTTACGGCACGGAGGTGAAAATCTTCGTAAGATACTGATGGCCCGGGCGTCAGCACCTACGTACTAAACTCACCCCCCCACTCACACACCACATTCCCCGCGGGATCACCGCAAAGTATTACTTCGCGGGGATGGGTTGCCTATTTTAGGCAGTATCCATTAGACATCGCTCCTTTTCGCATCGTCTCAGATCCCTCTGGATGCCTATTATGAGCTGACTTGTATTTCTCCAGTTGTCCTCTCCTTCCAGCATGAACGCTACCAGTCCCTCCGGTGGAGGCACAGAGCCCACTACCTCTCTGTACCTCGAGCATTGGTACAGCACGTGTTCCGGATCTTCGTCCAGACTTGGGCAGTTCGGGCACTCTGGAGAGTCCTCATGCCTGAACCTATGGAGATACTTCCTATACCCACCGTGTCCAGTGAAAAACTGTGTTAGGTGGAAGTTTATTTCGCCATTCCGTCTCCTAATCCATTGCTCCAGATTGGGGATCAGTTTATGTGTCCATCTTCTCTTGTTCGCCGTGTTCCATCTCTCCTGCCAAGTTGCCATTGATGTTGCTCTCTCCGACCGGATGACGTCCATTGAGACGGCGTTTCCCGTGGCTATTGAGGCCATGTAAATTTTCTCCATTTCCTTGGCCAGTATATCTACTGGCAGCATTCCTGCCAATACTGTGGCTGCCTCGTCCGACACCGTCCGGAATCCAGAAATGGTGCGCAGAGCACTGAGCCTATAGGGGATTGACATCTTCCTTCTGAGGCCTTTCTGGCTTGCAACCGCTGAAGTCCATATCGGTGCAGCGTAGAGCAGCACGGAGGCTACAACTCTCGCGAGGAGCAGGCGTCTACCTGCTTTAGGTCCTCCTATGTTGGGTAGCATCCTCGAAAGGGCCGTCTGCATTTTGGCTGCTTTCTGGCTAACGTAATCTACGTGCGGTCGAAAGCTAAGCCTGTTGTCTAACATGACCCCCAGATACTAATGGAAGCCTTTGACTCGATACTAACGCTGTCTCCCTGAAATCTAGCAAACTGCGGCTTGTGATGAGCACAGCCTCTGTTTTATGGCCTGCCAGCTCCAGGCTAGCGCCACGCATCCAGCTGGCCACGACCCTTATGGCTGCATTCGCAGCCACTCTTACGTCTTCTATTTCTTGCCCACCACTACTAGAGCTAGGTCATCTGCGAATCCTATGATTCTGCATCCCTGGGGCAATTGCACTCTGAGCACCTCGTCGTACATTATGTTCCACAGGAGTGCTCCCAGGACTGACCACTGTGGGACCCCTGCTGAGACCGTGTAACTTCTAGCACCGTCTTCCGTATCATAACTCAGTACCCGATCGGACAGGTAGTTGGATATTATACGGAAAAGGGAGGACGGTATCCCTATTCGGTCTAAGGCTTCCAGTATGCGAGACCAGCTTGCTGAGTTAAAGGCATTGCGGATGTCCAACGTAATCACCGCGCAATACTCCTTGTCTCCCCACCTCCATCTGGTTCCCTCTATTGCTTTAGCGGCAATATCTACCACCGCCTTAATTGTATCGACCGTAGACTTTGCCTTGCGAAATCCGTATTGCTGTTTGGACAGGGCTTCTTTCTCTTCGAAGACACTAAGTAGTCGGTCATACACAATCCTTTCCAGTACCTTTCCCGCCGTGTTCAGTAGGCAGATTGGCCTCTATCCCGAGGGTTCCTCTATTGGCTTGTCCCCTTTCGGTAGAGTGATTAGTTTCTGTCGCTTCCATCTCTTAGGGAATACACCGTCGTGTAGACATCTAGTATATGTCTCGGCGAAGCCGTCGGGTTTCGTTAGCATTGCTAACTTTAGCGCCTTGTTTGGCACCCCATCTGGTCCTGGAGCCTTTTTGTCCCCTAGTTTTTTGCTTGCCGCTATCACGTCGTCTGCCGACACCTGCCGACACCTGCTGCACTAGCTCCGTGCTCAGAGAGCGGTTGGCTACTTCCAGTCGTGGGTGTTGGGGGAACAGTGTCTTAACTATAGTGGCAAGTGCGGTAGGGCAGGTCACATGGGTTGTTCCCTGGCTGCGGATCTTCTTCGTGACGACCTTGTGTGCCCCACGGGTTAACATCGGACTCATCGTTCACTCATATTTTCTGGAAGCAGCTGCATTTGCTTCGTTTAATGCTTCTCTTGAGGTCTCGCTTGGCTGCCCACAGGTCTTCCAGCCTAGATGCAAAGTCTGGGTGGCCTCGGGCACGCTGAGAGCGCCTTCTAGCACGCAGGCAGGCCTTCCTTAGGTCGCTGATTTGGTCATTCCACCAGTAGCAAGGTGCTCCTCTTCTGTTTGGCATCCTCCTGGGCATGGATAAGTCGCACGCATCCGAGATGTTTTTCATGAGCTGCCGCCCCATGTCGTCTGCTAACTCCGTGGCCCAAGTCAATTATGCATGACGTAAAGAGTCCGTGTAAGTTTCCTCGTCTAGGCCGTTGTCCTTCCATTTGGGGCCTGTTGTTTTGGGCTGCTGTTTTCTCCGTCCTCTCCCGTGGATTTCGAAATGCACTGCTTGGTGGTCGCTGAATGTGAATTCATTACTGACTTTCCATGTAGTTAGCCTATATAGTGAGCTGCTGAGCAGGGTAAGGCCTATAATAGAGCCTCTACCGGCCTTGCAGTACGTGAGCTCCTGCCCGTCGTTTGCAAGGCCCAAGTCGACCGCCGCGAACTCTTCTAGCAGGGTGGTCCCTCTCGCGTTAGTTTCCTTGCTTCCCCATTCCACGGCCCAGGCGTTAAAGTCTCCGGCTATGACGAGAGGAGCTCTGTTGCGAGCGTCTTCTGATATTTCTTCCAGCATGGTCTGAAATTGCCGCAGTTCCCAGCTTGGGGGTGCGTAGCAACTGTAAACGGTGATTCCATTAATTTTTGCTCTCACGAATCCGTCGTTTGCTGCTCTGACCTCCTGGACCGGTGATTTGAGAGACCAAATGGCCGCTTTTCCACATTTACTTGCCACCCAGCCACTTCCAGCGATAGGCTTGTATGGCTCGCAGATTATTGCGACGTCCGTATTTCTCTCCCGTGTTGATTGGGTCAGCAGGGCCTGAGCAGCCTCGCAGTGGTTGAGGTTCAGCTGCGTCCACTTCATTTTCTGTTGGCCAGGGCGCTCCTAAACACGGGGAATCCGCCGCTGCCGGAAATGTGTTTGCTGTCGGCATTCCTTTCCTTACAGAGCATGCACTTTCCTTTCCTCCGCATCGTCGGCACAGATTCAATCTGTCTAGATCACTTTTGCAGTGTCTTGCTAGATGTCCAAACTCGAGGCATCTGAAACATCTGGTGATGTTTATCCGTTCGCGGATTCTTGAGTTGACCCAGCCTACTTTCAGGAAACCTACTGAAAGGGCCTTTTTCGCGCTTCCCGCTGGCAGTCTTATCGTCGCCGTCTGTGTTTGGCCGTACGCCTTTCGGAGGCTGATATTCTCTGGGGCTATGCCCAGTATTTGGATTTGACCCCTCATCGCCTCGCAGATGTCCTCTCTGGTCGTGATCTAGTCCAGGTCCTTACACTCAATAGAGACTCGGTGGGACAGCGTCCAGACCTCTGCATTTTCGCCTAGCGTTTCGCCTTCCAGGTTTCCAAATGCTATGGTATTCTCTCCCGAGGGGTTAAGCTGGAGAAGTAGGTCCCCTTTTTGTGTCCTCCTTATTCTTGTCACCGCTTTTCCGAGCTCGCCCAGTTTTTCGTCCGCTTTAACTTTCCTCAGTATCTCTGAGTAGCTCGCTTCGCCTTTTGCCGAGATGACTATAGCTTCCGGTCGCGCCTTTTCCTTGAGCAGTCCCTTGCTGTTTTTCCGGGTGACCTCCTTCCTTTTCTTGTATGTGACCTTCTTCCACTTGCCGCCATCCGCTTTGGGGCTAGGTGTCTCCTGCGCCGTTGATACGATAGCCTGGCTGTCGGCTGGTCCTCGGATTCCTTTTGTTTGTGGTGTCCGTGCTGTGGCTTGGTTCCGCTTGACGTCTATCGTCGTCCTGAACAATGGCGATGTTTGAGACTGGTGCGTCCTGATGATCTCCTTGGCTCCTTCGTCGTGCAGCTGGATTGCCGCCAGCTCGTAGAGCACTCTGATGCTCTCTATCGAGTCTCGCATTGGCTGGTGGATGGATCGTCGTGCCATCTTCGAGCATGACTACCAACTTGTGTGTGCGTGTGTGTGTCTGTGTGTGTGTGTGTGTGTGTGAGTGTGTGTGTGTGTCTGTGTGTGTGTGGGGAGCAAGATCACATTTGTTTACGCTGGATGTGATCGGAATGGAAGGGGAGAAGTTGAGAGGGAGTGCGTTGGCAACGCATGAGCAAGATCATGAATATTTTTGTTTACGTTGACATTTGTGTGTGTTGAGGAAGGGGACGGGGGGTTAATTTTCCATCACATTTGTTTACGATGGATGTGATTTGATGGGAAGGAATGATGGGGAGGGGGAGTGCGCTGCTATGTTATCAGTGAGCTATAATGTGGCTGGGGGAAACTTAAAAATGAAGTGAATATTATTTTTTAATAAAATTTATTTAGTATCCGAAAGTTTTAAAGTGAAAAAGTCATTGAAATCACAATATTAAACAATGGTATCAACATCAGCAAACAATAATAAAAATGCACAACGCTTTTGTGAGGTTTGTGGAGTAACGGTGGCTCATAATCGCTGTGCAAAACATTTGCGGACAATTGAGCACAAAAATAAGGCCTTCATTGGCCTTGCGTCATTCGGATTAAAAACCTGGATTAACATTTATTCATATAGCAATGTTTCGGATAACGTTATGCTCCCTGAAGAGTTCCTATTGGAAGCAGGAAGTTCATTACTTCTAATAATGGAAAACGTTTTAGAGGTGCACACCTCATATAAAATCAATTTTGAACTATTCGCTGAATAGTTATAAATAAATAATAATAATACATATGGTGAAGATTTTGAAATAATGATCAAATCCCATCAAACTGAAATGTGTGTGGCTAAGAAGTCTTCTGACTTAGAAGAAATATTCGTAAGCCACTCAGCCATCATAAGTTCAAAGATGGATGAATTCCAAGAGAGAAATAGTGGCTGGACTCTCATAAAAATTATACGTTTGGAAATGAACATCAATAAATATAAGCCACTAAGAGGCTCTAGTTTTATTCCATTACCACGGAAATTGAGCTTGAAGAAAGCTATTATTAATATAAAAAACGAAGATGAGTTTTGTTTTAAGTGGGCTTTAATTGCAGCCGTAAAGAACTTGCAACATAATGCTGATTGGTGTGCCCCATATGAAATCAATGATATAAGGAGTCCAATTATTGAAATTCATGAGATAGTCTTACTCAAATATCATAATATGGAATTTGAACAACAACAAAATACTCATTAAGTATAAATGTCTTTGGCTATGATGAAGACATAAATGAAATTATTGGACCACTCTATCTTACCAAAGAGCACCGGGGGAAGCATATTAATCAAGGTAAGTAAGGAATAAAAAAAAATATATATATTTACACATTTCTTTTTTAATATCAATCATAATTTTTCCTCGAGGCTTACACACAATCAGTTGACTTCGCATACGAGGAAATTACATATCTGACATGTATGCTTAAACTATTCGCATAACGACAGGAAGCATGGCGAGCAGTGTGGAAAGGTGGTGGCGAAACTTCCAACAGCGAATAAGGCGAGTTTAAAATTTAAGAATTATGCAAATAGTTAAGATATACCTTTTATAATTTATGCAGGTTTCGAGTGCGTTTTAAAACCTATCAACAGGAATGTGAGCGAGAATGTAAAAAGTATTCAAGAACACATTCCTGTTGCATACGCATATTTCATAAAATCTGCATATAATCTAGTTTAGATAGACAGCTGATGCATAACACGGATAGAGAGGAATGAAGCTGGCTTTGTTCTGTATGTATGTAACTGTATCCAGCTTAAAAATCCTTATATCCTGTTCTGGCGAGTCCCACCACAGAATGCATTGGAGAAAATAGTCCGGTGCTGAAACGCGTACGCAGCGATACATTTTTCCAATATCTCCTGTTAGGGGGATCGGGAAATTACGAAAGCGAGGAAGGATATGAAACAGCGAGCTTTGAATAACAGGTCCAGCCATCAATAGTTCATTTAATGAATAACCTGACGAGGTAGCTGCTGAGCCGTCGAAAACGACTCGCAACTTTGTCGTTGAACTGTCTTCTTTAAAGACACAGTGATGAGGAAGAAAGTATTGACAAAGTCCTATAGACTCTGGAGCAACAGGCGACATATGACCAATATCCAGATATTCCTTTAGAAAGTTTGAATATTGAATCTTCAGATCTGGACGATTTTGTAGCTTGCGTTCCAGGGTCAGGAACCGACAAAAGGCTTGTTGGTATGACGTCCCCAGACATTCCAAACTTCGCTTGAAGATTAAACGAACTGAATATTGGCCACTAGGCAATCTGATATGAGTATTTACGAAATGTTCTTCACAGATGTTTCATTCCTTTCCAAGCAGGATTCTATCTCCCAAAATCTTCGAACCAATTCATCAGCACGTTCTTCAGAGCTTGACTCAAATTTGCCCGCAGTATGCTTTGCCATTAACATAGAACCACTCAAGCGCGTTCCGCCTCCAGAAACTACCCACCCAAGCCGTGTTTTTTGAAGACACGGTAGTTCTGGGAGAAGCCTTATCTGGCCGACGGTGAGAAGGTCGTAAAACAGGCTAGCTCCAAGTAGCAAGTCCACGCTGTTGAGGTTTAAAGAAAGACGGATCTGCAAGTTTTATGTTATCGGAAATGTTCCAATTCGTCGTGTTGATAGTAAAACTCGGGTGACTATCAGTTATGTTAGGCGCTACCAGAGCTGTGAGGCATGTTGAGTGTTCAGAGACTTGAGACTGTATTGTGATAGTGACCGTTTGTTTCAAAACGAGAATCTCTTAGACCAGAGACAATGGCTGAGGACTTGTGCTTCTTTAGCTGAAGCTGTTGAGCAATTCGCGACGTTATAAGGTGAAGCTGAGACCCAGAATCCAAAAGGGCACGACAAGGTGTGTTAAGGATCAAGTGTTTTTATGCAAGGGAAAGGGGGAGCTATGTTTATATTTTTGTGCGCGCGCGTAAGTGGACGCTCATGGGAAAGGGGGAGGGGGGGGTGCTATGTTTATATTTTTGTGTGCGCGTGCGTCAGTGGACGATCATGGGAAAGGTGGAGCGGGGGGTGCTATGTTTCCATATGTGTGTGTGTGTGTATATGTGTATGTGTGTGTGTGTGTGTGTTTTCTTTTTTTTTTTCTTGCTTACGGCACGGAGGTGAAAATCTTCGTAAGATACTGATGGCCCGGGCCAACCGTATGCACGATTCGCTGACTCCGTCAGCACCTACGTACTAAACTCACCCCCCACTCACACACCACATTCCCCGCGGGATCACCGCAAAGTATTACTTCGCGGGGATGGGTTGCCTATTTTAGGCAGTATCCATTAGTCGTCGCTCCTTTTCGCATCGTCTCAGATCCCTCTGGATGCCTATTATGAGCTGGCTTGTATTTCTCCAGTTGTCCTCTCCTTCCAGCATGAACGCTACCAGTCCCTCCGGTGGAGGTGCAGAGCCCACCACCTCTCTGTACCTCGAGCATTGGTACAGCACGTGTTCCGGTTCTTCGTCCAGATTTGGGCCGTTCGGGCACTCTGGAGAGTCATCATGCCTGAACCTATGGAGATACTTCCTATACCCACCGTGTCCAGTGAAAAACTGTGTTAGGTGGAAGTTAATTTCGCCATTCCGTCGCCTAATCCATCTCCCCTTGTTCGCCGTGTTCCATCTCTCCTGCCAAGTTGCCATTGATGTTGCTCTCTCCGACCGGATGACGTCCATTGAGACGGCGTTTCCCGTGGCTATTGGGACCATGTAAATTTTCTCCATTTCCTTGGCCAGTATATCTACTGGCAGCATTTCTGCCAATACTGTGGCTGCCTCGTCCGACACCGTCCGGAATCCAGAAATGGTGCGCAGAGCACTGAGCCTATAGGGGATTGACATCTTCCTTCTGAGGCCTTTCTGGCTTGCAACCGCTGAAGCCCATATCGGTGCAGCGTAGAGCAGCACGGAGGCTACAACTCTCGCGAGGAGCAGGCGTCTACCTGCTTTAGGTCCTCCTATGTTGGGTAGCATCCTCGAAAGGGCCGCCTGCATTTTGGCTGCTTTCTGGCTAACGTAATCTACGTGCGGTCGAAAGCTAAGCCTGTTGTCTAACATGACCCCTAGATACTTAATGGAAGCCTTTGACTCGATACTAACGCTGTCTACCTGAAATCTAGCAAACTCGACTATTTTGCGGCTTGTGATGAGCACAGCCTCTGTTTTATGGCCTGCCAGCTCCAGGCTAGCGCCACGCATCCAGCTGGCCACGATCCTTATGGCTGCATTCGCAGCCGCTTCCACGTCTTCAATTTCTTTGCCCACCACTACTAGAGCTAGGTCATCTGCGAATCCTATGATTCTGCATCCCTGGGGCAATTGCAATTTGAGCACCTCGTCGTACATTATGTTCCACAGGAATGGTCCCAGGACCGACCCCTGTGGGACCCCTGCTGAGACCGTGTAACTCCTAGCATCGTCTTCCGTATCGTAACTCAATACCCGATCGGACAGGTAGTTGGATATTATACGGAAAAGGGAGGACGGTATCCCTATTCGGTCTAAGGCTTCCAGTATACGAGACCAGCTTGCTGAGCTAAAGGCATTGCGGATGTCCAACGTAATCACCGCCTAATACTCCTTGCTCCCCACCTCCATCTGGTTCCCTCTGTTGCTTTAGCGGCAATATCTACCACCGCCTTAATTGCATCGACCGTAGACCTTGCCTTGCGAAATCCGTATTGCTGTTTGGACAGGGCCTCTTTCTCTTCGACGACACTAAGTAGTCGGTCATACACAATCCTCCCCAGTACCTTTCCCGCCGTGTCCAGTAGCCAGATTGGCCTCTATCCCGAGGGTTCCTCTATTGGCTTGTCCCCATTCGGTAGAAGGATTAGTTTCTGTCGCTTCCATCTCTTAGGGAGACATGTAGACATCTAGTATATGTCTCGGCGAAGGCGTCGGGTTTCGTTAGCATTGCTAACTTTAGCGCCTTGTTTGGCACCCCATCTGGTCCTGGAGCCTTTTTGTCGCCTAGTTTTTTGCTTGCCGCTATCACGTCGTCTGCCGACACCTGCTGCACTAGCTTCGTGCTCAGTGAGCGGTTGGCTACTTCCAGTCGTGGGTGTTGGGGGAACAGTGTCTCAACTATAGTGGCAAGTGCGGTAGGGCAGGTCACATGGGTTGTTCCCTGGCATCGGACTCATCGTTCACTCATATTTTCTGGAAGCAGCTGCATTTGCTTCGTTTAATGCTCCTCTTGAGGTCTCGCTTGGCTGCCCGCAGGTCTTCCAGCCTAGATGAAAAGTCTGGGTGGCCTCGGGCACGCTGAGAGCGCCTTCTAGCACGCAGGCAGGCCTTCCTTAGGTCGCTGATTTGGTCATTCCACCAGTAGCAAGGTGCTCCTCTTCTGTTTGGCATCCTCCTGGGCATGGATAAGTCGCACGCATCCGAGATGTTTTTCATGAGCTGCCGCACCATGTCGTTTGCTAACTCCGTGGCACAAGTCCATTGTGCATGACGTAAGGAGTCCGTGTAGGTTTCCTCGTCTAGGCCGTTGTCCTTCCATTTGGGGCCTGTTGTTTTGGGCTGCTGTTTTCTCCGTCCTCTCCCGTGGATCTCGAAATGCACTGCTCGGTGGTCGCTGAATGTGAATTCATTACTGACTTTCGACGTAGTTAGCCTATATAGTGAGCTGCTGAGCAGGGTAAGGTCTATAATAGAGCCTCTACCGGCTTTGCAGTAAGTGAGCTCCTGCCGTCGTTTGCAAGGCCCAAGTCGAGCGCCGCGAACGCTTCTAGCAGGGTGGTCCCTCTCGTGCTAGTTTCCTTGCTTCCCCATTCCACGGCCCAGGCGTTAAAGTCTCCGGCTATGACGAGAGGAGCTCTGTTGCGAGCGTCTTCTGATATTTCTTCCAGCATGGTCTGAAATTGCCGCAGTTCCCAGCTTGCGGGTGCGTAGCAACTGTAAACGGTGATTCCATTAATTTTTGCTCTCACGAATCCGTCGTTTGCTGCTCTGACCTCCTGGACCGGTGATTTGAGAGACCAAATGGCCGCTATTCCACATTTACTTGCCACCCAGCCACTTCCAGCGATAGGCTTGTATGGCTCGCAGATTATTGCGACGTCCGTATTTCTCTCCCGTGTTGATTGGGTCAGCAGGGCCTGAGCAGCCTCGCAGTGGTTGAGGTTCAGCTGTGTCCACTTCATTTTCTGGTGGCCAGGGCGCTCCTAAACACGGGGCATCTGCCGCTGCCGGCAATGTGTTTGCAGTCGGCATTCCTTTCCTTACAGAGCATGCACTGTGGCTCTTGTTTGCAGTCCTTAGCCAGATGGTCCTTTCCTCCGCATCGTCGGCACAGATTCGATCTGTCTAGATCACTTTTGCAGTGTCTTGCTAGATGTCCAAACTCGAGGCATCTGAAACATCTGGTGATGTTTATCCGTTCGCGGATTCTTGAGTTGACCCAGCCTACTTTCAGGAAACCTACCGAGAGGGCCTTTTTCGCGCTATCCGCTGGCAGTCTTATAGTCGCCGTTTGTGTTTGGCCATACGACTTACGGAGGCTAATATTCTATGGGGCTATGTCCAATATTTGGATTTGACCCCTCATCGCCTCGCAGATGTCTTCCCTGGTCGTGATCTCGTCCAGGTCCTTACACTCAATAGAGACTCGATGGGACAGCGTCCGGACCTCTGCATTTTCGCCTAGCGTTTCGCCTACCAGGTTTCCAAATGCTATGGTATTCTCTCCCGAGTGGTTAAGCTGGAGAAGTAGGTTTCCTTTTTGTGTCCTCCTTATTCTTGTCACCGCTTTTCCGAGCTCGCCCAGTTTTTCGTTCGCTTTAACTTTCCTCAGTATCTCTGAGTAGCTCGCTTCGCCTTTTGCCGAGATGACTATAGCTTCCGGTCGCGCCTTTTCCTTGAGCAGTCCCTTGCTGTTTTTCCGGGTGACCTCCTTCCTTTTTTTGTGGGTGACCTCCTTCCACTTGTCACCGTCCGCTTTGGGGCTCGGTGTCTCCTGCACCGTTGTTACGGTAGCCTGATTACCGACTGGCCCTCGGAGTCGCTTAGTTTGGGGCGTCCGTACCGTGGCCTGCTTCCGCTTGACGTCTACCGTCGTCCTGAAAAGAGGCGAGGTTTGACACGACTGGTGCGTCCTAATTACCTCCTTGGCTCCTTCTCGTGTAGCTGGATGGCCGCCAGCTCGTAGAGCACTCTGATGCTCTCTATTGAGTCTCGCATGGGCTGGTGGATGGAGCGTCGCTTGCCATCTTCGAGCATGTCTACCAGCTTTGAGATCTCGTGCCCGAGTTCCCGGAGTGCTGAGCTGCTCTGAGTTGCCGTGGTTTGGTCCCGCTCTGAGTTCGTCTCTGCGGGGACGGCTGTTGCTCCATCTACTGGTGATCTCACCATTCTGCTGGTCTTTGCAAAAGCATCACAGCTCTCCTTCGTTTGTGGGGTTTGGATATTACTCATTTTTTTGGGTCCCAACTCCTAAGCCGTTGTTCTTGTCCGTTGTACAGTCGCGTTATAATCTCATGGTTGTCTTTGCAAGCAGTGAGGCCATGCGAGGGTTGACACCCGCCTTCATGGGGTCGAGTGTTCAGAGCCAGATCCGCGTTAGTCAAGAATATTACATCTGAGCCTATACTGCCAGCTAAATGGCGACGATACGAGGAGCGTGCTTGGAGATTTGCCATGTTTTAACGGGACGGGGGCGGTAACAGCATTAGCCTAGCAGCCATTTCGCCCAGATTTCACTCCGCTTACTGAGATGCTAGAATACTGTCGGCCGTCAGCCCAGGGGTCGTCTACTCGTGTAGGGTTATCCAGAGTTCACAGCCTGAGACATTACTGGTCTCAGTCTCAGTCGCCTTCTCGTGTTAGCTAGGCGCGTCACGGGTGTGCAGCACCTACCCAGGGGATACCTGGTTACAACCGGAGGTCACGAGTTGCTTTAATTACCACGGAACGGAATCGATCTGGCCATTTCCAGGTTAATGGCGTTCAGAATCTTTTCGCCTGCAAGAGGCACCTCTCCGGGCACTTACATCCCCGTGCCATTTTCAGTTGCCTCATACGACAAGCAATGACTAGCTGTGGCGGTATTCTATGGGCCGCTTACCACACGGGTGAGTGTGGTATGTGTGTGTGTGAGTGTGTGTGTGTGTGTGGGAGTGTGTGTATGTGTGTGTGTGTGTGTGTGTGGGGAGCAAGATCACATTTGTTTACGCTGGATGTGATCGGAATGGAAGGGGAGAAGTGGAGAGGGAGTGCGTTGGCAACGCATGCGCAAGATCATGAATATTTTTGTTTGCGTTGACATTTGTGTGTGTTGAGGAAGGGGACGGGGTGGTTAATTTTCCATCACATTTGTTTACGATGGATGTGATTGGATGGGAAGGAACGAAGGGGAGGGGGAGTCCGCTGATTTGTTATCAGCGAGCTTTTGTGAGGTTTGTGGAGTAACGGTGGCTCATAATCGCTGGGCACAACATTTGCGGACAAATGAGCACAAAAATAAGGCCTTCACACTGTTGGATGGCTATGTTCAACTTTTGGCATCCGGATTCCAAAACCGGATTAACACCTATTCATATATGACGTTATGCTCTCTGAAAAGTTCCTATTGGAAGCAGGAAGCTTATTACTTCCAATAATGGAAAACGTTTTAGAGGTGCACACCTCATATAAAATCAACTTTGAACTTTTCGCTGAATAGTTGAAAATAAATAATAATAATACTTATGGTGAAGATTTTGAAATAATGATCAAATCCCATCAAACTGAAATGTGTGTGGCTACGAAGTCTTCTGACTTAGAAGAAATATTCGTAAGCCAATCAGCCATCATAAGTTCAAAGATGGATGAATTCCAAGAGAGAGATAGTGGTTGGACTCTCATAAAAATTATACGTTTGGAAATGAACGTCAATAAATATAAGCCACTAAGAGGCTCTAGTTTTATTCCATTACCACGGAAATTGAGCTTGAAGAAAGCTATTATTAATATAAAAAACGAAGATGAGTTTTGTTTTAAGTGGGCTTTAATAGCAGCCGTGATAAAACGACTCGCAACTTTGTCCTTGAACTGTCTTCTTTAAAGACACAGTGATGAGGAAGAAAGTATTGACAAATTCCTATAGACTCTGGAGCAACAGGCGACATATGACCAATATCCAAATATTCCTTTAGAAAGTTTGAATATTGAATCTTCAGATCTGGACGATTTTTAAGTTTGTGTTCCAGGGTCAGGAACCGACAAAAGGCTTGTTGGTATGACGTCCCCAGACATTCCAATCTTCGCTTGAAGGGTAAACGAACTGAATATTGGCCACTAGGCAATCTGATATGAGTATTTACGAAATGTTCTTCACAGATGTTTTCTTCCTTTGAAGTGGTAGGTGTACTTTCCAAGCAGGATTCTATCTCCCAAAATCTTCGAACCAATTCATCAGCACGTTCTTCGGAACTTGACTCAAGTTTGCCCGCAGTATGCTTTGCCATTAACATAGAACCACTCAAGCGCGGTCCGCCTCCAGAAACTACCCAACCAAGCCATGTCTTATCTGGCCGACGCTGAGAAGGTCGTAAAACTGGCTAGCTCCAAGTAGCAAGTCCACACTGTTGAGGTTTATAAAAGACGGATCTGCAAGTTTTATGTTATCGGGAATGTTCCAATTCTACCAGAGCTGTGAGGCATGTTGAGTATTCAGAGACTTGAGACTGTATTGTGATAGTGACCTTCTGTTTCAAAACGAGAATCTCCTAGACCAGAGACAATGTCTGAGGACTTGTGCTTCTTTAGCTGAAGCTGTTGAGCAAGGAGTGTTGTGATAAGGTGAAGCTGAGACCCAGAATCCAAAAGGGCACGACAAGGTATCAAAGTGCCGGAACAACTTTTAACAAAGATCATTGTCGTAGCCAAGACGACAACATCACTACTGAAATGCTGGGCAACAAGAAATGTGGAGGTAGATGGCGATTACTTAGCGATATAGGCATGGGCTATCGGCGATGAATTTGCAGGCTCAGTCAGCTGACCAGACGGAAATACCGAATTATTTAAATGCAGCAGAGAATGATGTTTCGCACCGCAGGTCCGACAGCATCCTGAGCTGCATGATCGCAATTGATGACCTTTCTTTAGGCAATTCAAGCACAATGCAACTCGTTTTGCCTCCCTAAGCCGTAATGCAGGGGTCAAATTTCCAAATCGAGAACAATTATATATATTATGACCAGGGCTTTCACAAAAGACGCAGACAGGGGCGTCGTGGTTAGTGGCGATAAATGACGATCTACTGGTGTTAATTGCTCTAGTTTTTCCAACCTGATGGCTAGGGGCATAGTTTGAAATAGAAAAATTTACGGTTTCCATTGTTCAGCATCTCTGCTCCAGAAACGTAGCCATATGCTCCCACGATGGTATTAAGTTGACGAACGACGAATCCTCTAGCCTTTCTTCCCATTCGATCGGGAAATTACGAAAGCGAAGAAGGATATGAAACAGCGAGCTTTGAATAACAGGTCCAGCCATCAATAGTTCATTTAATGAATAACCTGACGAGGTAGCTGCTGAGCCGTGGAAAACGACTCGCAACTTTGTCGTTGAACTGTCTTTTTTAAAGACACAGTGATGAGGAAGAAAGTATTGACAAAGTCCTATAGACTCTGGAGCAACAGGCGACATATGACCAATATCCAAACATTTCATTCCGAACCGAAATTTACATAGAAACTACTAACTCGTCGAAGTCCTCACGCATTTGGTTACCGATTTCATCAAAGTCTAGTTCTTCGAGGCTAGTGTGAGTAATATCAAATGAGGTCTGATGCCGCTCGATTTGCTTCAGCCTAACACTAAGACCGCACTCACCAATTGCGCTAAGTGGCGAATTAGTTAAAGCATTTCGAAGTGTTTGCAAACTGTCATAAATTGAAATGGCCTTGCGCTTCAGAAAGGTCACCCTGTTTGCAGAGGGCACTGCACTAGAGGCATTATTTTCGGTTGCCATTAGAAGCGTTGATAGAAAGCGTGTGCGAAACTAGCTGAGTAACTAACAACGCTGCTCCCTAGTACATGCAAACCGTTCAAAAAAACAATAGTTGTAAGAACTTCGGCGAACGCAAGTGTCAAGCTATGTAACGAAGCAACGGCAATAGCTTTTACATAAGTACCGTACGAATGAGGAAAGACTTTAAGGGACCGAAAGAGTAGGCAAAGCGACGGCGATCGCTTATAAGTATGTATATAAAGTGCACAAAACGAAATGCCAGGTGGTGTCCTTTAAGATTATTGCTTTAATGTAATGCAAATAATCTTACAACAACAAATATCACGTCGGGGTCACCAAATGTTGCGCTACTGAGCTTTTTCAATAGCTTTCACAAATAAAAATAATTAACCTTTTATTTCATGTGTTCCAATTTGTTTTTATATTTCTTAAAGTTACGAAAAGCGGGCAGACCCGAATTGGTCTGTGCTTATTATTTAAGAACAATAGTTTTATATAGGCAAGCGAACCCGAATTAGTACGTGCCAATTTTAGCGAAGCGACAATTATTAGTTATAATTTTGAATAATGCAAGTGGCCGATGTGTACCAAATGCATGAAGCGAATGAGCTTAACTAACTTGATGCGCAGCATCGAGGCCATCGCATAAGTAAAGCTAGGGCAATAAAACGATCGTTACTGCGAAGAGCGGCAGCTCTATGTAAATGAATTCTTAAGAGAGAAATCTAGGCAATTGCTTTGCAGAGCGAGTATACACAGAAACACCAACAAATGCTTCGACATAGTGATAGTGGACACCGTTGGTCCGCTATTGCAATGAACATCGTCACACTTATATGTGATCTAAAAAAATATTTTGTAGCCATACCATACCAAATAATGTCGGAAAAGCTGTATTCGAAAATTGTATACTAAAGTACGGCCCAACGAAGACGTTCAACAACATCACAATTGTTTACGCTGGATGTGATCGGAATGGAAGGGGAGAAGTGGAGAGGGAGTGCGTTGGCAACGCATGCGCAAGATCATGAATATTTTTGTTTACGTTGACATTTGTGTGTGTTGAGGAAGGGGACGGGGGTGTTCATTTTCCATCACATTTGTTTACGATGGATGTGATTGGATGGGAAGAAACGAAGGGGAGGGGGAGTGCGCTCGCTTAGTATCCGAAAGTTTTAAAGTGAAAAAGTCATTGAAATCACAATATTAAAATATGGCATCAACATCAGCAAACAATAATCAAAATGCACAACGCTTTTGTGAGGTTTGTGGAGTAACGGTGGCTTATAATCGCTGGGCACAACATTTGCGGACAAATGAGCACAAAAATAAGGCCTTCACTCCGTTGGATGGCTATGTTCAACTTGCGGCATCCGGATTCCAAAACCGGCTTAACACCTATTCATATAGCAATGTTTCAGATAACGTTATGCTCCCTGAAGAGTTCCTATTGGAAGCAGGAAGTTCATTACTTCCAATAATGGAAAACGTTTTAGAGGTGCACACCTCATATAAAATCAATTTTGAACTTTTCGCTGAATAGTTGAAAATAAATAATAATAATACTGATGGTGAAGATTTTGAAATAATGATCAAATCCCATCAAACTGAAATTTGTGTGGCTACGAAGTCTTCTGACTTAGAAGAAATATTCGTAAGCCACTCAGCCATCATAAGTTCAAAGATGGATGAATTCCAAGAGAGAGATAGTGGTTGGACTCTCATAAAAATTATACGTTTGGAAATGAACGTCAATAAATATAAGCCACTAAGAGGCTCTAGTTTTATTCCATTACTACGGAAATTGCGCTTGAAGAAAGCTATTATTAATATAAAAAACGAAGATGAGTTTTGTTTTAAGTGGGCTTTAATAGCAGCCGTAAAGAGCTTGAACATAATGCTGATTGGTGTGCCCCATATGAAATCAATGCTATAAGGAGTCCAATTATTGAAATTCATGAGATATTCTCACTCAAATTTCATAATATGGAATTTCAACAACAGCAAAATACTTACTTAAGTATAAATGTCTTTGGCTATGATGAAGACATTACTGAAATTATTGGACCGCTCTATCTAACCAAAAAGCACCGGGGGAAGCATATTAATCTATTGCTTTTGGAAAAGCAAGATATATCACATTATGCATGGATTAAGAATCTATCAAGGTAAGTAAGGAATAAAAAAAAAATATATATATACACATTTCTTTTTTAATATCAATCATAATTTCTCCTCCAGGCTTACACACAATCAGTTGACTTCGCATACGAGAAAATTACATTTCTGTCATGTATGCTTAAACTATTCGCATAACGACAGGAAGCATGGCGAGCAGTGTGGAAAAGTGGTGGCGACGCTTCCAACAGCGTATAAGGAGAGTGTAAAATTTAAGAATTATGCAAATAGTGAAGATATACCTTTTATAATTTATGCAGGTTTCGAGTGCGTTTTAAAACCTATCAACAGGAATGTGAGCGAGAATGTAAAAAGCATTCAAGAACACATTTCTGTTGCATACGCATATTTCATAAAATCTGCATATGATTCTAGTTTAGATAAATTTGTTATATATAGTGGAGAAAATGTAGGATTACATTTTGAAACATCTCTCATTGCTGATGCAAGAGAGATTTATAGCAAATATTTATCTGCTGTAAAGCCAATCGAAATGAGTTTAGAAGATGAACATAAATTTAAAAGTGCTATAAATTGCCACATTTGCACTAAGATTTTAAACTTAGATAGAGTATGGGATCAATACCACTTAACTGGTAAATTTAGAGGGTCAGCTCATAATGCCTGTAATATAAATAACAAAATTGCCTCATTTATCCCCGTACCTTTTCATAATTTTTCACGCTATGATGCTCATTTGTTTGTAAGAGAGTTGTCGAAAGTTAAAGGTGAAATTAAGGTTCTACCTCTCAATAAAGAGATTTATATTTCCCTTTCAAAATACATATATATTACAGAGCATAATACATATTTGGAAATACGTTTTTTAGACTCATTACGATTTATGGCTGCAAGTTTAGATAGTCTTAGCTCTAATTTAGAACATAATAATTTTACAACTGTTAGACGGGTTTTCCCGGACGAAACACACTTTAATCTAGTACATAGGAAGGGAGTTTTCCCATATGAATACTTTTCTAAATTTGAATGTTTGCAAGAAACTGTTCTTCCACCAAGGGAAAAATTTTTCAACAGTCTTGCAAATAGAGAATGTTACGATGATGATTATTTACACGCTCAGAACGTGTGGAGAGTTTTTAATTGTAAAACCCTCAAAGATTATATGGAGCTGTATTTAAAGACATATGTACTTTTGCTTGCAAATGTGTTATTGAAAACTTTCGTTTAATTTGTAAGAATATTTATTCATTGGACCCAGCCCATTATTACACAGCTCCGGGGTTATCTTGGGATGCCATGCTAAAAACAACTGGAATAGCATTAGAATTATTTACAGACATAGATATGCAAAGATTTATACAAAATGGTGTTCGTGGGGGACTAGTACAATGTTGTCAGAGATATTCAATTGCTAATCATAAGTATATGAATCTCAATATTAATGTATTTGGATTCAAATAATCTATATGGGTGGGCGATGTCACAATATCTTCCATATGGTGATTTCCAGTGGTTAAGTGAGGATGAAATACGATCATTTCATTTATTTTCCATTTCTGAAACGTATGAATATGGATATATTCTTGAAGTAGATTTAGAATATCCAGTATCCCTTCATGATATGCATAACGACTTGCCGTTTTGTCCAAGCCATCAAAAACCGACTGCAAAGTGTACAGTTAAAAGCTTATCGCTGACCTAAGACCGAAATATAAATATCCCATACATTATAACTAAGATTTACAGTATATTACGGTTTAAGCAGTCTCCTTGGTTAAGAAAATATATTGATATTAATACATAAGCTATTAAATAACGCAGAAAATGGGAAAACCATGAAAAACGTTGAAAAACGTAAAAATATTAAATTGGTAGCTGAGTGGGAAACAACGTCTCGCAATAGATTGGGAGCAGGGACATTAATCGCAAAATCAAACTTTCATAGCTCAGTGCAATTCTCGAATAATATGTATGCATTCCAAACGAAAAGATTGCATAACTATTATAATAAGCCCATATATTTAGGTTTTACCGTATTAGATCTTTCGAAATTGTTAATGTATGATTTTCATTATGATTATATGGTAGCAAAGTTTAAATCTGATCTAGCATTGAATTATATGGACACAGACTCCTTAATATATACCATTAAAACTGAGTACTTTTATGCAGATATTAGAGATGATCTTGAAATGATATTCGACACATCTGAATATTCTGATGATCATGCTCATAAATATGCCCTAAAGAGAGTTAATGAAAGAGTCTAGGGCATGATGAAAGATGAGAATAATGGTAGGATAATGAAAGAATTCATAGGACTTCGACCCAAAATGTACTCATTAAAACTTGAGGACGAAGGTTGTGTTAAAAAGGCAAAGGGTATTAAAAAATCAATTTTGGAAAACATCAGTGTAAAATGCTTTAAAGATTGTCTTTTCAATAATAAATCATATACAACAAATAATATGTCAATTTTTAGATCTAACTTACATAAATTGTGTACTCAAAAAATAACAAAAGTAGCTTTAAGTTCTCAAGATGATAAGAGAAAAATAAGAGATGATTGTATACATACTAATGCATGGGTTCACTATAAGATTGTAAATTAATTGGTTAAATAAAAACATTAAAAAAAAAATGACTCGACTTTTTTAATTTTATTCTGAAATTGTATATAAATTGAGAGTGAGAGAGAGTGAGTTAAACGGAGCTACCTTAAAAAATTACTATTAATCTTCAGAGAGGGAGATGTATAAATACCGTTTATCATATTCAGAAGATCTACATTACAAATGCTACTGTATTCAAAAAATATAAGAATAAGCGATTCCGAGCGTTTAACCGGCCGTGAGAGTGGACGTGAAGATAAGGTGAAAGAAGCAAAATATAAAATATATCAAAATCAATCTAAAACAAATAACGAGAAAAAAAACACCAATGATAACAGCTATTCAGAGAGCTCTGTGAAATACCAAGGATTTAAATAGCTCTGACTTTGTGCTAGCGACAACCATTCGACAGAAAACACTGGATACGGAACCCTCATCATGAACACTCAAAATCAGCAAATTCAATTCAACGAAATATCATCATCAACAGATATTTTTCAATATAAAACATGGAGTTTAAATTCAAATTCAAATTCAGATTTAATAATACATCGTGAGATTCAAGAAAATATAATATCATCTACAACTCGTGAGCTTTTTTATGAGGATGATGATGATACCGTTGAAGTCCCTGAAACAGACATTGAAGATGAGGAGGACGATATTTTTAACAATAGTCATCATTATTTGAATCAAGAAGCTCAACCAATAATATTATCAGATAGTGAATAAGAACTATTTGGATACCAAAATTTATTTTATTAATAAAATTATATATATATATATTTTACAAAACTATATCCTTCTTGTTTATTCTATTTTCATTAAAGAAGTTTTGCGAATAATTTTTTTAAAATTAATCAATCGAATTTTCAAATCTTAAGAATTCTTCAAAAATTTTAACTGATTCAACCTCTTCTCATTTACCATTATCCTTTCAGCTTCGTTAACAGGTAATTTTCAGATGACGAAGTTCGTAACTACTGTTATACGTACACCTTTTTGTTGAGACATATTCATCATATTGATGCATAAAATGTCTATAAAACGGTGTATTACTCTCAAAAATTCCAGAAATGTTTGCTTCTTTCTGTATTAGCTCTTGCCTACACATCTTTTGCGCTTGAACTCTCATCAAGTTGAATTGGAATTATTAAAACATTGAGCTACTATAATTAATATATAATATTTAAATAGATGAGTGCTCTTTATATTTTCAGAGTAAACGATAAAATAATAATGATTGCAATATTCATTTTATATCAAATTTATTACCCTAACCTAGTCATAACTCTAGTTTCAAAAGAAAACATTTTCATATAAAATTCTTTATTTTTTTCATTTTTATACCCTGAACCCATTAAAAATGGGTAAAAGGGGTATTATGTTTTTGTGCAAAATCCAAATGTATGTAACAGGCAGAAGGAAGCATCTCCGACCCCATAAAGTATATATATTCTTGATCAGCATTAATAGCCGAGTCGATCTAGCCATGTCCGTCTGTCTGTCCGTCCGTCCGTCCGTCCGTCCGTCCGTCCGTCCGTCCGTCCGTCCGTCCGTATGTATGAACGCAAGGATCTCAGAACCTATAAGAGCTAGGGACTTGAAATTTTAGATGTAGGTGCTCCTAGTTCCTATGCAGATCGAGTTTGTTTCCGATAATCGATAACTTGCCCCGTTTCCAAGTAATCGATAAAAATGTATATCGATATCCTGTTTTTTAAGCAATTTTGGTAAATAATAAGAGCTAGAGTTACCAAACTTGACATGTAGCTTCTAGAAAAGTATATATATATCGATTATCTTTCGTTTTATACCTATCGCCACCTCCCCGCTACTCTCTATCTATAAGCGCGCGCTGCATTTGGTGATGGAATATAAGGGTTCAGGGTATCCCCTAGTCGGGAGCTCCCGACTAGAACCTCTTACTTGTTTTTTCATATTATTACATAAAGTCTTACATTTAAATGATTCTTCTTACTTAATATTTGAAAAATGATTTATATATATTATTTTATTATATTTTTATATTTTATACAACTTCATTTTTGTTTATCCCGGAGTTGTGCTTATCAGAGAGCCCCAACCATTTAAAATATATCTTATCACCATTTTTCTTTATTACCTTCTCAACTAGGTAGGTATCGGGTAAGCGAGTTTTCTTTAATTCGTGAGAATAGAATCCTCCTTTAAGTGGCGTTCCTTGATAATCTTCTAATATATATGTTGTCGGATGAGTGTTTTTCACTTGGGAAAATTTAAAAATTTCTGTCGTCCAATTCGGAGTATATCCCTTCTCAAAGATATGTTTATACTTGCTAATGCATAAATTATCACCAACATGAAATCGTGATCCGGTAAATATTTTTTTTTTACTGTAGACCGTGCTTACCAACTCCTTTTCATTCGATGAATTTACTTTGATTGGGGATATTTTGATCGTTCGATGAAATCTTCTATTATATTCATCAATTAGGTCTTCATAAATTCCAATCCATTGATATGTACCATTAACACTAAATTCTTTCCACATCATACCTTTGAGCGTTCTATTCAATCGTTCGACTATTGAGGCTTTTAACCCACTATATGTTGAGTAATGATTGATATTAAATTAATTGATTAAGTGTTCTTATTAAAAAATTCTTTTCCATCATCGGTTTGTAAATTCTTAGGAGTACGACCCAATTTAAAATTATTTACATCGCCTTTGTAACGTCTTGAGCATTTTTGCTTTTGAGTGCTACACCCCAGGCGCATTTGGAAAATGTATCGATAACAGTTAATAGAAATCGAAAATTTTTATTTGATGATATATAATTTTCCATTTCCACCAAATCTGCCTGCCAATGATCATCGATTCCTTTCATAATAACCCTACTACGCTCAAAATTTTGTCGAGCTGGTCCATGCAACTCATTAACTATTCCCCTCTTGCTCATGGTGGTGGTGGTAGTGTGGGTTCTTTTTTATGTTATGTTGGTTTGTTTAAAAGCTTTAATGGTATTTTCTCGCCTTCAATTTGCATTCCTACATTTTTAATACACTTTTCGGAGTAGTATAGTATTTAAATATAATATATAATAAATATAATATAATGAAGCTGAGACCCAGAATCCAAAAGGGCACGACAAGGTATCAAAGTGCCGGAGCAACTTTTAACAAAGATTATTGTCGTAGCCAAGACGACAACATCACTACTGAAATGCTGGGCAACAAGAAATGTGGAGGTAGATGGCGATTACTTAGCGATATAGGCATGGGCTATCGGCGATGAATTTGCAGGCTCAGTCAGCTGACCAGACGGAAATACCGAATTATTTAAATGCAGCAGAGAATGATGTTTCGCCCCGCAGGTCCGACAGCATCCTGAGCTGCATGATCGCAATTGATGACCTTTCTTTAGGCAATTCAAGCACAATGCAACTCGTTTTGCCTCCCTAAGCCGTAATGCAGGGGTCAAATTTCCAAATCGAGAACAATTATATATATTATGACCAGGGCTGTCACAAAAGACGCAGACAGGGGCGTCGTGGCTAGTGGCGATAAATGACGATCTACTGGTGTTAATTGCTCTAGTTTTTCCAACCTGATGGCTAGGGGCATAGTTTGAAATAGAAAAATTTACGGTTTCCATTGTTCAGCATCTCTGCTCCAGAAACGTAGCCATATGCTCCCACGATGGTATTAAGTTGACGAACGACGAATCCTCTAGCCTTTCTTCCCATTCGATCGGGAAATTACGAAAGCGGAGAAGGATATGAAACAGCGAGCTTTGAATAACAGGTCCAGCCATCAATAGTTCATTTAATGAATAACCTGACGAGGTAGCTGCTGAGCCGTGGAAAACGACTCGCAACTTTGTCGTTGAACTGTCTTTTTTAAAGACACAGTGATGAGGAAGAAAGTATTGACAAAGTCCTATAGACTCTGGAGCAACAGGCGACATATGACCAATATCCAAACATTTCATTCCGAACCGAAATTTACATAGAAACTACTAACTCGTCGAAGTCCTCACGCATTTGGTTACCGATTTCATCAAAGTCTAGTTCTTCGAGACTAGTGTGAGTAATATCAAATGAGGTCTGATGCCGCTCGATTTGCTTCAGCCTAACACTAAGACCGCACTCACCAATTGCGCTAAGTGGCGAATTAGTTAAAGCATTTCGAAGTGTTTGCAAACTGTCATAAATTGAAATGGCCTTGCGCTTCAGAAAGGTCACCCTGTTTGCAGAGGGCACTGCACTAGAGGCATTATTTTCGGTTGCCATTAGAAGCGTTGATAGAAAGCGTGTGCGAAACTAGCTGAGTAACTAACAACGCTGCTCCCTAGTACATGCAAACCGTTCAAAAAACAATAGTTGTAAGAACTTCGGCGAACGCAAGTGTCAAGCTATGTAACGAAGCAACGGCAATAGCTTTTACATAAGTACCGTACGAATGAGGAAAGACTTTAAGGGACCGAAAGAGTAGGCAAAGCGACGGCGATCGCTTATAAGTATGTATATAAAGTGCACAAAACGAAATGCCAGGTGGTGTCCTTTAAGATTATTGCTTTAATGTAATGCAAATAATCTTACAACAACAAATATCACGTCGGGGTCACCAAATGTTGCGCTACTGAGCTTTTTCAATAGCTTTCACAAATAAAAATAATTAACCTTTTATTTCATGTGTTCCAATTTGTTTTTATATTTCTTAAAGTTACGAAAAGCGGGCAGACCCGAATTGGTCTGTGCTTATTATTTAAGAACAATAGTTTTATATAGGCAAGCGAACCCGAATTAGTACGTGCCAATTTTAGCGAAGCGACAATTATTAGTTATAATTTTGAATAATGCAAGTGGCCGATGTGTACCAAATGCATGAAGCGAATGAGCTTAACTAACTTGATGCGCAGCATCGAGGCCATCGCATAAGTAAAGCTAGGGCAATAAAACGATCGTTACTGCGAAGAGCGGCAGCTCTATGTAAATGAATTCTTAAGAGAGAAATTTAGGCAATTGCTTTGCAGAGCGAGTATACACAGAAACACCAACAAATGCTTCGACATAGTGATAGTGGACACCGTTGGTCCGCTATTGCAATGAACACATCGTCACACTTATATGTGATCTAAAAAAATATTTTGTAGCCATACCATACCAAATAATGTCGGAAAAGCTGTATTCGAAAATTGTATACTAACACAAAATTGTATACGTTCAACAACATCACAATTGTTTACGCTGGATGTGATCGAAATGGAAGGGGAGAAGTGGAGAGGGAGTGCGTTGGCAACGCATGCGCAAGATCATGAATATTTTTGTTTACGTTGACATTTGTGTCTGTTGAGGAAGGGGACGGGGGTGTTCATTTTCCATCACATTTGTTTACGATGGATGTGATTGGATGGGAAGAAACGAAGGGGAGGGGGAGTGCGCTCGCTTAGTATCCGAAAGTTTTAAAGTGAAAAAGTCATTGAAATCACAATATTAAAATATGGCAATCAGCAAACAATAATCAAAATGCACAACGCTTTTGTGAGGTTTGTGGAGTAACGGTGGCTTATAATCGCTGGGCACAACATTTGCGGACAAATGAGCACAAAAATAAGGCCTTCAGTCCGTTGGATGGCTATGTTCAACTTGCGGCATCCGGATTCCAAAACCGGCTTAACACCTATTCATATAGCAATGTTTCAGATAACGTTATGCTCCCTGAAGAGTTCCTATTGGAAGCAGGAAGTTCATTACTTCCAATAATGGAAAACGTTTTAGAGGTGCACACCTCATATAAAATCAACTTTGAACTTTTCGCTGAATAGTTGAAAATAAATAATAATAATACTGATGGTGAAGATTTTGAAATAATGATCAAATCCCATCAAACTGAAATGTGTGTGGCTACGAAGTCTTCTGACTTAGAAGAAATATTCGTAAGCCACTCAGCCATCATAAGTTCAAAGATGGATGAATTCCAAGAGAGAGATAGTGGCTGGACTCTCATAAAAATTATACGTTTCGAAATGAACGTCAATAAATATAAGCCACTAAGAGGCTCTAGCTTTATTCCATTACTACGGAAATTGAGCTTGAAGAAAGCTATTGTTAATATAAAAAACGAAGATGAGTTTTGTTTTAAGTGGGCTTTAATAGCAGCCGTAAAGAGCTTGAACATAATGCTGATTGGTGTGCCCCATATGAAATCAATGATATAAGGAGTCCAATTATTGAAATTCATGAGATATTCTCACTCAAATTTCATAATATGGAATTTCAACAACAGCAAAATACTTACTTAAGTATAAATGTCTTTGGCTATGATGAAGACATTACTGAAATTATTGGACCGCTCTATCTAACCAAAAAGCACCGGGGGAAGCATATTAATCTATTGCTTTTGGAAAAGCAAGATATATCACATTATGCATGGATTAAGAATCTATCAAGGTAAGTAAGGAATAAAAAAAAATTTATATATACACATTTCTTTTTTAATATCAATCATAATTTCTCCTCCAGGCTTACACACAATCAGTTGACTTCGCATACGAGAAAATTACATTTCTGTCATGTATGCTTAAACTATTCGCATAACGACAGGAAGCATGGCGCATAACGACAGGAAGCATGGCGAGCAGTGTGGAAAAGTGGTGGCGACGCTTCCAACAGCGTATAAGGAGAGTGTAAAATTTAAGAATTATGCAAATAGTGAAGATATACCTTTTATAATTTATGCAGGTTTCGAGTGCGTTTTAAAACCTATCAACAGGAATGTGAGCGAGAATGTAAAAAGCATTCAAGAACACATTTCTGTTGCATACGCATATTTCATAAAATCTGCATATGATTCTAGTTTAGATAAATTTGTTATATATAGTGGAGAAAATGTAGGATTACATTTTGAAACATCTCTCATTGCTGATGCAAGAGAGATTTATAGCAAATATTTATCTGCTGTAAAGCCAATCGAAATGAGTTTAGAAGATGAACATAAATTTAAAAGTGCTATAAATTGCCACATTTGCACTAAGATTTTAAACTTAGATAGAGTATGGGATCATTGCCACTTAACTGGTAAATTTAGAGGGTCAGCTCATAATGCCTGTAATATAAATAACAAAATTGCCTCATTTATCCCCGTACCTTTTCATAATTTTTCACGCTATGATGCTCATTTGTTTGTAAGAGAGTTGTCGAAAGTTAAAGGTGAAATTAAGGTTCTACCTCTCAATAAAGAGATTTATATTTCCCTTTCAAAATACATATATATTACAGAGCATAATACATATTTGGAAATACGTTTTTTAGACTCATTACGATTTATGGCTGCAAGTTTAGATAGTCTTAGCTCTAATTTAGAACATAATAATTTTACAACTGTTAGACGGGTTTTCCCGGACGAAACACACTTTAATCTAGTACATAGGAAGGGAGTTTTCCCATATGAATACTTTTCTAAATTTGAATGTTTGCAAGAAACTGTTCTTCCACCAAGGGAAAAATTTTTCAACAGTCTTGCAAATAGAGAATGTTACGATGATGATTATTTACACGCTCAGAACGTGTGGAGAGTTTTTAATTGTAAAACCCTCAAAGATTATATGGAGCTGTATTTAAAGACATATGTACTTTTGCTTGCAAATGTGTTATTGAAAACTTTCGTTTAATTTGTAAGAATATTTATTCATTGGACCCAGCCCATTATTACACAGCTCCGGGGTTATCTTGGGATGCCATGCTAAAAACAACTGGAATAGCATTAGAATTATTTACAGACATAGATATGCAAAGATTTATACAAAATGGTGTTCCTGGGGGACTAGTACAATGTTGTCAGAGATATTCAATTGCTAATCATAAGTATATGAATCTCAATATTAATGTATTTGGATTCAAATAATCTATATGGGTGGGCGATGTCACAATATCTTCCATATGGTGATTTCCAGTGGTTAAGTGAGGATGAAATACGATCATTTCATTTATTTTCCATTTCTGAAACGTATGAATATGGATATATTCTTGAAGTAGATTTAGAATATCCAGTATCCCTTCATGATATGCATAACGACTTGCCGTTTTGTCCAAGCCATCAAAAACCGACTGCAAAGTGTACAGTTAAAAGCTTATCGCTGACCTAAGACCGAAATATAAATATCCCATACATTATAACTAAGATTTACAGTATATTACGGTTTAAGCAGTCTCCTTGGTTAAGAAAATATATTGATATTAATACATAAGCTATTAAATAACGCAGTAAATGGGAAAACCATGAAAAACGTTGAAAAACGTAAAAATATTAAATTGGTAGCTGAGTGGGAAACAACGTCTCGCAATAGATAGGGAGCAGGGACATTAATCGCAAAATCAAACTTTCATAGCTCAGTGCAATTCTCGAATAATATGTATGCATTCCAAACGAAAAGATTGCATAACTATTATAATAAGCCCATATATTTAGGTTTTACCGTATTAGATCTTTCGAAATTGTTAATGTATGATTTTCATTATGATTATATGGTAGCAAAGTTTAAATCTGATCTAGCATTGAATTATATGGACACAGACTCCTTAATATATACCATTAAAACTGAGTACTTTTATGCAGATATTAGAGATGATCTTGAAATGATATTCGACACATCTGAATATTCTGATGATCATGCTCATAAATATGCCCTAAAGAGAGTTAATGAAAGAGTCTAGGGCATGATGAAAGATGAGAATAATGGTAGGATAATGAAAGAATTCATAGGACTTCGACCCAAAATGTACTCATTAAAACTTGAGGACGAAGGTTGTGTTAAAAAGGCAAAGGGTATTAAAAAATCAATTTTGGAAAACATCAGTGTAAAATGCTTTAAAGATTGTCTTTTCAATAATAAATCATATACAACAAATAATATGTCAATTTTTAGATCTAACTTACATAAATTGTATACTCAAAAAATAACAAAAGTAGCTTTAAGTTCTCAAGATGATAAGAGAAAAATAAGAGATGATTGTATACATACTAATGCATGGGTTCACTATAAGATTGTAAATAAATTGGTTAAATAAAAACATAAAAAAAAAAAATGACTCGACTTTTTTAATTGTATATAAATTGAGAGTGAGAGAGAGTGAGTTAAACGGACCTACCTTAAAAAATTACTATTAATCTTCAGAGAGGGAGATGTATAAATACCGTTTATCATATTCAGACGATCTAAATTACAAATGCTACTGTATTCAAAAAATATAAGAATGAGCGATTCCCAGCGTTTAACCGGCCGTGAGAGTGGACGTGAAGATAAGGTGAAAGAAGCAAAATATAAAATATATCAAAATCCATCTAAAACAAATAACGAGAAAAAAAACACCAATGATAACAGCTATTCAGAGAGCTCTGTGAAATACCAAGGATTTAAATAACTCTGACTTTGTGCTAGCGACAACCATTCGACAGAAAACACTGGATACGGAACCCTCATCATGAACACTCAAAATCAGCAAATTCAATTCAACGAAATATCATCATCAACAGATATTTTTCAATATAAAACATGGAGTTTAAATTCAAATTCAAATTCAGACTAATTTAATAATACATCGTGAGATTCAAGAAAATATAATATCATCTACAACTCGTGAGCTTTTTTATGAGGATGATGATGATACCGTTGAAGTCCCTGAAACAGACATTGAAGATGAGGAGGACGATATTTTTAACAATAGTCATCATTATTTGAATCAAGAAGCTCAACCAATAATATTATCAGATAGTGAATAAGAACTATTTGGATACCAAAATTTATTTTATTAATAAAATTATATATATATATATTTTACAAAACTATATCCTTCTTGTTTATTCTATTTTCATTAAAGAAGTTTTGCGAATAATTTTTTTAAAATTAATCAATCGAATTTTCAAATCTTAAGAATTCTTTAAAAATTTTAACTGATTCAACCTCTCCTCATTTACCATTATCCTTTCAGCTTCGTTAACAGGTAATTTTCAGATGACGAAGTTCGTAACTACTGTTATACGTACACCTTTTTGTTGAGACATATTCATCATATTGATGCATAAAATGTCTATAAAACGGTGTATTACTCTCAAAAATTCCAGAAATGTTTGCTTCTTTCTGTATTAGCTCTTGCCTACACATCTTTTGCGCTTGAACTCTCATCAAGTTGAATTGGAATTATTAAAACATTGAGCTACTATAATTAATATATAATATTTAAATAGATGAGTGCTCTTTATATTTTCAGAGTAAACGATAAAATAATAATGATTGCAATATTCATTTTATATCAAATTTATTACCCTAACCTAGTCATAACTCTAGTTTCAAAAGAAAACATTTTCATATAAAATTCTTTATTTTTTTCATTTTTTTTCATATTATTACATAAAGTCTTACATTTAAATGATTCTTCTTACTTAATATTTGAAAAATGATTTATATATATTATTTTATTATATTTTTATATTTTATACAACTTCATTTTTGTTTATCCAGGAGTTGTGCTTATCAGAGAGCCCCAACCATTTAAAATATATCTTATCACCATTTTTCTTTATTACCTTCTCAACTAGGTAGGTATCGGGTAAGCGAGTTTTCTTTAATTCGTGAGAATAGAATCCTCCTTTAAGTGGCGTTCCTTGATAATCTTCTAATATATATGTTGTCGGTTGAGTGTTTTTCACTTGGGAAAATTTAAAAATTTCTGTCGTCCAATTCGGAGTATATCCCTTCTCAAAGATATGTTTATACTTGCTAATGCATAAATTATCACCAACATGAAATCGTGATCCGGTAAATATTTTTTTTACTGTAGACCGTGCTTACCAACTCCTTTTCATTCGATGAATTTACTTTGATTGGGGATATTTTGATCGTTCGATGATATCTTCTATTATATTCATCAATTAGGTCTTCATAAATTCCAATCCATTGATATGTACCATTAACACTAAATTCTTTCCACATCATACCTTTGAGCGTTCTATTCAATCGTTCGACTATTGAGGCTTTTAACCCACTATATGTTGAGTAATGATTGATATTAAATTAATTGATTAAGTGTTCTTGTTAAAAAATTCTTTTCCATCATCGGTTTGTAAATTCTTAGGAGTACGACCCAATTTAAAATTATTTACATCGCCTTTGTAACGTCTTGAGCATTTTTGCTTTTGAGTGCTACACCCCAGGCGCATTTGGAAAATGTATCGATAACAGTTAATAGAAATCGAAAATTTTTATTTGATGATATATAATTTTCCATTTCCACCAAATCTGCCTGCCAATGATCATCGATTCCTTTCATAATAACCCTACTACGCTCAAAATTTTGTCGAGCTGGTCCATGCAACTCATTAACTATTCCCCTCTTGCTCATGGTGGTGGTGGTGGTGTGGGTTCTTTTTTATGTTATGTTGGTTTGTTTAAAAGCTTTAATGGTATTTTCTCGCCTTCAATTTGCATTCCTACATTTTTAATACACTTTTCGGAGTAGTATAGTATTTAAATATAAAATCCTCGAGACTCGCTATTTTTTTATTTAGTTCAGCTATTATTTTTTCACAATATTCTTTCAGATTCTTCGTGCTACTCGTAGACTGAGTGATAATACTCTTTTCTAGATTTAAGTTTTCTTTTCCAATGAGCGTTTGCAAGTCTTGTGCTAATCCAACGACCTTACTTTCCAAAAAACGATAGTTAACTGCGTCCTTTTCTTGAATCGGGTTCCCAACGTTTTTAAGATCAATGTTTTGCTCGTTATCCATAAACAGCCCCAAGAATTTAGCACAATTTTTGTTAAAGTTCTCAGTATTGTATTTATCACTTGAAAAGTGACCAAACTTGTCTACGGACATGTTGTGAATAGCTAAACCATTGAATATATATTATATTTATAATAGCTCTATTGTCTTAAGTCAACCTTTCAACAATGTAATTGAATTTTAGCATTTTCCTTATTAATATACTCTCTCAACGTAATATTTTCAGTATTGATAATCAAAAACGTCTTAAAGTCATTCAAGCTATTTGTATTTATACTCTTTAATTTAACTTTTCACTTATAAGATATTCTCTCAATTCATTATTTTCATTATTAATATACGTATGCAAATAGTTTTTTGATTTTTGTAATATTTTCTCAAAACTTATATTGTTCTCTTCAAGTTTTCCAAAAATCGTATTATTATATAAATTAATATCACTTCTCAGTTTTGGAATTTCAATATTAACTTTATTTAAACATTCGTTTACAGATTTATCTACTTCATCAACTTTATTATGTATGAGAAGCTCCAAATCCTCTTTTAATTTGTATAATATATTTTGAACATAAAGTTTATTGTCAACAGAATCTTTCTTTTTAGCTGATGTCCAAACTTGTCGATACTCATTTTAATAATGTTAGTTAAATACAAATATTTTTCCCTTTGATAAATTTATTCGATAATTTTTGCTTCCCGAAGTTCTTCAACTATTGAAATTATCTCATTGTTATGATTACTATGACCAGCTGTTTGTGAGGCGATTAGAAGCTTTAATCGATCAACAATTTCATTTGGATCATCCCAGTAAATATAGTTTGGTTTATTTGTATTGAGCTTCATTATACCACTACCGGATATAGATGATTTTGATTGATTTGGAGTTGATATGGCATTTGGTACTGTTTTATGAAAAAGAACTTTTTCAGATAATTTTGAAAAAGATTTTTAATTATAGTTAAATATTTTTTCGAACGATTTCCTTTAAGTTGTCCATCAGGTTTGTTATGTTTTCTGTGAGCAGAAGTTTTTATTAAAATATCTTAATAATTTTGTAGATCTAGATCGTTATAATTCTAAGGAGTATTTTCATAAATTAAAGAATATATGCCTGTAGTGAGATCCCATGTTTCACCACTGTCTACAATAAATTTTTCTTCTGATATATGAATAATAGAATTTCCTAGCCTTAATTCACCATTTAAATGTTTATATGGTCCATACGCTTTATCAAGAATCTTTTTTCTAGCTAATTCACTTAGATTAAACATATTTTCAACTTCAACACTAGATTGAGAGTAGCGCTGATTAACTGTAATATCATTAAAATCAAATCACCATTTAAATGTTTATATGTTCCATACGCTTTATCAAGTATCTTTTTTCTAGCTAATTCGCTTAGATTAAACATATTTTCAACTTCAACATTAGATTGAGAGTAGCGCTGATTAACTGTAATATCATTAAAATCATCATCATCATCATCCCCATCAGCAAAGTCATCAGTTTGATTGATTCTTGTATTAGCATCAATAAAATCATCATCATCATCATCATCATAATCATTCTCATCATCTAGTTTCCGTCGTCTAAAATGCGAACTATCTAACTTTGGCTTAATTCCAGTAAGTGGCGTGTACGTGTACGTAAGTGGCGTGTACGACTGCTCTTCTTTCTTCGGTTTGAAAAATGTATTATTTAATTTATTAGTCTTAGTAACGAGTTTCTGCAATGGTTCTGTTATGGGCTTTAATGTTTCTTCCAGTTGTAAAGTGGATTCAGCTATACATAATTTAATATTTTGAAATTTTTTTTCAAATCATTTCTAGTCTTCGATAATTCCTTCAGTAAATTCTCATCCATTTTCTGATTTGCTATACAGTTTAAGAGCAGTAACTAATCTGTTATTCGGTTTTATAGCAGTTAAACAGCCTGTTAAGAATAGCTGATATACAGTTAAAGAGATGACTGAATATTAAAGACATATAATAGAGTATGTAACTATATATATTCATTGTATATACCGTATATAATAAAAAAAGAGAAGTATATATATATATATATATAGTGACATATCCATAGTCGCACCCACCCTTAAACATAACTTAGCACACAAGCATACGTATAAGCATAAGTATAAACATGTCTAATATTGTAAACAAAAAGCCTGGTGATAACATCGACATTGGTCAAGATCAAACTGTCCCCTTTGGTAGACATAAACAATTCACCCTAAATATCACGCCACTGTCAATGTTCCCATCAGAGTACTATCCCACGCATAATTGCTGACGCAGCTCAAACTTCACTCAATTTTGACTCAAGCTCTCTCAAAGCGAAGTTTGCTAAGCGACCGCAACAGATAGATAAATTAGTTCATATTCGGGAGTCAAATCTGAATGTACTCGTTATAAGTAGTAGCCAATAGTGAAAATAAAGAATTGAAATATATTTTTTTAAAGTAACTATTCGTGTAAAACTTAACTGGCGCAGCCGGTAGGATACGTCGGGAAAAAGTAAAGATCGCTAAAGAATAATTAATTCCTAGATCTAAAGCACAATCGCGACCGAATTTGTTGTCGGTGTGTAGTTAACGATTTCTCGAATACGTATCCGCATAAGAACCTTCGGGTCACTCGTAGTTTATTAACATTGACCCTTCGGGCAATAAAGCTACAACAGTTAATAACGACTGGCTTTGCATATCTTTGCTGTCCCTGCAATACGTTATTACTGGGTCTTTTCAATAAGACACACACACAAATAAAAAAAAAAACAATTAAGCAATAATAATTAAGCACAAACTATAAACTAAATTAAATGTACAAAGTACAGAAACCAAGTGCGAAGAAATAAAAGTGCAAAATCAAAGAACCAAAAAAAAGTTCGAGTACCATTAACTGAAAAAAAAGTTTATAATCAACCACAAAAACGTGAATTACAACAAAACCATGACTATGGAATTATCAGAACAACACCTCAACCATGCCCTCTCACAACTGAGACAGGTGCTTAGTTTTGACGGATCAACAGAAAATCTCCACGCTTTTATCAAAAGGATCGATTACATCCTACATCTGTATCCAACCCGCGATGTCAGACAACATAGCATCTTATACGGAGCCATCGAATTACAAGTTGCTGGAGACGCTCAGAGAGTTTCACAAAGGACAGCGGCCAACACTTGGCAGGAGTTGAGGAATGCGTTGATCGCAGAATATAAAGTGCAAACACCATTTGAAGAGCTCCTTCGACGTCTATACAACACGAATTTCCAGGAAAACGTCCGTAAGTACATCGAGGATCTCGAAAATAAATCTTATATCATATTAAATAAGTTAGCTTTAGAAAATATACCTGGCAACACAACACTTTATACAAATGCCATGAATAACACAATTAAAGATGTAATTACAAAAAAATTACCAGATAGGCTTTTCATGATGTTAGCTAGATACGACATTACGTCGACACAAAAACTTAAACAAGTAGCACAAAGAGAAGGATTATACGAAAATAGCGTAAATGATAGACCTAAACTAATAACGTTCAGGGAAATCAAAACAACAATCGTAGAAACATGGGAAATTATCAGCAGAACGCTAACCTAGCCACCAGTTCAAGTGGCTATTCCAACACGAATCAGAGTTATCATGTACAAAACAAACAACACACTAATTCCGAAGACAATCAAAAGGCTCACCACGAGTTCCAACAGAAATTAAGTCAAGGTAGAACCCAAAACCCCTTAAACTATCAAAATCAGCCCCATTCAAGCTTGAATGCGCCAAACCCTCCGACTAAACGTCAAAGAGACAGTAACAGTGGGCAGATGAAAATGGACACATCTGAAAATTTTCATCAGCAAGCCTCGGAACAAACAGAAGAAATCCATTCATAAAATTAATTATGAATGACGAAGTACTAAAATGCGTCATAGACACAGGTTCAACCATAAACCTTATGAAAACAAACCGCTTAAATTTTACAATATACAACGAAACACTAAAGGTTCACACCATAAATGGTGTTATTGAATTAAAACAAAGCATAGAATTAGGAGCAAGCAAAATTTGTCCGAGTAAACAAAAATTCTATTTTCACGACTTTTCAGAGCATTATGATGTTCTGATTGGGAGAGAATACCTTGAAGCATGTCAAGCAAAAATAGACTATGCACAAGGATCCGTAACCTTAGGAGAATTTAACTTTTGTTTTAGATATAATGACGAAGAGGTCGAAGAGGACATGACCGCACAAGAGTGCCTTGATCCACCCTCAACAGAGGATAGACCATTTAACTTCGCTATTAATAACGAATTAACAGAAAATAATGAGTATAGGCTAGAGCACCTAAACTCAGAAGAAAAGGAAAAAATTAAAAATGTTTTACATGAATTTCGTGATATCCAGTACCATGAAGGTGACAATTTGACTTTCACTAGTACAATTAATCACAAAATTCTAACAAAGCATGAGGACCCAATTTACAAGCGTCCATATAAATATCCTCAAATATACGATGAGGAAGTAAATAAACAAATAAGCGATATGATAAAACAAAATATCATACGTAAATCCAAATCCCCTTACTGCTCACCAGTAATAATCGTTCCAAAGAAAAACGATGCATCTGGAAAGAAAAAGTTCCGGTTAGTCATAGATTACCGCAATCTCAATGAACTAACTATTAATGATAAATACCCTATCCCGATCATGGATGAAATATTAGACAAACTTGGAAAATGTCAATATTTCACAACCATTGAACTAGCCAAGGGCTTCCACCAAATTCAAATGGATCCCGGTTCAATACCCAAGACCGCATTTTCGACTAAACATGGCCATTACGAGTACACTCGCATGCCATTTGGTCTTAAGAATGCATCTGTAACGTTCCAACGTTGTATGAACAATCTCTTAGAAGATTTAATTTTTAAGGATTGTCTGGTCTACTTAGACGACATTATAATTTTTTCCACTTCATTGGAGGAACACATTTTGTCGCTACAAAAAGTATTTGAGAAGCTTAGAGAAGCTAACTTAAAACTCCAGTTGAGATAAATGCGAGTTCTTGAGAAAAGAAACTGAATTTCTCGTTCACATCAGCACAACTGAGGGTATAAAACCAAATCCCAACAAAATACAAGCAATTGTCAAATTCCCAATTCCAAAAACCCCAAAAGAAATTAAATCATTTCTAGGATAATGTGGTTTCTATAGGAAATTTAAACCAAATTTCGCCAATATAGTAAAACCATTAACACTTAAATTAAAAAAAGGAGCAAAAATCAATATAAAAGACAAAGACTATGAATCAGCGTTTAAAAAGCTAAAAGTACTCATAACATCCGACCCAATTTTAATTTACCTTAATTTCGGAGAACCATTTTCTTTAACCACAGACGCGAGTAATATGGCAATAGGGCCGTCCTCTCGCAAGAGCATAAAAGCCTATATGTTATGCAAGCAGAACTCTCAACGAGCATGAGATTAATTATTCAACGATTGAAAAAGAACTGTTAGCAATCGTTTGGGCCACTTAATACTTTAGGTCCTATCTTTTTGGTCGACAATTTCAAATCCTTAGTGATCACAGACCACTTGTCTGGTTAAATAACTTGAAAGAACCTAACATGAAATTACAACGATGGAAAATCAAGTTAAATGAGTTTGATTTCCAAATTAAATATGTCTCAGGAAAAGAAAATTATGTGGCAGATGCTCTGTCAAGAATTCAATTAAACGAAAACTTTTTAGGTGAAGATACCATATATATACATAGTGCTCAGGAAGACAACAGTAACCATTTGCAGATCACAGAAAGATCTCTTTATTATTATAATAGACAAATAGAATTTGAAAAAGGAACCGAGAACGAAACAAAAGTGACAAATTACTTTCACAAAACCAACATAAAAACAAGTAAGAGGTTCTAGTCGGGAGCTCCCGACTAGGGGATACCCTGAACCCTCATATTCCAACACCAAATGCAGCGCGCGCTTATAGATAGTGAGTAGCGGGGAGGTGGCGATAGGTATAAAATGAAAGATAATCGATATATATATACTGTTACGGGGCGAAGTGAAAATGTCTATTGTCACTAAGTCCTACTGGGTATCGCATTTTTCGGTAAGCGGCGCTCGCATTTTTCCCTTTGATAAATTTATTCGATAATTTTTGCTTCCCGAAGTTCTTCAACTATTGAAATTATCTCATTGTTATGATTACTATGACCAGCTGTTTGTGAGGCGATTAGAAGCTTTAATCGATCAACAATTTCATTTGGATCATCCCAGTAAATATAGTTTGGTTTATTTGTATTGAGCTTCATTATACCACTACCGGATATAGATGATTTTGATTGATTTGGAGTTGATATGGCATTTGGTACTGTTTTATGAAAAAGAACTTTTTTCAGATAATTTTGAAAAAGATTTTTAATTATAGTTAAATATTTTTTCGAACGATTTCCTTTAAGTTGTCCATCAGGTTTGTTATGTTTTCTGTGAGCAGAAGTTTTTATTAAAATATCTTAATAATTTTGTAGATCTAGATCGTTATAATTCTAAGGAGTATTTTCATAAATTAAAGAATATATGCCTGTAGTGAGATCCCATGTTTCACCACTGTCTACAATAAATTTTTCTTCTGATATATGAATAATAGAATTTCCTAGCCTTAATTCACCATTTAAATGTTTATATGGTCCATACGCTTTATCAAGAATCTTTTTTCTAGCTAATTCACTTAGATTAAACATATTTTCAACTTCAACACTAGATTGAGAGTAGCGCTGATTAACTGTAATATCATTAAAATCAAATCACCATTTAAATGTTTATATGTTCCATACGCTTTATCAAGTATCTTTTTTCTAGCTAATTCGCTTAGATTAAACATATTTTCAACTTCAACATTAGATTGAGAGTAGCGCTGATTAACTGTAATATCATTAAAATCATCATCATCATCATCCCCATCAGCAAAGTCATCAGTTTGATTGATTCTTGTATTAGCATCAATAAAATCATCATCATCATCATCATCATAATCATTCTCATCATCTAGTTTCCGTCGTCTAAAATGCGAACTATCTAACTTTGGCTTAATTCCAGTAAGTGGCGTGTACGTGTACGTAAGTGGCGTGTACGACTGCTCTTCTTTCTTCGGTTTGAAAAATGTATTATTTAATTTATTAGTCTTAGTAACGAGTTTCTGCAATGGTTCTGTTATGGGCTTTAATGTTTCTTCCAGTTGTAAAGTGGATTCAGCTATACATAATTTAATATTTTGAAATTTTTTTTCAAATCATTTCTAGTCTTCGATAATTCCTTCAGTAAATTCTCATCCATTTTCTGATTTGCTATACAGTTTAAGAGCAGTAACTAATCTGTTATTCGGTTTTATAGCAGTTAAACAGCCTGTTAAGAATAGCTGATATACAGTTAAAGAGATGACTGAATATTAAAGACATATAATAGAGTATGTAACTATATATATTCATTGTATATACCGTATATAATAAAAAAAGAGAAGTATATATATATATATATATAGTGACATATCCATAGTCGCACCCACCCTTAAACATAACTTAGCACACAAGCATACGTATAAGCATAAGTATAAACATGTCTAATATTGTAAACAAAAAGCCGGTTATAACATCGACATTGGTCAAGATCAAACTGTCCCCTTTGGTAGACATAAACAATTCACCCTAAATATCACGCCACTGTCAATGTTCCCATCAGAGTACTATCCCACGCATAATTGCTGACGCAGCTCAAACTTCACTCAATTTTGACTCAAGCTCTCTCAAAGCGAAGTTTGCTAAGCGACCGCAACAGATAGATAAATTAGTTCATATTCGGGAGTCAAATCTGAATGTACTCGTTATAAGTAGTAGCCAATAGTGAAAATAAAGAATTGAAATATATTTTTTTAAAGTAACTATTCGTGTAAAACTTAACTGGCGCAGCCGGTAGGATACGTCGGGAAAAAGTAAAGATCGCTAAAGAATAATTAATTCCTAGATCTAAAGCACAATCGCGACCGAATTTGTTGTCGGTGTGTAGTTAACGATTTCTCGAATACGTATCCGCATAAGAACCTTCGGGTCACTCGTAGTTTATTAACATTGACCCTTCGGGCAATAAAGCTACAACAGTTAATAACGACTGGCTTTGCATATCTTTGCTGTCCCTGCAATACGTTATTACTGGGTCTTTTCAATAAGACACACACACAAATAAAAAAAAAAAACAATTAAGCAATAATAATTAAGCACAAACTATAAACTAAATTAAATGTACAAAGTACAGAAACCAAGTGCGAAGAAATAAAAGTGCAAAATCAAAGAACCAAAAAAAAAGTTCGAGTACCATTAACTGAAAAAAAAAGTTTATAATCAACTACAAAAACGTGAATTACAACAAAACCATGACTATGGAATTATCAGAACAACACCTCAACCATGCCCTCTCACAACTGAGACAGGTGCTTAGTTTTGACGGATCAACAGAAAATCTCCACGCTTTTATCAAAAGGATCGATTACATCCTACATCTGTATCCAACCCGCGATGTCAGACAACATAGCATCTTATACGGAGCCATCGAATTACAAGTTGCTGGAGACGCTCAGAGAGTTTCACAAACAGCGGCCAACACTTGGCAGGAGTTGAGGAATGCGTTGATCGCAGAATATAAAGTGCAAACACCATTTGAAGAGCTCCTTCGACGTCTATACAACACGAATTTCCAGGAAAACGTCCGTAAGTACATCGAGGATCTCGAAAATAAATCTTATATCATATTAAATAAGTTAGCTTTAGAAAATATACCTGGCAACACAACACTTTATACAAATGCCATGAATAACACAATTAAAGATGTAATTACAAAAAAATTACCAGATAGGCTTTTCATGATGTTAGCTAGATACGACATTACGTCGACACAAAAACTTAAACAAGTAGCACAAAGAGAAGGATTATACGAAAAAAGCGTAAATGATAGACCTAAAACTAATAACGTTCAGGGAAATCAAAACAACAATCGTAGAAACATGGGAAATTATCAGCAGAACGCTAACCTAGCCAACAGTTCAAGTGGCTATTCCAACACGAATCAGAGTTATCATGTACAAAACAAACAACACACTAATTCCGAAGACAATCAAAAGTCTCACCACGAGTTCCAACAGAAATTAAGTCAAGGTAGAACCCAAAACCCCTTAAACTATCAAAATCAGCCCCATTCAAGCTTGAATGCGCCAAACCCTCCGACTAAACGTCAAAGAGACAGTAACAGTGGGCAGATGAAAATGGACACATCTGAAAATTTTCATCAGCAAGCCTCGGAACAAACAGAAGAAATCCATTCATAAAATTAATTATGAATGACGAAGTACTAAAATGCGTCATAGACACAGGTTCAACCATAAACCTTATGAAAACAAACCGCTTAAATTTTACAATATACAACGAAACACTAAAGGTTCACACCATAAATGGTGTTATTGAATTAAAACAAAGCATAGAATTAGGAGCAAGCAAAATTTGTCCGAGTAAACAAAAATTCTATTTTCACGACTTTTCAGAGCATTATGATGTTCTGATTGGGAGAGAATACCTTGAAGCATGTCAAGCAAAAATAGACTATGCACAAGGATCCGTAACCTTAGGAGAATTTAACTTTTGTTTTAGATATAATGACGAAGAGGTCGAAGAGGACATGACCGCACAAGAGTGCCTTGATCCACCCTCAACAGAGGATAGACCATTTAACTTCGCTATTAATAACGAATTAACAGAAAATAATGAGTATAGGCTAGAGCACCTAAACTCAGAAGAAAAGGAAAAATTAAAAATGTTTTACATGAATTTCGTGATATCCAGTACCATGAAGGTGACAATTTGACTTTCACTAGTACAATTAAACACAAAATTCTAACAAAGCATGAGGACCCAATTTACAAGCGTCCATATAAATATCCTCAAATATACGATGAGGAAGTAAATAAACAAATAAGCGATATGATAAAACAAAATATCATACGTAAATCCAAATCCCCCTTACTGCTCACCAGTAATAATCGTTCCAAAGAAAAACGATGCATCTGGAAAGAAAAAGTTCCGGTTAGTCATAGATTACCGCAATCTCAATGAACTAACCATTAATGATAAATACCCTATCCCGATCATGGATGAAATATTAGACAAACTTGGAAAATGTCAATATTTCACAACCATTGAACTAGCCAAGGGCTTCCACCAAATTCAAATGGATCCCGGTTCAATACCCAAGACCGCATTTTCGACTAAACATGGCCATTACGAGTACACTCGCATGCCATTTGGTCTTAAGAATGCATCTGTAACGTTCCAACGTTGTATGAACAATCTCTTAGAAGATTTAATTTTTAAGGATTGTCTGGTCTACTTAGACGACATTATAATTTTTTCCACTTCATTGGAGGAACACATTTTGTCGCTACAAAAAGTATTTGAGAAGCTTAGAGAAGCTAACTTAAAACTCCAGTTGGATAAATGCGAGTTCTTGAGAAAAGAAACTGAATTTCTCGTTCACATCAGCACAACTGAGGGTATAAAACCAAATCCCAACAAAATACAAGCAATTGTCAAATTCCCAATTCCAAAAACCCCAAAAGAAATTAAATCATTTCTAGGATAATGTGGTTTCTATAGGAAATTTAAACCAAATTTCGCCAATATAGTAAAACCATTAACACTTAAATTAAAAAAAGGAGCAAAAATCAATATAAAAGACAAAGACTATGAATCAGCGTTTAAAAAGCTAAAAGTACTCATAACATCCGACCCAATTTTAATTTACCTTAATTTCGGAGAACCATTTTCTTTAACCACAGACGCGAGTAATATGGCAATAGGGCCGTCCTCTCGCAAGAGCATAAGCCTATATGTTATGCAAGCAGAACTCTCAACGAGCATGAGATTAATTATTCAACGATTGAAAAAGAACTGTTAGCAATCGTTTGGGCCACTTAATACTTTAGGTCCTATCTTTTTGGTCGACAATTTCAAATCCTTAGTGATCACAGACCACTTGTCTGGTTAAATAACTTGAAAGAACCTAACATGAAATTACAACGATGGAAAATCAAGTTAAATGAGTTTGATTTCCAAATTAAATATGTCTCAGGAAAAGAAAATTATGTGGCAGATGCTCTGTCAAGAATTCAATTAAACGAAAACTTTTTAGGTGAAGATACCATATATATACATAGTGCTCAGGAAGACAACAGTAACCATTTGCAGATCACAGAAAGATCTCTTTATTATTATAATAGACAAATAGAATTTGAAAAAGGAACCGAGAACGAAACAAAAGTGACAAATTACTTTCACAAAACCAACATAAAAACAAGTAAGAGGTTCTAGTCGGGAGCTCCCGACTAGGGGATACCCTGAACCCTCATATTCCAACACCAAATGCAGCGCGCGCTTATAGATAGTGAGTAGCGGGGAGGTGGCGATAGGTATAAAATGAAAGATAATCGATATATATATACTGTTACGGGGCGAAGTGAAAATGTCTATTGTCACTAAGTCCTACTGGGTATCGCATTTTTCGGTAAGCGGCGCTCGCTTCTTACGCTGGAAGTGCACCGTTAGAATTAGTTTGTACATACAGAAGTCGATATCACGCAGCTGCACAATTTGCCTTTTCGTCGAGGTTCACTTTCGTTTTGTGCTTGCAGCTGAGCAGAAGTGTAAGAGAAGATAAGCGCGTGCGGAGCACGAATGTAAGTCTCATTAGCTTGTAAAACATATGTAGATCATTAGATAACGAAAGATAATAAAGATTTCAGCCCAATCGTACGTAGCGAATTGAATCGTGTCGTATCGTACATCGAATCGAATGTTGTTTCTTTTCGACGCTAGAAATCTCTGCCAAATACGCGCCCGGCGCGACTCTCGGCGCCAACATTCTGAAATATTCTCTGCTGCAGAGAGTGACTGAGGTATTTTCTGCTACGGCGAAGATTTCTGCGAAGCAAGCGACTTGCAAAGTCACAACCTGAGCTGCCTATAGAGACACGTGTTGCCATAACCTCAAAGCGGACTTCACTGTATTGGTGTGGCGAGATGGCTGACGGTGATGAACAAGATGCAAGTGCGAGAAGGACGACAAGTAGTAATCAACCCGGTGGAACTGCAACGCTTGTAACGGCATGGTCAACGGGACAGGCTGACGGATCGCCTGTCCTCGCTGGAGTTCAAGATAAAGTCGCCGGCGTAGAAAAGGGTAGCGGAGCAGCAAACATAGGAATTTATAGCGGCTGTCCGTCTACGTCATCTGCAGCTACTGGTCCAAGGGAAAGTTCAACACCGACGCAGCAAAGAACTGAGAAAGACGGAGCATTCTTCAACCCTTTGGGATGCCAGAACGTGATCTGCAAGCAGAAACAGGTTGCGGCTAATTGGAGTGTACACCCTAGTTTGCCATATCAAGCAAACACAGCGGTGTTTAACCAGGCTACGGAGCCCAGTACTGCCGCGTACATGGGCCACACAGGTCTGGGAGCGCTTAATAGATCGATAGAGCACCCGCCGCGGCAGCTATTCGATAATGTACATTCTAATGCTGGGACGCCTTGGAATGGACCGCTGACATCTGCGCAAATCAGTGCGCGACACGTAATCAGCAAAGATTTACCAATATTTACTGGCAAACCAGAGGAATGGTTGATCTTTATCAGCAATTATGAGCAATCCACAGAGAGATGTGGATTCAGCAATGATATTCTCTCAATTCATTATTTTCATTATTAATATACGTATGCAAATAGTTTTTTGATTTTTGTAAGATTTTCTCAAAACTTATATTGTTCTCTTCAAGTTTTCCAAAAATCGTATTATTATATAAATTAATATCACTTCTCAGTTTTGGAATTTCAATATTAACTTTATTTAAACATTCGTTTACAGATTTATCTACTTCATCAACTTTATTATGTATGAGAAGCTCCAAATCCTCTTTTAATTTGTATAATATATTTTGAACATAAAGTTTATTGTCAACAGAATCTTTCTTTTTAGCTGATGTCCAAACTTGTCGATACTCATTTTAATAATGTTAGTTAAATACAAATATTTTTCCCTTTGATAAATTTATTCGATAATTTTTGCTTCCCGAAGTTCTTCAACTATTGAAATTATCTCATTGTTATGATTACTATGACCAGCTGTTTGTGAGGCGATTAGAAGCTTTAATCGATCAACAATTTCATTTGGATCATCCCAGTAAATATAGTTTGGTTTATTTGTATTGAGCTTCATTATACCACTACCGGATATAGATGATTTTGATTGATTTGGAGTTGATATGGCATTTGGTACTGTTTTATGAAAAAGAACTTTTTCAGATAATTTTGAAAAAGATTTTTAATTATAGTTAAATATTTTTTCGAACGATTTCCTTTAAGTTGTCCATCAGGTTTGTTATGTTTTCTGTGAGCAGAAGTTTTTATTAAAATATCTTAATAATTTTGTAGATCTAGATCGTTATAATTCTAAGGAGTATTTTCATAAATTAAAGAATATATGCCTGTAGTGAGATCCCATGTTTCACCACTGTCTACAATAAATTTTTCTTCTGATATATGAATAATAGAATTTCCTAGCCTTAATTCACCATTTAAATGTTTATATGGTCCATACGCTTTATCAAGAATCTTTTTTCTAGCTAATTCACTTAGATTAAACATATTTTCAACTTCAACACTAGATTGAGAGTAGCGCTGATTAACTGTAATATCATTAAAATCAAATCACCATTTAAATGTTTATATGTTCCATACGCTTTATCAAGTATCTTTTTTCTAGCTAATTCGCTTAGATTAAACATATTTTCAACTTCAACATTAGATTGAGAGTAGCGCTGATTAACTGTAATATCATTAAAATCATCATCATCATCATCCCCATCAGCAAAGTCATCAGTTTGATTGATTCTTGTATTAGCATCAATAAAATCATCATCATCATCATCATCATAATCATTCTCATCATCTAGTTTCCGTCGTCTAAAATGCGAACTATCTAACTTTGGCTTAATTCCAGTAAGTGGCGTGTACGTGTACGTAAGTGGCGTGTACGACTGCTCTTCTTTCTTCGGTTTGAAAAATGTATTATTTAATTTATTAGTCTTAGTAACGAGTTTCTGCAATGGTTCTGTTATGGGCTTTAATGTTTCTTCCAGTTGTAAAGTGGATTCAGCTATACATAATTTAATATTTTGAAATTTTTTTTTCAAATCATTTCTAGTCTTCGATAATTCCTTCAGTAAATTCTCATCCATTTTCTGATTTGCTATACAGTTTAAGAGCAGTAACTAATCTGTTATTCGGTTTTATAGCAGTTAAACAGCCTGTTAAGAATAGCTGATATACAGTTAAAGAGATGACTGAATATTAAAGACATATAATAGAGTATGTAACTATATATATTCATTGTATATACCGTATATAATAAAAAAAGAGAAGTATATATATATATATATATAGTGACATATCCATAGTCGCACCCACCCTTAAACATAACTTAGCACACAAGCATACGTATAAGCATAAGTATAAACATGTCTAATATTGTAAACAAAAAGCCTGGTGATAACATCGACATTGGTCAAGATCAAACTGTCCCCTTTGGTAGACATAAACAATTCACCCTAAATATCACGCCACTGTCAATGTTCCCATCAGAGTACTATCCCACGCATAATTGCTGACGCAGCTCAAACTTCACTCAATTTTGACTCAAGCTCTCTCAAAGCGAAGTTTGCTAAGCGACCGCAACAGATAGATAAATTAGTTCATATTCGGGAGTCAAATCTGAATGTACTCGTTATAAGTAGTAGCCAATAGTGAAAATAAAGAATTGAAATATATTTTTTTAAAGTAACTATTCGTGTAAAACTTAATTGGCGCAGCCGGTAGGATACGTCGGGAAAAAGTAAAGATCGCTAAAGAATAATTAATTCCTAGATCTAAAGCACAATCGCGACCGAATTTGTTGTCGGTGTGTAGTTAACGATTTCTCGAATACGTATCCGCATAAGAACCTTCGGGTCACTCGTAGTTTATTAACATTGACCCTTCGGGCAATAAAGCTACAACAGTTAATAACGACTGGCTTTGCATATCTTTGCTGTCCCTGCAATACGTTATTACTGGGTCTTTTCAATAAGACACACACACAAATAAAAAAAAAAACAATTAAGCAATAATAATTAAGCACAAACTATAAACTAAATTAAATGTACAAAGTACAGAAACCAAGTGCGAAGAAATAAAAGTGCAAAATCAAAGAACCAAAAAAAAAGTTCGAGTACCATTAACTCAAAAAAAAAGTTTATAATCAACCACAAAAACGTGAATTACAACAAAACCATGACTATGGAATTATCAGAACAACACCTCAACCATGCCCTCTCACAACTGAGACAGGTGCCTAGTTTTGACGGATCAACAGAAAATCTCCACGCTTTTATCAAAAGGATCGATTACATCCTACATCTGTATCCAACCCGCGATGTCAGACAACATAGCATCTTATACGGAGCCATCGAATTACAAGTTGCTGGAGACGCTCAGAGAGTTTCACAAACAGCGGCCAACACTTGGCAGGAGTTGAGGAATGCGTTGATCGCAGAATATAAAGTGCAAACACCATTTGAAGAGCTCCTTCGACGTCTATACAACACGAATTTCCAGGAAAACGTCCGTAAGTACATCGAGGATCTCGAAAATAAATCTTATATCATATTAAATAAGTTAGCTTTAGAAAATATACCTGGCAACACAACACTTTATACAAATGCCATGAATAACACAATTAAAGATGTAATTACAAAAAAATTACCAGATAGGCTTTTCATGATGTTAGCTAGATACGACATTACGTCGACACAAAAACTTAAACAAGTAGCACAAAGAGAAGGATTATACGAAAATAGCGTAAATGATAGACCTAAAACTAATAACGTTCAGGGAAATCAAAACAACAATCGTAGAAACATGGGAAATTATCAGCAGAACGCTAACCTAGCCAACAGTTCAAGTGGCTATTCCAACACGAATCAGAGTTATCATGTACAAAACAAACAACACACTAATTCCGAAGACAATCAAAAGGCTCACCACGAGTTCCAACAGAAATTAAGTCAAGGTAGAACCCAAAACCCCTTAAACTATCAAAATCAGCCCCATTCAAGCTTGAATGCGCCAAACCCTCCGACTAAACGTCAAAGAGACAGTAACAGTGGGCAGATGAAAATGGACACATCTGAAAATTTTCATCAGCAAGCCTCGGAACAAACAGAAGAAATCCATTCATAAAATTAATTATGAATGACGAAGTACTAAAATGCGTCATAGACACAGGTTCAACCATAAACCTTATGAAAACAAACCGCTTAAATTTTACAATATACAACGAAACACTAAAGGTTCACACCATAAATGGTGTTATTGAATTAAAACAAAGCATAGAATTAGGAGCAAGCAAAATTTGTCCGAGTAAACAAAAATTCTATTTTCACGACTTTTCAGAGCATTATGATGTTCTGATTGGGAGAGAATACCTTGAAGCATGTCAAGCAAAAATAGACTATGCACAAGGATCCGTAACCTTAGGAGAATTTAACTTTTGTTTTAGATATAATGACGAAGAGGTCGAAGAGGACATGACCGCACAAGAGTGCCTTGATCCACCCTCAACAGAGGATAGACCATTTAACTTCGCTATTAATAACGAATTAACAGAAAATAATGAGTATAGGCTAGAGCACCTAAACTCAGAAGAAAAGGAAAAAATTAAAAATGTTTTACATGAATTTCGTGATATCCAGTACCATGAAGGTGACAATTTGACTTTCACTAGTACAATTAAACACAAAATTCTAACAAAGCATGAGGACCCAATTTACAAGCGTCCATATAAATATCCTCAAATATACGATGAGGAAGTAAATAAACAAATAAGCGATATGATAAAACAAAATATCATACGTAAATCCAAATCCCCTTACTGCTCACCAGTAATAATCGTTCCAAAGAAAAACGATGCATCTGGAAAGAAAAAGTTCCGGTTAGTCATAGATTACCGCAATCTCAATGAACTAACTATTAATGATAAATACCCTATCCCGATCATGGATGAAATATTAGACAAACTTGGAAAATGTCAATATTTCACAACCATTGATCTAGCCAAGGGCTTCCACCAAATTCAAATGGATCCCGGTTCAATACCCAAGACCGCATTTTCGACTAAACATGGCCATTACGAGTACACTCGCATGCCATTTGGTCTTAAGAATGCATCTGCAACGTTCCAACGTTGTATGAACAATCTCTTAGAAGATTTAATTTTTAAGGATTGTCTGGTCTACTTAGACGACATTATAATTTTTTCCACTTCATTGGAGGAACACATTTTGTCGCTACAAAAAGTATTTGAGAAGCTTAGAGAAGCTAACTTAAAACTCCAGTTGGATAAATGCGAGTTCTTGAGAAAAGAAACTGAATTTCTCGTTCACATCAGCACAACTGAGGGTATAAAACCAAATCCCAACAAAATACAAGCAATTGTCAAATTCCCAATTCCAAAAACCCCAAAAGAAATTAAATCATTTCTAGGATAATGTGGTTTCTATAGGAAATTTAAACCAAATTTCGCCAATATAGTAAAACCATTAACACTTAAATTAAAAAAAGGAGCAAAAATCAATATAAAAGACAAAGACTATGAATCAGCGTTTAAAAAGCTAAAAGTACTCATAACATCCGACCCAATTTTAATTTACCTTAATTTCGGAGAACCATTTTCTTTAACCACAGACGCGAGTAATATGGCAATAGGGCCGTCCTCTCGCAAGAGCATAAGCCTATATGTTATGCAAGCAGAACTCTCAACGAGCATGAGATTAATTATTCAACGATTGAAAAAGAACTGTTAGCAATCGTTTGGGCCACTTAATACTTTAGGTCCTATCTTTTTGGTCGACAATTTCAAATCCTTAGTGATCACAGACCACTTGTCTGGTTAAATAACTTGAAAGAACCTAACATGAAATTACAACGATGGAAAATCAAGTTAAATGAGTTTGATTTCCAAATTAAATATGTCTCAGGAAAAGAAAATTATGTGGCAGATGCTCTGTCAAGAATTCAATTAAACGAAAACTTTTTAGGTGAAGATACCATATATATACATAGTGCTCAGGAAGACAACAGTAACCATTTGCAGATCACAGAAAGATCTCTTTATTATTATAATAGACAAATAGAATTTGAAAAAGGAACCGAGAACGAAACAAAAGTGACAAATTACTTTCACAAAACCAACATAAAAACAAGTAAGAGGTTCTAGTCGGGAGCTCCCGACTAGGGGATACCCTGAACCCTCATATTCCAACACCAAATGCAGCGCGCGCTTATAGATAGTGAGTAGCGGGGAGGTGGCGATAGGTATAAAATGAAAGATAATCGATATATATATACTGTTACGGGGCGAAGTGAAAATGTCTATTGTCACTAAGTCCTACTGGGTATCGCATTTTTCGGTAAGCGGCGCTCGCTTCTTACGCTGGAAGTGCACCGTTAGAATTAGTTTGTACATACAGAAGTCGATATCACGCAGCTGCACAATTTGCCTTTTCGTCGAGGTTCACTTTCGTTTTGTGCTTGCAGCTGAGCAGAAGTGTAAGAGAAGATAAGCGCGTGCGGAGCACGAATGTAAGTCTCATTAGCTTGTAAAACATATGTAGATCATTAGATAACGAAAGATAATAAAGATTTCAGCCCAATCGTACGTAGCGAATTGAATCGTGTCGTATCGTACATCGAATCGAATGTTGTTTCTTTTCGACGCTAGAAATCTCTGCCAAATACGCGCCCGGCGCGACTCTCGGCGCCAACATTCTGAAATATTCTCTGCTGCAGAGAGTGACTGAGGTATTTTCTGCTACGGCGAAGATTTCTGCGAAGCAAGCGACTTGCAAAGTCACAACCTGAGCTGCCTATAGAGACACGTGTTGCCATAACCTCAAAGCGGACTTCACTGTATTGGTGTGGCGAGATGGCTGACGGTGATGAACAAGATGCAAGTGCGAGAAGGACGACAAGTAGTAATCAACCCGGTGGAACTGCAACGCTTGTAACGGCATGGTCAACGGGACAGGCTGACGGATCGCCTGTCCTCGCTGGAGTTCAAGATAAAGTCGCCGGCGTAGAAAAGGGTAGCGGAGCAGCAAACATAGGAATTTATAGCGGCTGTCCGTCTACGTCATCTGCAGCTACTGGTCCAAGGGAAAGTTCCACACCGACGCAGCAAAGAACTGAGAAAGACGGAGCATTCTTCAACCCTTTGGGATGCCAGAACGTGATCTGCAAGCAGAAACAGGTTGCGGCTAATTGGAGTGTACACCCTAGTTTGCCATATCAAGCAAACACAGCGGTGTTTAACCAGGCTACGGAGCCCAGTACTGCCGCGTACATGGGCCACACAGGTCTGGGAGCGCTTAATAGATCGATAGAGCACCCGCCGCGGCAGCTATTCGATAATGTACATTCTAATGCTGGGACGCCTTGGAATGGACCGCTGACATCTGCGCAAATCAGTGCGCGACACGTAATCAGCAAAGATTTACCAATATTTACTGGCAAACCAGAGGAATGGTTGATCTTTATCAGCAATTATGAGCAATCCACAGAGAGATGTGGATTCAGCAATGAGGAAAATCTCATCCGGCTTCAGAAAGGCCTCAAAGGGCAAGCCCTGGATGCGGTGCGTGGAAAGCTTATGATACCAGCTACAGTGCCGTATGCTATAGGCACATTGCGAATGCTGTATGGCCGCTCTGAAATAGTACATGCTGCGCTGCAGCAAAAGCTACGAGAGGAGCCAGCAATAAAATCGGACAATTTGAACACTGTTATCCGACTGGCCTTAGCTGTCCAAAACTACTGCGCAACGATAGCGGCCATTGGTATGCACGAATATCTTTACGATCCCGCGCTGCTAAACGAACTTGTTGCCAAGATGCCCAGCAATATGAAATTGGACTGGGGCCGGCATCGAATGTCAAGTGATGGTAGTAGCTTGGCCACCTTTGATAACTGGCTATTTAATGTGGCTATGTGCGCCTCTATGGTTACGCCCTACGAGATACCACGGTCTGATAACGAAAAGAAGAGCTCCACGAAAACCACTAGAGAGCGAATTTTTGTGCACAACACGGTAGACAACCCTGAGGGCTCGCAGCAACAGCGTTATCAACAGGAACAGGAGAGAGTTTCATGTGCGAAGTGCGCTGGTAACCACCGTCTTTCAGATTGCGACGACTTTAGAGCCATGGGTACAAAACAGCGGTGGGAACTTGTCAAGGAAAAGCGGCTCTGCTTTTGCTGCTTTATGCGACATCGTGCACAACAGTGTAAAACAAAGAAGAAATGTCACGTGGATGGTTGCGAGTCAACGCACCACGTACTGCTACATACGCCTACCACGAGCGGTAGTAAAGATGAGCACACGGACCAAGGTAGCAACAATCGGGCTAAGTCAATGGAGTCTGCCGTTATGTTTCATGGCAGGTCCGCAAGTAAGACTCTGTTTCGATATGTTCCAATCACGCTCTATAGTAAATCAAAAAGCGTGCGCGCATATGCATTAGTGGATGAAGGAGCTGAGTGCACGCTAATAGAAAGAGCGCTTGCAGACGAGTTGGAACTAGATGGTCCGGCGACCCAGCTGTGTCTCAAATGGACAGGCGACATAACCAAGAACGAACCTGAGTCTATGTCTGTGGCTGTGAGCATTTCAGCTCCAGAACATAATGCGGTACAGTATGCGTTGAAGAACGTGCGAACTGTAGCGAACTTGGACTTACCAGAGCAAAGTATCGGGCCACAGTTGCTTAAGTCTCGGAAGTATTTATCTATGCCTCCCATCCTCCCGTATAATAACGTAAAGGCTCAGCTTATTATCGGCTTGGACAACATAAAATAACTGCACCCCTGGAGATACGAGAAGGTGAAAACGACGACGTCATAGCAGCGCGAAGCAGACTAGGATGGGCCGTATATGGCCGCCCTATGGTGGGTGAAAGCACCACGCCTCGTCTGCTACATATTTGCCAGTGCAGTGCGACACGTGGGATGGATGAGGCTCTGAAGAACTATTTTGCCCTGGAGTCACTAGGTGTGAGCGTCTCCTCAAATCCGCTGAGATCCAGAGAGGACGAACGCTCGATGCAGATAATGGAGGCAACAACAACTTATCTGGAAGACGAAAAGCGCTGGCAGACTGGCCTGCTATGGCGGTTTGATCGCATTCATATGCCAGACGCTTACCAGATGGCGGTTAAGCGCCTTAAATGTCTAGAGGCAAAGATGTTCAAAGACCCACCACTAAAGGAGTTCATGATGAACACGATGCACGACTATAAACAGAAAGGATATATCCGCCGGCTGAAGGATAGTTAGTTAGTAGCTAACACGATGTCGTGGTTTCTTCCTATCTTTACAGTCTCCAATCCGAACAAGCTAAAGACACGCTTGGTATGGGATGCAGCCGCCAAAGTTAGTGGCACGTCGCTAAACGACTGTTTGCTTAAAGGCCCAGATACACTAGCATCTTTGATGGGCGTGCTAATACGCTTCAGAGAGCGCCCTATCGCCGTATCCGGCGACATACGGGAAATGTTTCATCAGGTCAAGGTGCGCCGAGAAGACCAAGCAGCTCAGAAGTCTCTCTGGCGTGATGGAGATTCGTCGCGCTCTCCCGAAACGTACGTTATGCAAGTCATGACGTTCGGAGCATCCTGTTCGCCAGCCCTAGCAAATTACGTCAAGAATCGCAATGCCGAGCGGTTCGAAGCGGAGCATCCGGATGCCGTTAAGGCGATTTGCGAAAACACATTTGTAGACGACTGGCTGCAGTCGGTAGATTCAGAATCCCAAATGATGCAGTTAGCTGAGACTGTAAAAAGTATTCATGCTAGTGGCGGTTTCGAGATGCGCCACTGGACATCAAATTCAAAGCAAGTTATGCAGGCGCTGGAAGACGACTGTGAGGGCTTGGACAAGCGTATCAGCGCTCAGGATGAAGCGCAAGAAAAGGTCCTGGGCCTGTGGTGGCTACCTGGACAAGATCTGTTGACTTTTGTGGTAAAGCCGAACTTGCTTGCGAAAGCATCTAAGGAGCGCCCAACTAAAAGACGCGTTCTAAGCGTGGTCATGTCTATTTTCGACCCGCTTGGGCTGCTAGGATTCTTTAATATACGCGCCAAGATCATCCTTCAGAACATATGGCGATCCAACATCGGATGGGATGACGACCTTACCAAAGAAGACGAACTGGATTGGCGACATTGGCTAGATCTAGTTTCAAAGTTGAATAGCGTCCGTATTCCACGGAGTATGAAGTGGGTGAGCCGAACCCAGACTGTACAGATGCACACATTCGTGGACGCCAGTATTAATGCTTATGCAGCAGTTGTATATTTGCGGGCTGAACATGATGGCCAAGTACATTGCAGTTTAGCCGCCTCAAAAACGAGAGTAGCACCCTTGAAGCCCGTGTCTATACCTCGTATGGAACTAATGGCCGCAGTCTTAGGTCTGAGACTGGCCAAATGTATCCAAAATGAAATGTCGGTACGCATACATAGACGAACATTTTGGACGGATTCAAAGGACGTGCTCTACTGGATCCAGTCCGATGCTCGAAAGTTCCAACAATTCGTAGCGCTTCGCATCGGAGAGATTTTAGAAGAATCAGATGTGGACAGCTGGCGCTGGGTCCCATCAGCTCAAAACGTGGCAGACGATGGCACAAAATGGACCAAAACGCCCGAAATTCACGGCTCGACCAGGTGGTTCAATGGACCACCATTTTTGTATCTAGAAGAATCGCAGTGGCCACGCTCAGAAAAGGGCTCGGCAATAAACATGTTATACCATGCTGAAGAACAAGCCAATCACACGTCCTCTTGGAGATGTATCCTGCCGGACCTGCAGCGCTTCAGCAAGCTAGAGAAATTGAGAGCCGCACAGCTATGCGTACTGGATTTCCTACGGATTGTTACTAAGAAGACCAAATTGGACGGGCGATTAGAGCTGCAGAAGATGCTGCTCCTTAAACGCAGCAAAGAAATGGATGTGATTTTTATTCGAATATGCCAAGAAGAGGAGTTTTATAGTGAGATCACCTCCCTAAAGTCGGGGCGCCGCCTAACCGATCGCAAAAGCCTGCTCTTCAAGCTCTCTCCTTATATAGATGACTCGGGCATTCTACGTATTAAGGGACGGATAGACAATATAGAAGGAGTTGAAGTCTGCGTAAAACGCCCGATAATTCTGCCAAGACGACATCGATTGACGAATCTGCTTGTTGAGTTTTATCACCGCAAATATCATCACCTGCACAACGAAATCGTCGTAAACGAACTGCGTCAGCAGTACTGGGTCTGTAGCTTGCGAGCCTTGGTGAGAGAAGTCTCCAGTGCTTGCCCAGCGTGCCGTATACGACGCGCCCGCCCAAAGCCACCAGAGATGGGCGACCTGCCAATCGAACGACTATCGCCCTATACTCCACCGTTCACATATACCGGAGTGGATTACTTTGGACCCTACGACATTGTCGTTGGACGGCGTCGTGAGAAGCGCTGGGGTGTGCTGTTCACATGCCTCACGGTTCGCGCCGTTCACCTAGATATAGCTACGTCGCTCTCAACTGACTCATACCTATGCGTTCTGAAGTCGTTCGTGGCCAGACGCGGCTGCCCCCGCCGCATGCTGTCGGACAATGGCACAAATTTCAGAGGCGCTAGCAGAATATTAAAAGATGAAATTGAACGTATATCGCCGGCGCTGATCGAGCGACAATACCCGGAACTGGAGTTTACCTTTATTCCACCAGGATCACCCCACATGGGAGGATCGTGGGAACGAATGGTGCGTTCCACAAAGTCAATACTGTCGGAGATCCTGCCGCACTCTGGGCTACGAGAGGAGGTGCTACGAGCGGCATTAGCAGACGTAGAAAGCATGCTCAACTCAAGACCGCTCACTTATGTTCCCTTGGAAACTTCTGAGTCCGAAGCCCTGACTCCTAACCACTTTCTTATAGGTCACTCAAGCGGATTGCGTGAGAGAGGCTCACGGGACCGGGACGGAGCTAGCTTGGCACGAGGCTTCCGAATCGCCAGCCAATTGGCTGACCAATTTTGGAAGAGATGGTTGAGCGAGTATCTGCCCACACTCACCAGACGTACTAAGTGGTTCCAACCGCCAATCGAACCAATATCAGTCGATGACATCGTCATAATAGTGGACGATGGTGCCAAACGAAACTGTTGGACAAGAGGAGTGGTAGTCGACGTGCACCGTTCGAAAGACGGCCAGGTCCGAAGCGCCGTGGTGCGAACAGCCGAAGGAATTATTACTCGCCCCGCCGTCAAGCTAGCTAAGCTTGACATTAAAGTTGGTAACACACTGCACGGACGTTCGTGAATTACAGGGTGGGGAATGTTACGGGGCGAAGTGAAAATGTCTATTGTCACTAAGTCCTACTGGGTATCGCATTTTTCGGTAAGCGGCGCTCGCTTCTTACGCTGGAAGTGCACCGTTAGAATTAGTTTGTACATACAGAAGTCGATATCACGCAGCTGCACATATATCACTTTCGTTTTGTGCTTGCAGCTGAGCAGAAGTGTAAGAGAAGATAAGCGCGTGCGGAGCACGAATGTAAGTCTCATTAGCTTGTAAAACATATGTAGATCATTAGATAACGAAAGATAATAAAGATTTCAGCCCAATCGTACGTAGCGAATTGAATCGTGTCGTATCGTACATCGAATCGAATGTTGTTTCTTTTCGACGCTAGAAATCTCTGCCAAATACGCGCCCGGCGCGACTCTCGGCGCCAACATATACTTTTCTAGAAGCTACATGTCAAGTTTGGTAACTCTAGCTCTTATTATTTACCAAAATTGCTTAAAAAACAGGATATCGATATACATTTTTATCGATTACTTGGAAACGGGGCAAGTTATCGATTATCGGAAACAAACTCGATCTGCGTAGGAACTAGGAGCACCTACATCTAAAATTTCAAGTCTCTAGCTCTTATAGGTTCTGAGATCCTTGCGTTCATACATACGGACGGACGGACGGACGGACGGACGGACAGACAGACGGACATGGCTAGATCGACTCGGCTATTAATGCTGATCAAGAATATATATACTTTATGGGGTCGGAGATGCTTCCTTCTGCCTGTTACATACATTTGGATTTTGCACAAAAACATAATACCCCTTTTACCCATTTTTAATGGGTTCAGGGTATAATTACATACAAAGACATGACTAACGCACATGCCAAAGAATTAATAAAAGAATATTTATGCACAAAGAAAAGTGTGCTATACTTCCACAATGAAGCAGACTTTCCAATTTTTCAAGAAGCCTACTTAGAAATAATAAGTCCGAATAATTTAACAAAGGCAATGAAAACTAGTAAAAAATTAATAGATCTTCAAACATTTGCAGAATTCAAGGAACTAATATTAAACAAGTAAGAGGTTCTAGTCGGGAGCTCCCGACTAGGGGATACCCTGAACCCTCATATTCCAACACCAAATGCAGCGCGCGGTTAAAAATAGAGAGTAGCGGGGAGGTGGCGATAGGTATAAAATGAAAGATAATCGATATATATATACTTTTTTAGAAGCTACATGTCAAGTTTGGTAACTCTAGCTCTTATTATTTACCAAAATTGCTTAAAAAACAGGATATCGATATACATTTTTATCGATTACTTGGAAACGGGGCAAGTTATCGATTATCGGAAACAAACTCGATCTGCGTAGGAACTAGGAGCACCTACATCTAAAATTTTAAGTCCCTAGCTCTTATAGGTTCTGAGATCCTTGCGTTCATACATACGGACGGACGGACGGACGGATGGACGGACGGACGGACGGACGGACGGACGGACGGACAGACGGACGGACGGACAGACAGACAGACGGACATGGCTAGATCGACTCGGCTATTAATGCTGATCAAGAATAAATATACTTTATGGGGTCGGAGATGCTTCCTTCTGCCTGTTACATACATTTGGATTTTGCACAAAAACATAATACCCCTTTTACCCATTTTTAATGGGTTCAGGGTATAAAAAACACAAAGAATTATTACATCCAGGAATTGAAAAAACTATCAATTGGTTCAAAGAAACCCACTATTTTCCAGATTATCAAAATTTAATTCTAAATCTAATAAACGAATGCGAGATTTGTAACATCGCAAAAACAGAACACAGGGATACAAAATTAACTTTCGAAATAACTCCGGAAATCGCTAATATCCGAGAAAAATATGAAATGGATTTTTACATAATAGGAGATAAACAATTTTATCTTGCATTGATATCTATTCAAAATTTGCATCATTAATAGAAATAAAAAGTAGAGACTGGTTAGAAACCAAACGAGCTATAATACAAGTATTCAACCAAATGGGTAAACCCATCGAAATAAAAGCAGACAAAGACTCAGCTTTTATGTGCACAGCTTTACAATTATGGCTAAAATCGGAAGCAGTAAATATTAATATAACCACCAGTAAAAATGGCATATCCGACGTAGAACGCTTTCATAAGACAGTTAACGAAAAATTAAGAATCATTAACAGCGACTCAGACGTCGAAAATAAACTTACAAAATTTGAATCTATACTTTACACATACAATCATAAGACGAAACATAAAACTACTAACAGAACACCAGCGGACATATTCATATACGCAGGTACACCAGAGTATGACACTCAAGCTAATAAAGAAAAACTAATAAATAACCTCAACAAAAAACGAACAAATTATGAAATTGACACTAGATACAAGCACTCACCATTAGTTAAATCAAAGACAACAACCCCGTTCAATAAAACAGGAGAACTAAGACAAATCGACGATAAACATTTTGAGGAAACAAACAGAGGCAGGAAGATAGTACACTACAAAACCAAATTCAAAAAGAAAAAGAAGACTAATCAAAGTAAATATAACAATTACAGGTCAACAACAGACAGCGACCAGAACATACAAGCACCAGCTTAAACTAATTATTATAATATTACTATCAATAACTATAAACCATATAAATGCACAAAGCATTGAAATTAACCCTATTAAAGCCCATAACGGTTATCTCATATTTAAAACAGGAACATAGACATTCCGACAAATTACGAATACCATTGTTTAACGGTTAACATAACAAAAACCGAAGGAACTTTTAACAATTTAATCGAACATTCTAAAGTATTTAATAACCTAATACAAATCGAATATCTAGTAGAAAAGATAAACAGAGAAATAAACGGCTTAAAAATAGCCAAACGCAGCAAAAGAGGTTTCATAAACATAGTAGGAACAGCATACAAATACTTATTTGGAGCATTAGACCAAGAAGACAAAACAGAAATTGAACAAAAAATAAGCAGCTTAGCAGAAAACACCGTTCAGGTTAATGAATTAAATCACATAATAGAAGTTATAAACAATGGAATAGAAATCATGAACGAACTAAATCAAGAGACAGAAAAAGGAAAGAAATTAAATATGCTTATATTTAACTTACGACACTTTACAGAATATATAGAAGATATAGAGATGGGAATGCAGCTCACAAGATTAGGTATTTTTAACCCGAAATTATTAAAACATGACTATTTGTTGCATGTCAACTCTGAGAAATTGTTAAATGTAAAAACTTCTACTTGGTTTAAATCAGATACAAACGAAATACTGATAATATCCCATATTCCTCGAGAAATAATAATAAATCCGGTATTTGAAATAATTCCATACCCAGATGAAAATAATAACATTTTGACAGAAATAGCTCATGAAAAATATTTTACACAAGACAAAAAAGTTTATAGCAAAGAAACAAAACAAGTAAGAGGTTCTAGTCGGGAGCTCCCGACTAGGGGATACCCTGAACCCTTATATTTCAACACCAAATGCAACGCGCGCTTATAGATAGAGAGTAGCGGGGAGGTGGCGATAGGTATAAAATGAAAGATAATCGATATATATATACTTTTCTAGAAGCTACATGTTAAGTTTGGTGACTCTAGCTCTTATTATTTACCAAAATTGCTTAAAAAACAGGATTTCGATAAACATTTTTATCGATTACTTAGAAACGGGACCAGTTATCGATTATCGGAAACAAACTCGATCTGCGTAGGAACTAGGAGCACCTACATCTAAAATTTCAAGTCTCTAGCTCTTATAGGTTCTGAGATCCTTGCGTTCATACATACGGACGGACGGACGGACGGACGGACGGACGGACGGACGGACGGACGGACAGACAGACGGACATGGCTAGATCGACTCGGCTATTAATGCTGATCAAGAATATATATACTTTATGGGGTCGGAGATGCTTCCTTCTGCCTGTTACATACATTTGGATTTTGCACAAAAACATAATACCCCTTTTACCCATTTGTAATGGGTTCAGGGTTTAAAAATTAATTAATAATGAATGTATGATTATTAAACCACAATTGTATAAATAACGAAATATCAATAGAAGGAAACAATTTAATAAAAATCTTTAATTGTTCACTGCAAATTAATGAAATATCAATTTCAAACAACATGTTAGATAGCTCAAAACATTTATGTAAGCAATGATGTTATAAAATTAGAACCACTTTCGTTTGTACAAACGAAACAAATTATAATTGAACACACAAAATTTAATAATGTATTCCAGATAATTACAATAACCATATTTGTAATCATATTAATAAGTTTAACACTAAATTTAACATATAAGTTCAAAAGCATACCTAAGAAATTAATAATATAATATAAAAAACCAAAAGTAGAACAAACACCTGAAGTAGTAGAAGATACACCAATAAAAAAAGAAGAAAATATTACACTATACCCAAACTTAAACACCTGAGGACAGGCACTTTTCTAATGGTTGGGGGAGTGACATATCCATAGTCTCACCCACCCTTTAACATAACTTAGCACACAAGCATACGTATAAGCATAAGTATAAACATGTCTAATATTGTAAACAAAAAGCCTGGTGATAACATCGACATTGGTCAAGATCAAACTGTCCCCTTTGGTAGTCATAAACAATTCACCCTAAATATCACGCCACTATCAATGTTCCCATCAGAGTACTATCCTACGCATAATTGCTGACGCAGCTCAAACTTCACTCAATTTTGACTCAAGCTCTCTCAAAGCGAAGTTTGCTAAGCGACCGCAACAGATAGATAAATTAGTTCATATTCGGGAGTCAAATCTGAATGTACTCGTTATAAGTAGTAGCCGATAGTGAAAATAAAGAATTGAAATATATTTTTTTAGCAGCCGGTAGGATACGTCGGGAAAAAGTAAAGATCGCTAAAGGATAATTAATTCCTAGATCTAAAGCACAATCGCGACCGAATTTGTTGTCGGTGTGTAGTTAACGATTTCTCGAATACGTATCCGCATAAGAGCCTTCGGGTCACTCGTAGTTTATTAACATTGACCCTTCGGGCAATAAAGCTACAACAGTTAATAACGACTGACTTTGCATATCTTTCGATCCCTGCAATACGTTATTACTGGGTCTTTTCAATAAGACACACACAAAAAAAAAAAAAAAAAAAAAACAATTAAACAATAATAATTAAGCACAAACTATAAACTAAATTAAATGTACAAAACACAAAAACCAAGTGCGAAGAAATAAAAGTGCAAAATCAAAGAACCAAAAAAAAAAAAGTTCGAGTATCATTAACTCAAAAAAAAATTTTATAATCAACCACAAAAACGTGAATTACAACAAAACCATGACTATGGAATTATCAGAACAACACCTCAACCATGCCCTCTCACAACTGAGACAGGTGCCTAGTTTTGACGGATCAACAGAAAATCTCAAAGCTTTTATCAAAAGGATCGATTACATCCTACATCTGTATCCAACCCGAGATGTCAGACAACACAGCATCTTATACGGAGCCATCGAATTACAAGTTGCTGGAGATGCTCAGAGAGTTTCACAAAGGACAGCGGCCAACACTTGGCAGGAGTTGAGGAATGCACTGATCGAAGAATATAAAGTGCAAACACCATTTGAAGAGCTCCTTCGTCGTCTATACAACACGAATTTACAGGAAAACGTCCGTAAGTTCATCGAGGATCTCGAAAATAAATCTTATATCATATTAAATAAGTTAGCTTTAGAAAATATACCTGGCAACACAACACTTTATACAAATGCCATGAATAACACAATTAAAGATATAATTACAAAAAAATTACCAGATAGGCTTTTCATGATGTTAGCTAGATACGACATTACGTCGACACAAAAACTTAAACAAGTAGCACAAAAAGAAGGATTATACGAAAATAGCGTAAATGATAAATCAAAACAACAATCGTAGAAACATGGGAAATTATCAGCAGAACGCTAACCTAGCCACCAGTTCAAGTGGCTATTCCAACACGAATCAGAGTTATCATGTACAAAACAAACAACACACTAATTCCGAAGACAATCAAAAGGCTCACCACGAGTTCCAACAGAAATTAAGTCAAGGTAGAACCCAAAACCCCTTAAACTATCAAAATCAGTCCCATTCACGCTTGAATGCGTCAAACCCTCCGACTAAACGTCAAAGAGACAGTAACAGTGGGCAGATGAAAATGGACACATTGAAAATTTTCATCAGCAAGCCTCGGAACAAACAGAAGAAATCCATTCATAAAATTAATTATGAATGACGAAGTACTAAAATGCGTCATAGACACAGGTTCAACCATAAACCTTATGAAAACGAACCGCTTAAATTTTACAATATACAACGAAACACTAAAGGTTCAGACCATAAATGGTGTTATTGAATTAAAACAAAGCATAGAATTAGGAGCAAGCAAAATTTGTCCGAGTAAACAAAAATTCTGTATTCACGACTTCTCAGAGCATAATGATGTTCTGATTGGGAGAGAATACCTTGAAGCATGTCAAGCAAAAATAGACTATGCACAAGGATCCGTAACCTTAGGAGAATTTAACTTTTGTTTTAGATATAATGACGAAGAGGTCGAAGAGGACATGACCGCACAAGAGTGCCTTGATCCACCCTCAACAGAGGATAGACCATTTAACTTCGCTATTAATAACGAATTAACAGAAAATAATGAGTATAGGCTAGAGCACCTAAACTCAGAAGAAAAGGAAAAAATTAAAAATGTTTTACATGAATTTCGTGATATCCAGTACCATGAAGGTGACAATTTGACTTTCACTAGTACAATTAAACACAAAATTCTAACAAAGCATGAGGACCCAATTTACAAGCGTCCATATAAATATCCTCAAATATACGATCAGGAAGTAAATAAACAAATAAGCGATATGATAAAACAAAATATCATACGTAAATCCAAATCCCCTTACTGCTCACCAGTAATAATCGTGCCAAAGAAAAACGATGCATCTGGAAAGCAAAAGTTCCGGTTAGTCATAGATTACCGCAATCTCAATGAACTAACTATTAATGATAAATACCCTATCCCGATCATGGATGAAATATTAGACAAACTTGGAAAATGTCTATATTTCACAACCATTGATCTAGCCAAGGGCTTCCACCAAATTCAAATGGATCCTGGTTCAATACCCAAGACCGCATTTTCGACTAAACATGGCCATTACGAGTACACTCGCATGCCATTTGGTCTTAAGAATGCACCTGCAACGTTCCAACGTTGTATGAACAATCTCTTAGAAGATTTAATTTTTAAGGATTGTCTGGTCTACTTAGACGATATTATAATTTTTTCCACTTCATTGGATGAACACATTTTGTCCCTACAAAAAGTATTTGAGAAGCTTAGAGAAGCTAACTTAAAACTACAGTTGGATAAATGCGAGTTCTTGAGAAAAGAAACTGAATTTCTAGGTCACATCATCACAACTGAGGGTATAAAACCAAATCCCAACAAAATACAAGCAATTGTCAAATTCCCAATTCCAAAAACCCCAAAAGAAATTAAATCATTTCTAGGATTATGTGGTTTCTATAGGAAATTTATACCAAATTTCGCCAATATAGTAAAACCATTAACACTTAAATTAAAAAAAGGAGCAAAAATCAATATAAAAGACAAAGACTATGAATCAGCGTTTGAAAAGCTAAAAGTACTCATAACATCCGACCCAATTTTAAGATCCCCTTATTTCGAAAAACCATTTTCATTAACCACAGACGCGAGTAATATGGCAATAGGGGCCGTCCTTTCGCAAGAGCATATGCCTATATGTTATGCAAGCAGAACTCTCAACGAGCATGAGATAAATTATTTAACGATTGAAAAATAACTATTAGCAATCGTTTGGGCCACTAAATACTTTAGGTCCTATCTTTTTGGTCGACAATTTCAAATCCTTAGTGATCACAGACCACTCGTCTGGTAAAATAACTTGAAAGAACCTAACATGAAATTACAACGATGGAAAATCAAGTTAAATGAGTTTGATTTCCAAATTAGATATGTCCCAGGAAAAGAAAATTATGTGGCAGATGCTCTGTCCAGAATTCAATTAAACGAAAACTTTTTAGTCGAAGATACCATTAGCACAAGAGCAACTATACATAGTGCTCAGGAAGACAACAGTAACCATTTACAAATCACAGAAAGACCTCTTAATTATTATAATAGACAAATAGAATTTGAAAAAGGAACCGAGAACGAAACAAAAGTTACAAATTACTTTCACAAAACCAACATAAAAACAAGTAAGAGGTTCTAGTCGGGAGCTCCCGACTAGGGGATACCCTGAACCCTCATACTCCAACACCAAATGCAGCGCGCGCTTATAGATATAGAGTAGCGGGGAGGTGGCGATAGGTATAAAATGAAAGATAATCGATATATATATACTTTTCTAGAAGCAACATGTCAAGTTTGGTAACTCTAGCTCTTATTATTTACCAAAATTGCTTAAAAAACAAGATATCGATATACATTTTTATCGATTACTTCGAAACGGGGCAAGTTATCGATTATCGGAAACAAACTCGATCTGCGTAGGAGCTAGGAGCATCTACA